>JADDOH010000086.1:0-78849 GCA_016648135.1 Agrypnia vestita | reverse complement strand
TTTCCTTCCATCGAGAATGCTGCTCGTTAGTACAAAATTTCCGCGATTCTAAGCTGAAGACCGGCTGCATCTAAATTAATTTTTCTATACAATATATACAATTCGAAACACGTCTTTATAAGAACTTGATAGGAACAAATCGTGTTTAATACGATTGCCCAATGATATTCAATACAAACATGTACCTTGTCCAATAATCTCACATCCGTGTTTTAATAAAATAATTATAAAATCCAGATTCATTTTTAAAATATATTATTAGTAAGAAACTCCTCGCACGATCTACAGAAATCATATAGAAATCCGTGTATTCAATCGCCAGTATAGATAACAAAGCATTCTTTTGCATAAGGATACATCCGCCCTGAAGAATCTCTCGAACATTCCGAACCTCGCGACATTAAATATACATAATTATTCTGAATTTTAAATCCCACAAACAAACACGAAACACCCTTCGTCAGTAAAGTATTCCATTTTAAAGCCTTTATATCTTTGGTAATATATGAATATCAAATTTAAATGATTTTTCATATGAACAGCGACAGAATTACATATTTCATCAGCGTTATGTAATAATTCCCCCGCTGGAATTATCACCGTAGCAACAGTACAATTTCTTGTATATTAAATCTGAAGCGCGTATAGTAATAATTATCACTAGGCCCAAAATACGTAACAAAACAATCCACAACATGTATCAATATTTGTTACGATCCAGAAAGTTCTAAATTGAATACACGAAAAAGGCAATAGAAATAAATAATATTGAAAATGCTTAGCTGTATCTTCGAGTGTTGCTGCCTCTGCGACTCGCTGATGGTATTTCGGTCCTCTCTCCACAAGAGCCTCCGGCCAACGTTGATGCTGAAGAAAGAAGAAAGATCCTCGAATTTGTATGGCTTATATAGTCTAAATTTCTCGCCATTTTGGACTCCAACCGACGTGTAAAGGTAAAGTCTAACTCTCCGAAAGCCTCTGATTGGCTGAATTTGTTCCGCGGACAACCGTTCCTGATTGGCTCGCTTCATCAGAATCATATAACATAAAGCCTGCTTTACACGCCCGCGTGCAGAAATAATAAAGGCTAATAAGAAATAATAAAGGCCCGCACCTACTTATCTGGCAGATATTTAATTATAGAGTATTTATGAATTATGGGGCTTCTCCTTATCATGAGCTTTTAGCAGATAGATATTTTCGTATAATTTTTCAGCAATGTCTATTTGAATAGGCCAATATCGTTACAAGGTGACATTTACCCCACCATTTTACCCTTTCCCCTCCTATTGATATATTTTCGATGCCTACCTGTAGCATTCGACCGATCAGACTCAAATTTTCTATACTTATTCTTTAGGACTCGGTAGGTTACAATGGTGACATTTCCCCTCTCTCCCTTTACACCGTGATTGGACTCAAAAATTGCAAACTTATTCTTTAGGATCTGTCGGGTAACACAGGCAACATTTCCCCCCTCCATTAGATATATTCTGTATTTCTGTACAAATCTACAACTTTGATCGATCTGACCCAAATTTTGCATACTTATTCTTCTAGACGCGGCGGGGTAACGAAGGTGACATTTACTCCCTCTCTCTTTACCCCACCCCTATCCCTGATGTATTTTCTGTACAAATCTACACGTTTGACCGATCTGACCCAAATTTCGCCTTTTTAGTTTATAGGATCCGGCGAGTAACAAAAACAACTTTTCCTCCCCCCCTTTTTACCCCACCCCCTGCCCGTATTATATATTTTTATTTTTTATATTTATATATTTTTAGTACAAACCTACACCGTTTGCCGATCTGAAATTTTGCATACTTATTCTTTAGAATCTGGTAAGTAAACGACATTTCCTCCTGGACATGTCATCCACCCAGCCTAGATTAAATTCAAACATTGTTTTTATTGGAGACTTTGCAAAACAATGGATTCTTTTTCCTCCGCACAAACTCATTTTTAACTTAACCCGTGCAACACCGGGTAGGGGGAGCTAGTTCTAAATATAATTCGAATCTCCATTATAAATGCCAATGATGGAAACGCCACAAGGTGAAGTACAATGTATTACCTATGTAACATAGGTAACAGCGACATTTTTTAAACGACGTGCGCACAGTTTTCAGAAAACTTTTTACTTCCTTTCTTTTAACTCGTGGCGTCTGCTTGCTTGTTTTCTTGACCAAAAAAATTTGGATCGATTTTGAACCCTTTTCTCGTGACCGATCGAGCTGAAACTTTACAAGCAGACTCGTGGCGATGATCAAAAAGATCTATCAAATTTTCGTTAAAAAATAATAATAATTATAGTATAATTTTGGATTTTTAGAAATTTTAATGGTTTTTTCAAATTGGAATCATTACAAGAGTTTGATTACTAACAACGCCGCCGGCGGCCCGATAACGTCACGAAATATTTAAAATTTTAATTAGGTACTCCGTCGGTAAGTATAATAGGTACTGCACTACGAATTTCGAAAATTTATGACAATTGGTTCATAGATGACAGCACACTTAAGTTTTTTGGGAAGAAATCAAATAATAAAGAGATATTTTCAGAGATTTTTTACAAAGATATTTATTTATCTAGACATGTTTCATTTTCAGTCAATCAATTATAACATGATCGTAAACTTAATTTACAAAGAAAGGGAGTAAAATAAAAACTTGTTTTTTATGGGTTAGTTTTTTAACCTTCGATAGAACCTTTGTTCTTATATGAAAGTAATAAAATGAAAATTATTTTAAATTATGAAGAAACTAAAAGCCTTAATCGACAGGTTGTGGTCAAAAAAATTTTTTTCAATATCTTGAAATCACCCTCATTTATAGAAAATTTATAAAAACGAAGAATGAACGAAAAATCAGTTGAAAAAATCACACAAAAATAAAATATTTATTAAAAACTATGGTTTTTAAAACATAAATTGTGAGTAAACAACAAACAGAATTTACAATAGTTTTAATAGGTTCGAGAAAATCATTTATTTTATAATATTATTAAAAAAAGGACATCTCACGAGTTCATTCATTCACAAAAGGCTCGCGAATTTCAGATTTTTTTTTATTATTAAATAAAAAAATAAAACATCGTAGGTTTGATAATTTATTAATTGACTTAATTATTTAGTTTGTGTCATTAAAAAAAATATCCATATTGACAATATATGAAACCTAATGAATAAATTTCAATGTGATATCTTTCCATACAATAGTGTTATAAAAATCTAGAAGAAGATATGAGAAAATAAGCAGTTACTATCTTATCGTCCAGTTAACTTTGCCAAATGATCGCCTTAATTGCTAGTATATTTTTATTTCACTAAAGACACATGGGTAATTTCATAAATTAATATTGTTATACATGTAAAAATATACTGTTTCACGATTTCGATTCTTTAAATAAAAAATATAGAATATTTTAATATAAATATTTAAATGTTCATTTTAAAAGCATTTTCTTACATTATGTAAAGATGTTTGGGTAGATTTTTTCTTTTCTTCGATATAATTAACTATGGCGGTGACAAAAGAGAATATTTAAAAAAAAAATAGAATTAGGGCGAAGTTAGACAACAGTTTGTACTAGACAGGTTGAAGTACTATTTCATTGAATGTACTCAAAAATTTAATAACTGTGATGGTAGATCCAGACATAAATTAATATAAGGGCCCAAAATTACTAAAAAAAAATATTGTAAAATTCCCTTATATACAATTACTAAATAATTCAATCTATTACCCACCGAACTAAAAATGGTAACGAGTCAAATAAAAAAAAATAAAAAAATGGATAATCGAAACACAAAAACACCTGATATCCTTATAAATGTATATTGTAATCATCATATAACTATCATTCGAGTCACTATTTTGAAAGCCAGGTATTAATATTAGTCACTAGTTACTAATTTATATAGTTTCTATTGAGTTTTAGTCGTGTGTAAATCATTACACATGTCTAAATTCTCATCACCCGAAACCTATGTACAGGTTTATGTATATACCTTTATAGCATTTAATATACTCATAATGTAAGTAATATATATTATATTCTTTATATATTTTCTTTTGGGATTTGATAAATAAATAAATAAAAATATCTTTCTAATTCATTATCTAATTTATTATTTTAATATTAAATCTCCATAATATATAAATATAAATGTTAAATGATTACTTTATTTCAAGTGTATTGCCTTCTGAATATTGCCTAGAAAATCTCTTTAAATTTTACTCCATCGACCTCGTTGCCAGGCAACATTTTCAGTCCCTCTACAAGTCAACTACGTACATGATAAAGGGCTCTTAGAATACAAGCTGTTTAAGGGCTGCCAGGGGACTCTAAAAGCAAATGGCAAATTTGTTACCGTAAGAACAAGCATTTACAAGCTTTGCTAAATATAAATAATTATTTATTTATTTTGTTTTCACCGCGCCTGTAGGTAGATATTTCTTACAACATTAATTGGAAATTTACTGTTGAATACGTACCTCTAAATGTTTTATAAAGTATAACTATATAGTATAAGGTCTATCCTTTACGAATTTGATATTAATAAAATTAATATTAGCTGAATAATTAACTAGCGAAAGCAATCGGGTTTCAAGATATTTAAATGAGATAATTAGATATTTAAGTGCATAAGCAGCTTCACACGAACTGCGTTGGGTATTTGAATGTAAGAAAAATGAGATTTAATTTTATAAATTTAATACATTCTCATGCTTTCTGGACGCCAAGAAACGCTACAGAATAGTTCTGAAAATATCATTTTTCTGCGGTTAAATTCTAGCCACTTTTCATCTCTTTTTCCCAAAAAGCGTGCTAAAATATCTAAGAGATCTTTATTGAATAACAAGAAACGGAATTTTTTTTGGATTTCAAAAGACCGCTGATTTTCATTTGTGCATGGGGTTTATATTAATAATGGTTGTCGAATGGGTTGAAAGAAAGCATCAGATGTAAGTGGACATTCTGTACCAGTTCGGTCTTATGGTTTGTGCCCTCGCTAAACAACTTTATTTAACTGTAGCATTGTCAGGCATAGTTAGCAGCAGAATCGGTATTGCATTCTGTCGAGTCTAGTGCTAAACATGCCCTAATCAAATAACGAGTCGAAATTGTTCAAGCAACAAAGTCCAAATATTCAATAGTTATTGAGAGAAACGACTTCAAAACTTGATTTCTCTCCATATTCCTGACTCTTTTTCCATTAAACTTCAGACGTTTTTACAGCAACGTATATAGAATATTAAAAATTCATTCTCTTTAATAGAAATCAAATATTTTTTCTAATTTATACAATATATACTAACTAATATATAAGGAGGTAAAGTTTGTAAGTTTGGATGTATCCAAAACTACTCATCTGATTTTAAAAATTCTTTCACCAATATTTAGGGTGGATTTAAAGGTAAAAACGTAGTAATAGGCTATAAATTATACAGTTAAAAGAGCTTTTCGTGGTGACTTTTTTACAACTAAAGTCGAAGAAAAAACGGTCAAGCGAATGCGTTTCTTACGAACGCTGCCTTAACAGTAAGTGATAAATTATTGCTATATGTAAAAAAAATTGTAGAAAAAAAGGCCTTTAAAAATCCGTAACGAAATATATCTATATGTTAAAGTTAATTCACAAACTGATAAAGTATGAGTAAAATATATATTTAAAATGAATTTTAATCTGTCAGGGGTAATTAAAGAAGTTAATTTTATTTTATTTCAAAATAAATTTATTTACTGTCAAGAAATTTTATATAGATAAAAATTGCATTTACATAACCTTATTTGGGCGAGTAGTTTAGATTATATGGATTTTTCACTGATACTCTTATAGTCTCAAACTGAGTTCCACAAATTATTTGACTGGTATAGAAGCGAATGCATTTTAAATGTTCCTTGTAAGTAACTGTTTATACATACTATAGAAATTTACAAAACTACATAGCTCATTTTCCTTCACAGATCTCAATTATTAAATAGATTTAGCCTGGGTATAAGGTGACGCCACCATAAAGGTTTGTATACAAAGTGCTTAATAAAGTGAAAGGATTACCCCAATCCAACATATCAATGCCGATCAGGTTTTTAAATATACGGCGGGGTTTGTGGAAAATTTGCATAAATTAGCACATTTATCCTTCAAACGCGAGTCTAATTTGCATACGATTTCATGTCGCAGCCCTAATTAAACCAGGGTAAATATAAATAATGTAACGCTTCAGCTGCATGGACCGACGTACTTATATGCTTTACACTGTACTTTCACTTGTATTATACATTTATATAAAATATACAACAAGAAGAGAAATCGAAATAATAATATGGACAATAATATGGATGAGTGATTTTACTATGATGACTGCCATTATTGAGCATTGAAATGTCAATAAAAAAATTCGATACGCATTTGATGCGAAGTGGGCAATGAGGAGTGCGGAGGAAAAAAATCACAAATGAAGTGAAATGTTCTAAGAATGTCAGAGGAACGATTACCAAGAAGCATGCTCTTGGCAACCTCCGAAAAAAGGCAAAGGGTGGGTCGCAAACAAACAGAAAAGGAAGACAAGATAGGTCTTAACAGGTTAACGCATACGGAAGCAGCACAAGACGGGGGGATATGGAAACACCTTGTCCAGTTTTAGGGCCCCCGACCTTTCTAGGACAAGGAGATGAAGGTGATGATGGGTGAAATGAGATCTTCTTCTTCCTTGCCCTGTCCCACCTCATTGCCTAGGGGGGCTGTTGGAGCCGGCTCTTCTCGTCCTTAGTCTATATCTTCTTCGGTTCTGGGTATCACTATTATCCAGGCCGTTTTTCTGTAATATTTTGGAGCATTTTGTCATCCAGAAATTCTTTGATCTTCCTCTAGATGATATCGATGAAGCTCCATAGACATTGCCTGCTTCACTGTATGGTCTGATGGCCTCCGTCTTATATGTCCTTACCATCTCAACTGTCGTTCCTCCAGCTTACAGCGTGACACCCAGCTACCACGAATGCGTGAACTTTTAATCCTATCTTTTAGTGTCACTCCTGCCGACCATCTAAGCATTCGAGTTGCCTAGAGTAGGAGTTGTACATAGTCTAGCATTCGGAGCCATATGTTATCACTGGTCTAACAATAATCTGGTTTATCTTGTAACGATATTGGCCTATTCAAATAGACATTGCTGAAAAATTATACGAAAATATCTATCTGCTAAAGTTATAATAAAGAGAAGCTTCACAACCCGTTAAATACTCTATAATTAAATATTTGCCGGATAAGTAGGTGCGGGCGAGCTTTATTATTTCTGCACGCGGGCGTGTAAAGCAGGCTTTATGTTATTTTGTTTTAACGAGATGGACCAATCACAGATGCGCCGTTAGCACCGAATCTGACCAATGAGAATGGTTCTGAGAGTTAGACTTTGACTTTTACACGCAAGTTGGAATCAAAAATGGCGGGAGATAGGGACTATTTTTAGGTGATAGAAATTAGAAAGGGGCACTTGAGTTTTTCAGCTTGAAGGTCGGCCGAGGCTTCGTCGAGGAGAGTCCGAAGTAAGGAAGATAATTTAGCTGGACCGAGGAAAAAGCCGGAGGTTGATAATAATTCAAAGGAGAATTGGAACAGTGAACAGATAAGCATTTCCAATATTATTTATTTCTATTGCCTTTTATGTGTATTATATTTGGAACCTTATAT
Organism: Agrypnia vestita; assembly: GCA_016648135.1. Lineage (NCBI taxonomy): Eukaryota > Metazoa > Arthropoda > Insecta > Trichoptera > Phryganeidae > Agrypnia > Agrypnia vestita. Next base: position 71,149 of record JADDOH010000086.1, on the reverse strand, counting down.
TACTAAATAAATGATAATTCATAGTTTTGCGGCTGTGATAATCCAGCGGGCGTTCTTTCATAATACTTATGTAACTTTCAAATATGCAAAGGAATTTTATGTTATCTGTGCTGCCGACTGAAAACACGGATTTCTATATGATTTGTATTGTTTTGGGAATGATTGGGATCGGAGTATTTATGGGGTTTTGATATCACGATTGTAAGCATGATATAAATTCAAATCGTACGAGAAATTTCCTACAAATAATATATTTTAAAAATGCATCTGGATTTTATATTTATTTTATTAAAACATGAATGTGTGGTTTATTTGAACTCGTTACATGTTTGTATTGCGTATCATTAGGCAATCGTTTTAAACACGATTTGTTCCTATCAAGTTCTTATAAAGACGTGTTTCGAATTGTATATATTGTATAGAAATAATTAATTTAGATACAGCCGGTCTTCCTTAATTGCGATAGTTATTCATATGACATTGTTTTTATTCATTCAATATTAGATATTTGAAATGTTTTTTACAACATATTCCATTATTGTGGGTCGTTTGCGGTTAGATCAGGGGTAGTTAACCTTCGGTCTTCCGTAGCCGTGATAGTTTTTCATATGACATTGTTTTATTCATTCAATATTAGATATTTGAAATGTTTTCTAGAACATTTTTCTCTATTGTGGGCAGTTCGCGGTGTGTTCAGGGGTGGTTAACCTTCGGCCTTCCGTAATCGCGATAGTTATTCATATGACATTGTTTTTATTCATTCAATATTAGATATTTGAAATGTTTTCTACAACATTTTCCATTATTGTGGGCAGTTCGCGGTTTGTTCCGGGGGAGTTAACCTTCGGTCTTCCGTGATCACGTTATTTACTTATATGACAGATTGTTTTGTTTTGTTCGTTTAATATAAGTAATATCATATTTTTATGAGTTACCGTAATTATTTATCTATATGATTTTATTATTGAGAGTGATGCAACGAATACTACTTTCATGAATACGAATATCAGGCCTACTATTTGGTGAATACGAATGCGAATATTTCCACCAAGGTGGGGGGGGGGGAACTTGAACATACTTGTAAATATAATAACCTTGATGCAACGAATACTACTCCCACGAAAACGAATATCAGGCCTACTATTCGGTGAATACGAATGCGAATATTTCCACCAAGGTGGGGGGGGGGAACTTGAACATACTTGTAAATATAAAAACCTTGATGCAACGAATACTACTCCCACGAAAACGAATATCAGGCCTACTATTCGGTGAATACGAATGCGAATATTTCCACCAAGGTGGGGGAACTTGAACATACTTGTAATTGTATTGTTTATGTCTGCTTGTGATATCACTATACAGCGTAGATGAACTAGTTTGAAAGGGCTTATGTTCTGCATGTGCTCGGCGTAGAGGGAATAGTCTTCTTGTTTCTAGGATCCTATACAGGTTTACAGGTGCTGATATTGAAATATATATACAAGGAAAACACTATTTTGGGAACCATTAACTGGATGACAGATATTGAAGCACCCATACACACAAGGAGGACGTTATGTTAAATACATGACTGGAAAGTTGTTATTGGAAAACACAGGCGTCCAGTCGGCGGGACGCAAGCATACTTGTAATTATATTGTTTGTGTCTGCATGTGATATCACTGTACGGCGTAGATGAACTAGATTGAAGGGGTTTATGTTCTGTATGTGCTCGGCGTAGAGGGAATAGTTTTCTTGTTTCTAGGATCTAATACAGTTTTACAGGCGCTGATATTAAAATATATATACAAGGGAAATGAAGGGCTACAGAGGCGCTGGTAATTGCTCAATTTTGGAGAGTTATATTACTTCGGATCAGGATGCCATCTCAGAAGCAGACCAACTACAGAAATAAGATAAGAACCTTTAATATTATTTATTCTTTATTTTCTTATGTGTATCAAATGGAATGTTCTTGCTATATAATTTGTCATTGTCACATGGTCACTATTCATTTCATTACGAGGGTTCAGAGTTCGACGGTAACGGACGCGGAAACAAATTAGTACTGATGTCGGGACGTAACGTCGGGATTATATCTTAATTATCTTTAGGATAGAAGCGAGGTCATCATACGTGCATTCTGCATTTCAAACGTTTTACTAACATATATAACTACATATTATTGCGTTTTACAAATTGAATAGGTTCGCGGAAAATAGGTATTTCGCCCGGTTGTGCAATATTAACTTCCAACGTAGCATAATGAGATCTTATTACCGGCGCTAGACTCTTAAGGTTAGGCACGCGGGGATTATAAATGGGATAATGAACGAGAACCGAATGGGGAGGTTCGTCTCTTCATGGTCGGGAGGCGGGGAGTCGTACGTCTTTCACGCCCCGTGATCTTGGGAGGCTGAATTTCGATTGTGGAAAAAGATGAAGTTGGATCTACTCGCGTGGCAAGACAGGGTCGAATGTCGGAGCGCGCGTTCTCGGCTATGGAGTCTGATTAGATTGGAGAGACATCTTAGGTTAGGGACTAGGTACGGCCATCTTAACTGTATCTACCCGGTTAAGACTGGGTTTTAAAGCCAAGAATTACAGGATGGTCTGAAGGTCCTGGAGCGGTGACCCCTCAAACATCTAAGGGGAAGAACCTCTCACGTCTTTTCGGCCCCTTGGTGCGACGAGCTCAGGCTCTGGTTATGAATGTATGTGAATGTAATAACTCCGTACTCAAGGACGAGATAGGACGTTCCTCATGAACGAGAAATAATAAGATGCAGGTAGCAGTTCGACAATAAATACTATGCTCGGGACCGCTTTAATGAACGAGATCTGTCAGCAGTTTAACAATCAACTTTTATGATCGGGACCGCATTCAGGAGCGCGATGGCCTTACTAACACCATCATTCTCATCATTCACCACCTTTTCTAACTTGCTGTATACAGAGACCTTCGGGGTTCTCCCTTCCCGGCCAGCGAGAAACATATCAGGAACTTCACAATCAACTGTAATAATCATGCTGTTTTACCATCATTTAATATCTCTAGTCAATAAGACTACACCGTGGGATCAATCACATCAACTATATTTGGCGATGCTAACATGGCTCTGACTGACGCGCTCAAGGGAGAGTCTTTTCCAGTCACCCAGTTAGTTCATTCAGCCCTTTAATCAGCAGTAAACATCATAATAATCCGGCTCATGTAGCCGCAACGTGGGATCCTCATCATATACACCAGTCAATTTGACTGCCCCGCGGGACAATATACAAACCTTAATATCAGACGCGGGATTTCTTCCTGATATGTTTGTCGCCGGGAAGCGAGGACTTCGGGGGATTCCAGCAGGAGCAATAGAGTCTCGGCTTGATCTTGGTCTGCAGCTTAGTGTGGGAGGTTATGTCTAAACAGGAGTTAACCACCGGATGCGGCGATGCTCTGGGGCCGCATCCCCCTCCCCCCTACAGGGGGGGGGGGCATCTAAAATCCACGTTTGAACAGAAGTGGTTAGACACTTCTTAAATTTCACTTACAAATCTGTATCTTCCATTCCCTTAGAATCTCGGGCTGCGATAATGTCAGACAAAGCTTGCCCTGAGCCTCTGTTGCGCCTAGTTGTTGTGAATATATATATGTTTGTCTTCCCCTACTATGTACTATGAACAGATTGAGCAGATTGGACAACGTGAGACGCGCTATCGGTAGGTTTATTACTTGTGTTTTGAATTTAACGTATGCTATTATATCTTGTAAATCTGTCATAAATGGGTGCCGCATGTGGTTGTGCTGACACTGTTCTGAGCTGCTATTATGAGATGTTGATAATCAATGCGGGCGGAATCTTTAGCGTATGCCGTTAACTTGGCAACGATTGTATTGTTTTATATTACAGTATTTTAACCCCGACGGTATTATAGTTATGGCGGTTCAATGTAAGGGAGTTTTGCTACTAGCGTTTATTCCTAGGCTACGCCGCATATAATTGGCTTTTAGGCCAACTCCGGACGTGGACGATATCGGCTATCTCTCATATAGGCGAAACTGTAGAGTTCTAGAGCGGTTTCTAGAAGGACGAGTACGGATTAGTTACGTGCGTTTGTTATTTCCATAGTTAGGTAAGAATTCGATCTATATTAGTCTAGTCGCGTTAATAAGAATACGAATCTCGCCACATATCAAAAGAATTTTGGATAGCTACGGACACAGCGGAGGAGGAATTTTCCTAACCACTAGATAGATCACGACTGGCCAATTTTGAAAGTATAAATTCTTAACAAAAAAAAATAATATTAGCTTTCATGTAAATATACTTCCGAAGTTCTAAGTTCGACTTAAGTTTTTATCTAGTAGCTTAAAGCATAAAGTGTGTGCTTAAAAGTCTCAAAAGTTGTAATAAAGCTCGATGCGGTAGCTTAAAGTCTCAAGCTTTGGGCTTTTCGTAAAACTTATGTTATTAAACTTTATAGTTAGGTATTTAGCTTAGGTCAACAGGTTGATACGTTACAAGGTCTGTTGTTTCGAATGCCGGTAGCAGTTAAAATATTTTTTCCTTAATTTGTTTGTCTTTTTAATTGATTATTAAAAATTGCTTTAATTTAAGAATCACAGAACTTCGTTCTGAAAATGCAACTTCACAATAATAATGTGTATTCTTTAATATCATATACATTTATTAATTCAGTACCAACCTCTCGGAAAATGGGTTGGTACTATTTGACAGCCAACTATATCACCGCGCTCGCTCATTGTTCAAATAAAATAGCGCGCTTCCCCGGCGTCTAGTTTCCTGTCACGCATTTCCATTCATTTTCACGAAATCACTCTCAAAGATTGCAGGAAAGCGAGAGGAAAGATATTACACATCAAAAATACAATCTAAGCTTTCTCTTGCAAAGTAACAGATTTGCAGATAGAGTACTTTACGCAGGGCCGGTCGATGAGGTATGTGGGATGGAGATTGACAGTAAAACATTAAAATGAGAATTATATTAAATAATGGATTATTCGTTAAATTCAAGGATTGTAAAAAGTTTACCTGATTTTTGAATTTAAAAATTATGTCTAACCGCGCAAAGTTAATGTATGAAGGAAACTGTATATTGTATGATTGTGTGTTGTAATGAGTGCAAGTATAGGTAAGTGTTAACTCTCTACCTATTTCGCTACAAAATCAGTGCTTTTTATATCTATATATATGGCTTTCTGTACATTACGTAATAATATATTGAAGGAAAGCAATTGAAGATATCTGTAGAATGTTCACCATTGCAGGTCAGAGGCTACGTTGCGTTGCCATTACTGCTGTCAAGTTACTCAGATGTTAGTTAATAATCTTAACTAAATAAGTGTCTCCCACGTTAAAACCAATCTTACATAATTCAGTATAACAGTAATTAACGCACTACCGAACTTCAAAATGATTAAAAAAATAATTGAATGCTAATTATTTTTCAATAATTTAATTAAACTCAGGTGTGTAATATTTGAGCATATACTTATGGGTCAGACAAGCTTTTTTTATGATATTCAATTTATTTTTATTTAGGTTTAAAAAAATCATCCTAAGTGGCGTAACTGGCCCTGAACTCCTCAAGTAACCGTCGTCATTCCGATTTGTTCTTCACTATGTTCTTCTTATTATCTCGTATGATTTCTTACTTGCTTACTCACCATCATGCCGTTTTCACACTTCCCAACACACAATTCACACCTCATCCACATTCACACATCTTCGCATGAAAGTTCGTTGATTGCTGAGGCTCCTGACAGAATATCTTCCGGTATCTGGTATACCACGTCTTCCGGGGCCACCATCTTTTTCTGGCGCCTTTAACCCTTGCGTCATATATCTTTCTTATCATTCTTTCGCAAAACATGCCCAATATCAGCTTAACATTCATTGCTTATTTATTCAAAAACAATTTCATAAACGTATTTTCTAAACCAAAGTTAAGATTTTTCTATTTAAAAAAAATTTAAAATTACTCCATTGTGAGAAATGAATTAAACTCAAGCTCACCATTCGTGTACTCTTTATAGGTTAACATATTGAGAATCAGCATGGAGCGGAGCAAAGCAATGAATCAGGTAGATAGACGTGAATAATATTACAAATAAAATTAATGTAAAGTGGTGAAATGCGAAGAGTGTGTTTATTTATGAATCTTTTCTCTCCATTGCTCCAACTATGTTGACATTACCTCTAATTATATGTATATCCTTGATTCCAATCACTGAAGTATGTGTAACCAGGATTAAAAGAAAGAATGTCATGAACCAATCAGCAATGAAACATCACCAGGTCCAATTAGGCGAAGATCGACGGAACGCTAGCTTTTATTAGGTTATTATGATACGTAAGTTGTATTTTTACATAGACAGTTATTATTTTTATTGGATATTTGTAGTATGATGATAAAAACAGGGATTTGTCACACATCTAAGTGGCCCAATTTTTACTGCATTCAGTTTACCTTCCTTCCGCTTTTGCCAGCTCCAGGATTCACTTCCATACATACCGTACAATAGTGCCAGAATTATTTTGTGTACCGCTAGTCTTGTCTCGGCTGACATATTTCTATTATAAATTATTGTATTCAAAGCACCGTTCATCATTAATCATTACCTGCAGTCACCCTTTTCTCTATATCTTTCTCTGTCTCCCTCTTCTATCAAATATACTTCCCAAATACACAATCTCATTTACTTGTTCCAAACATTTATTGCTTACTAATATTTCAAACGATGTCTTACTTTCCTTCTTCTTTAATACCGTCACTTTTGGCAATACTGATCTTTTCTCTAAAGTCTCATAATTCTATTGTCAACGCTTTCAAATAATGTATTAAATTACGGTAATACGCGAACAAACTACCACAAAACTCATGAATGTCTAAAACACACAGGCTAGTAGATAATAAATGCAGTGACTTTGTGGAAATATTCTATAACAGCTTGACTACTTTATAGAAAAATATCTTGTCGATTCTATAGTTTCTATATTTAAATCTGCTGATGTCTCACTGTTTTACTCATAGGTTTGTTGTCTCTTTAATTTTTTGGATCTTATAGTACTTTATTCCCCGTATACAAATTGCATTATTTTTTTTAAAGAGGACAACATAAATATTCACCACCACTATCAGATAAGGAGCAAAACTACTGAGCCTATTATCGAAAAGTTCAAATTAGAAATAGGATCATTGCTTATTGTCTGTATAAAAAAACTCCAAAAAACAACTACGTATTCTCGTAGGATCACTTTGATATTTAATTTGAAATAATATAGTATTTTTACACGTCGTATCGTCTTGATTGGGTTTTGTATAAAAGCCGATAGTAACTCCCATAACTCAAGATCATTCGTATTTGAGGTGCATGAATTTATTTTGTTGTATGGTGTTACATATTTAACGTATATATTTTTATACTATTAAATATCAAATTTCTTTTTTCATTAGTTCTCAATTAATTATTCAACTCCCGTTTTTTTATTTATAAATTTTGTTAATGTCTATACTTCCAAACTGAAAGCATCCTAGTCATAAAACTGTTCTGATTAAACACCCCTAAGTATACTTTTCAAATTTGGATCTGAATATTTGGTAGGTACTTACTACAAAGAAAGAAACACAAACATTCAAGACGACTTAAGATCTTATAAAGAATATTTGCAGTCAAGAATGACGGTGTTTGGATTCAATCGCACATTAGATAAAATATTTGGTCAACCCATCAAGAAATTAAAAATATTAGGTTCTCGGTATATTATTTTCCTTTCCAAGTTTTAGAATTTTCCGTGGCAGGATCTGACTGATGATTGACCATGCAATGTGATCCGTCAGCAGAAAGGTCATATACACAGGGCAGAATATCCAATAAAATTGAAACCAGGATATTCTTAAGGATACAACAACCACGATAGATGTGAGTGGAGAAAAATGAGGTGAGAAACATCTTTAACACATAGATTTTGAGTTGCCAGTGAAGAAATAAGGAGTTGTTCAGCGTTTTGAAAGACTTTTGAAAGACTCAGAGGTTATTAAGGATATGCGTGCAAAAAGAATTTTAGCGACAAAAAAAATATGTGTCTTTTAGTAAAATTAGTTAAAATTTTACTAAAATTTTTTAAAAATACTTTTAAAGAGTTATAAAAGGAAGGTTATGGATGGTACTTTTTGGCTACAGGATGAACTTATTCGCATACTTCTTTTCGAATAAATTGTAAAATAACTTCTTCAAAAATAGAAAAATAACTATGTGGTAATACTAAAAGTTAACTTATTTTATAAAATCAACAAGTTTTGTGACCAATGGTCACTTCATGAAATATTACATCCCCCCTCTTGTCCACATTGGCCCCGCCCCGCAAACCTATCCCTCCCCGCCACTCCACTCCCACGTAGTCATTAGTCTTAATTTAGTTAGTTTATTACTGAAGATGGTGCAGTAAGCACCCGAAACGTTTTATTTAAAACTTTTTAATTTAAGTCTTATATTGCGAAGTAAACAACGTTGTATTTAAAAAAAAATAATAATTAAAAAAACATTTAAAAAAAAATATACTTCATGAAGATTGGAAAAATTAAAATTAGTTTAAAATTACAGTGAGGCATTAAGTAATTTTATATTTATTTTATAAATATGTACAGAATAAAATGGTTCTAATCACATTGTACAATCTTTTATTTATTACATAAACTAAAACCTAAAAAACTAGAAATAAAATAAAGAAATTAGCTTATTTAATTCATTACTCCGACTATACGTAGGATAAGGGTTTTATGAAGGGTTATGGCGTGTCACTGCCTTGTAGATATTGGGGTAGATTACATAAATGCATTACTGATTATATTTAAAAAAAATTGAAATATACGTGACTTGAGTTAAACATCCAGGAATGAAACTGTACCTACCAAACTTTCATTCAAATATAATATAAGGGTATTTTAGAGATAAAATAATACTAGTTTTACACATTTTTGTGTAAATGAGTTTAAAATTTAATATTATTTTGTGACATTTAAGATTAATTGATAGATAATACACATTATGTAATGTATCTTGATGTGCGTGCGTACATGTGTTTGAGTGTGCGCCGGCTACGGGCGCGTCTTTTCAAACGTACTCGGGAAGACGGTCGCGAGATAAACCAAAGGTTGTATATTTTGGTATCCTTTTCGAAAGAATCATGTATAGCACGCCAGAGTATTTTTTAAGATTCCAGACCCTTAACTATGCGTTAAGAAAGAAATATCAAACATTAATTGTTAATATTGTGATTTATTCGATAGTTTCATAATATAATATTAAAAATATTTACAAAATATTTTGAGTTGAGTAGAATTTTTCAAACAGTTCAATATGGAAGAAAAATAAAATTATTCCCAAGATCTAAAAGAAGTGAGATTATCTGAAGCACAACTCTTTCGATACTCTATTTTATTTAACTTTTTGTATCTTCAAAAGAAAATATCTCATTTAAACTGTGTTGAAATTTGGTTGACCTATCAAAATTACTTAAAAAAGTAAAAGATCATTTACTTCTCCCATAAAAACATGTATGTAGGTAGGTTTTTGTATGATTAAGCCATTCAGTGAGTTTTTAAATTCTTAATTGTTAACGAACATAAGTAGGTACATGTTTTTACTAACGATTGTTTTGAACTGTGGGTGAGATGTAAGGTCAAATGTTCACCTCGTTGAAGACACTTACTTCGGATATCATATTTTATTTTTGACAATTATGTCACAAACCGCTCTCCCCTCCTCCTTCCCATCTTCCCGTAAATTCAAAACCCGAAACCATATCCGTACTTTATCGCTCGACCTTAAATAACCACCAAATATCGACCGCTACTTCCGGAAGCATTCTCATCGGGTGATTGTCTAATTCGTCGACTTGGAGCTCATTCTCGTGTCGTATGGAGGAAAAAAGTTTGCGGCAGGAAAGTCGAGCTTCCCATTCTCTCCCATCTAGTATACAGTACACCTTAACGTTCCCATTTACCGCCTGATTTCTCTTTCCTTTTTCCTGTCATATTTAAAACTCCGCCCTTATCGATTCCGGCGATTTGCGTCCGAATCATCTACATTAATAAAAGTTTTCTAAAAATAATATATATAATCGTAATTAGATCAAGTGCGGGGTATAAAAGTCAAGACAGAAAAATCAAATTTTTTTAAATGCATTAATTTTTTAAATATCACTAGAACCACAAATAACAATAATAATATAATGTACTGAATTCGAGATTATAAAGGAAACATATGCACACTTTTGGGAGGGATACATTAGAGTTCAGTATATTTTAAATTTGTAATGCTCGGTGACCTCATTCAAAACGTTTTTTAATATCGATGCCATTGCTTTTATATTCCATAAGTTATAACATTCTAAGTTTTACACTTTTTTTAATGACGTTCTTCCAGACAGATAAAGAAAGCAAACCACATATTATGGATGTGTCCATCCTTACATAAGCATAAAAAGTGGTCCGTAACTGACAAAATGAATCCTGTCTTCTTATTTTTGTCCTTATGGTTTGATCGACATTCCTCCGAGAGCGCGCTCAATTATATCTTACATACGTGAAAATGTTGATAATGATCGATTATAATTTTTTCATAAGAAATCTGTACATTTTTTGTTCACAAAATTAAATATTACACATACAACAACTATTGAATAATATTTTAAAACATTAAGTAATTGAACTGAAAAAAACTGCAAAACTTTCATTAATAAAATCCGGTTATACATAGGTACAACGAGACCCAAAGGTGTACGAAATTTTTTGATTGCCTAGGATAGGAACCTCGTGTGCCTAATTAAACAAATTTTAAATTATGCTTATTTGAAAAAGAATAATTATTTCTTATTTATTCAAATACTTTAAATTTGATGGTTTTATTTTAATAACAGTAATTCATTAATTGATATTAATAACAGTAACAGGCACTTCGTTTAAACCACTAATTTACTAAATGATTGACGTGTTTCGGGGCATAGGATCCATTTATCAGGAAACATCATATACTAAAAATTATAATTCAAAGTTCAGACATTAATTCATTTAGAAAAAAATGATTTTTAAATTTTTGCATTTTCTTAAATCGTAAAAGCGTCTGGTGAAAATTTCAAGCAATAATTCAAAAAACAAAAAACAAAGTTATAGCTGATAATAGTGACATCTCTTTGTTGATAACGCGCCGCGCCGCACGGCGTCGTGCTACACGCAGCTAGCTGCCAGTCGGGCTTTTTCATAATAGAAACGTAAGACCTGTTTCTATTATATTTATGAAGAGTGTTTGATGATATAGGGATTCTAAGCAAGGTGGAGGACTTATATTATGGACCTGGAATAGATGATTTTATGTGTGTTGGAAGATTTCACGATTTATTTATTGCTAAATTTTCAAACGCGTTTAACTGGAAACCATGTTTTGAAAATCGGTGGCTAAAATATCTCGGCAACCACTGAACCGATCAACTTAAAACTCAAACGCCTGCCATTTTGTCAAAAATCTATATTTTCAAAAACCTCTATGTCATAGATTGAACTATAGTTTTAATTTTGATAATCTTGTTGTTTTTTTTTAATATTTTGATGATTACAGATGAAATGGGAGTGGTCACCGCGGTGGACCTTTTTTTCGGCAGTCGACATAACCCAAGAATTTTCAACGTTGAATATTTTTTTATGAAAAAAATTAAGCATATTTATAAAAGTATGTACTTTCAGAAATAATACCAATATCATAATTTCAACAGGTTTTCTTTAAAAAATCACAAAAATTGCCTTTTTTAGGTATTCCTACTTATCTTAAACAAAAAATAAATATACGAGAGATAACTAATAACTAATGTGAAAATAAATTTAAAAGGTAAGTTTACAAAAGGGACCTGGTTATTAGTAATATTTAATGGTTTTATATCAGTGTATTTTAGGAAAAGTCTTTTCATTCTTCCGTTATTTAAAAAATATATACCCAAATAAATTGAGTTATATAAGTAATAATGAATTACTTAACATACTCCTGCACACCACCTTGTCAAAATCTTTAATGTGAAAAATAGTTATAAAAAAAATCATTTAATTTTACAACCACAATGCAATAGGGTTGCTACGGGATATTTTTGGTGTAGGATACATGGTAGAAGTGAGGTGTAGGCACTCTAGATTACTCACCCTTGAGTTCATATACAGCGGAAATAAGAAGTCAGCTCAGAATATTATGTTAAAAAAGAAAACAAACGTCGGGTTAAAAGAAATCAACTCGCGACTAAAATAAAACATTCAGCAAAAACGTTTAATTAATCGCATTTTCAAGGAACGCACCAGCGAACAAATGACGTGTGTAGCGCAAAATATGTCAAGGAAATTCCCGCCAATCAGGAACCGGCCCGCAGGTATGTCATGATATAAATCTTCCATTTGGTGTACACTGAACATCCCCACTTTCCCCGTCCACGACCAACAGAGAAGGTATTCCTCACACGAATGCCTATATAAAAGAAATACAACATGGAGCAATCCGTTGGGGAGAGTTTTGAAAATATTTAATTTGATTAAATCACATTAATTTACAAAACTCATGGAACTTCTTTATATTCCGACGCATATTTTTTAAATGTTCAAAGTTTTTTTGCAAAAATTCTGGAAATTTATTTTTAATATATTCAATATGAATCGAATTGAAAAACACTGTTTTTTTCCACAATTTATTTTATTTAATCGTTAAAAAGTTTTCGAGATCACTCTTATTATCAATAACAAGTTTTCGACTAAATTAAAAACAATTATATATAGTATTTATTGGGATTTGGTGTATGTAATGGTGGTGGGAAGAGAGGGCGGGGTTAGAATGGATAGAAGTGTGGAGGTTGTGGGTGGTATTTGGATGTTAATTATATTTCTATCATTTACTTTATTATTATGAATTTCTAAGTTCTCTAAAATATCCAAATTTCTTCCTTTACTTCGGCAACATAACAACATAAATTATTATGATCCAACATATGACCCTCCATTTTGGCATGTTCCGCCATTCCTGAATTTAAGGCAAAGTTTTTGATTGCTCTCTTATGTTCTTCTAACCATTCTTTTATTTTCCTTCCACTCTGTTCAATGTAAATTGCGTCGCAATCTCTGCAGCTCAATTTATATCCTCCGCTTTTTTCTTCTTCGGGGATTTTAGATTTATTGTTTAACAAACAAGTCTTAATGCTGTTTTTTGTGTGGAAAGCGGGCTTGAATTTATTATCATTACACAGGAGTTTAATAGCTCCGTTGTAAGTTTTCCAACGCATATAATTCTTCATAATTCTGCATATTTTTTAGCAAGTCGTAATTGATAACTATCGTAGATTTTCAGTGATTTTATAAGTATTCTTCCGCCACGATTAAAATTATATTGCAGTCAACGTTGTAGGCCACATTTCGAATGAAGTTGTAGAAAAGTAGACAAGGCAAGAGTAGTTCGCCAGGATGGAGCAGTGTGGTATTCTATTCTCCGCAGAGAGAAAGCACGGAGATAAGTCAAATGGTTAATGATATTTTATCTGAAAGTATGTTCCAAGAACACTGTTACTAGATTTTGTCACCAATTGTAAAACTATTTTTTTGACAGTTGTCAAGATACCAAAATAGCAATATTGCTTATTTCAGAATACGGCTGTATATTCACGACATTAATATAATATGAAAAGATATTAATGTCCGAATTAAACGTAATTTAACGCATGTACATAAAAGTTACTTTTTTATTTAAATAAATTAATCAATTGCATTACGCATTAATAAAAGAAAATGCCGTGTTGTGCACAGCAAACTTTTTTCTTTTAGCGTCATTATTGAACAGGCATTCGTGATATTCCGCCATTAAAATATATGGCACTGCATTTGCCGACGTCTTGTAGAGTGGCCTAGAATTCTGTTGACACAACTACACCCGTACAGGGTACGTAGACGTTTTTTTCAAATAGATTTTTAATTGTAATCGTCTAACACTTGGATCTTAATAAATTACGTAGAAGCTTTTCAATAATAATGATTCAATTTAAAATTAACTCTCATTTCTGATTACACTCATCGAACCAGCTCTGCTTGCGAATATATATAATTACTTTTCTAAACATTTATTAATACAATTTTCTACTTCTTCTTATCAGCTAACAATTTTTTATTTTTTTCTTTTTAATTAAAAAAATAGAGATGCGAACATGGAATACGTGTCGCATCAATATTCTTACATTTTAAAACTAAACTAAACGCTTGTGCTATGAAAAAAGGACTAACTTGCTGATCTGGAGTGAGGTTCGAACCAGCGACGTTTGGACCACGAGGCGACAAGCTACTCTATAGTCTTCATATGTTTAAATGTATTAATATTAATCTTTAAAACATAGTTTTCATTATAATTTCTTTATATGCGAACTCATGGTTTCAATTTAATTTACATTTGTTTTCTTGACTAAGTATGACTACTTAATTATATTTTAAAAAATCACGAAAATCCTTACACCAGTATTTGTATTATTTTATTAATTTTATCACTGGCATTTTGATATCACAATTCGTAACAAACAAAATTATTCGTATCAAAAAAACAAACAAACGCACAAAGAATAACAACCACGTTTTGTTTTCTAGAAAATTTTAAAAAAAGAGGTAATTTGTAAAATGTCCATGATTTTAATAATTTTAGAATTGTACCAGCTTGTAGATACTAAAATTGCCGGGAACATCTGAGATAAATTTGTATTTTTTGTGTATCTACGTGTGTAAATGATGTCAATATAAAGGATTTAAAAAAAACAATGAAAATGTATAAAGAAAATTTTTGTGTAACTTTTATTAAAGAAGTCGTAAACTTAATTTAATTTTTTTATTTAATCTTAACAAAAACAATAAATATATACTTTTAAATGTTATTATAATACCTTCTTAATTTTTATAACTTAATCTAATGTTTCCTTGTCTATATAACTTAATCTAATGTCTAACATTATACCCTTTTTCACTATTCTAATATAATGCTACTAATTATTACATTAACAACATATTATATGACATTGCCCCCAACTTTTGAACACGAGAAATAAATTCTCTATTAAAAGTCGGTAAGCGTTAATATTTTTATTCTTTTTTCGGATATTTGATATGTAATTAACACCATAATGTACAATTCAATTAAATAAATAAAAAATGTAAAACTATTAAAGCGACTAGTACTGATTCATTTGTAGTAGTAGGTAGATTAGGCGATCTTGGAGCATATGTGTAGAATACTCAGTAGACCCGCATGAAAATAATATTTGTGAATGTTGCCTGAATACGCCGAGATAAATATGCACAAATTAATGCATACTCCCTGAAGTCGTTCAGTTCAATTGTTGAAAGTAATGAATTTGATAAATATTTATTTAAACAAGTAGGTAGCTTAGTTGTTAACACGCCATTAATATAAAAAAAAACAATTTGACAATAATAATTAAGTAAAATGATTTATTTTACATCTCGTAATGAGTTTAGAATAATTAAATTGTGTTAAATAATTTATACAAAAAATATATTTATTTATATAGGAGAAGAAAGGAGTACTCCTGGAGAGTACGAGTTTTAAAAAATAATAAGTAAGTTTTTACTCTTTTACATTTGTTGAAATCTTTGTTCAACAAAACTATATAATTATATATATATATCTATAGATATATATATATATATATATATAATATATATATATATATATATATGTGAAATCGAAGGCTTTCACGGGTACAATATGTGTTAGTTCTAACTACTTTGGGGGTAACCCGCGTCAAATTCTGGTCGTCAGGACCAGTCGTCTGCCGACGTTTCGAACAGATCTCACTGTTCATCTTCAGGGCGCCTTGTCGATGAGCTGCTTCTCCAAAAAGCGTACAACCGTTTGGGTCCGGAGATCACCGTCAAGTGATCTTGGTCTTCCAACGTATCTTTTGCGTAATGTTCGTAGGTACGTTAGTTGATTTTCACATTTTTTATTTAATTGAAATATATACGTAAATAAATAAGAATAAATGTTATCATTTAAGAGAGGATGCTATAACAAAACCAACGTGGGAAAATCCCATTGGTCGATGCAGCACGCGCCTGCGAGTGACGTGTCGAGGTGTCGGGCACTTACATAATACCTATAATGATAGTTAAAAATTGTAATTATTTTTGGAGAAAGTTTGTTTTCATTATGGTAATATTGATAATGATAACGGTTATTTTTAAACTAAATAAATGTTACATTATTATGACTGTTATATTTTTAATCTATTCCTCCGATGAAACAAAAAAAATTGAGTCAAAATCGTAAAACCTAGTATATTTTTTTTCAAAGATTTATAATTTTTTTTATGATTTTTGAGTTTTTCTGTTTGTTCTACTTTCTCTTACATTTATTTATGAAAAATATACATTTTAATTTTTATTTTATTGAAAAAGTTGTGATAAATACCTATTCCCAATATCAGGTAGGTACACGTTTGTCCGAGACAGAAAATGAGGTCATTTGCTTATTAAGAAAACAGACATCTGATTTGAAAATAAAACATTGTTTTTATAAAATCGGGAGCAGTTAAAAAATACTTAATTTTTTCATCACAGCTTTATCATAGATATTTCAATTCTCAATAAGGTCTTGTTTTCTGTCTCGGACAAACATGCACCGGAGAATGTTGCATCTCAGTTATGGTGGAAAAGAACCACGGGAAGGGATATGACGTGGCCATTTTGTATTTTTTTTCAAAAAATTAGAATAAAATATAAGTTTAATATGTACCTTAAAATATGTCATTAAAAATAAATACATAGTTTATCACCTCCTTGTAAAGAAGTTATCCAATTCCTACATTAATTTTAGGTGCTGTATGTAATCTTAAGTACCTAGAGGGTGGGGCAGAGAAACTTGCTTATTTGAATTAGGCGCCCTGAAGGGATGGTTACTCCGAGGGAGGTAGGTACATTCGAGAGGGCGGGACGTAAAGTTGTAGCTCCGCTTGGTTCAGTCAGCATCATGGAGTGGGCAAAGGTGGAGCGCGCGTTAGCTGTCGAGACATACTTTTCTAACGGTCCCTCGATCACAGCTACACAACGTGCATTCTGTACCCATTGGCCAGCATGGTCGCCTGATTTAGCGACTTTTCATTTATGGGGCTATTTAAAATCATTTGTTTATAATGATCATCTTAGGACTTTGGCTCAGCCGATGAGTATAATAATAAGCCGAGAGAATAAAGCTGTTGCCAACATACCCTTCCATATGCTGAAAAAAGTTGAACGAAACATCCGAGTTCGATTAACGCATTGTATTGAGAATAATTGACGCCATCTGCCTGCCTTGAAAACTGTGAAAACGTAAAACTTAAATGTTGTACTTGATGCTGTTCAAAGAATAAAACATACATCTGCATTACTTTTTTAATTTTAATTTCTAAATAAGCAAGATACTCTGTCCCACCCTATACTAACATTTGACTTAATTTTATGCATTTAATTTCTCCGTTTATCGAAGGTTGACTTGCTCAAGTTTCGGTCGCAGATCTCAATATTTCTTCTTTGCATTGAATACATAAGACGAAGTCCTTGTACCAAAACTAAAGTGAAGCTTAGAGAAGATTTAAGAGCTATGGAAGTAATGATAATATTAAAACAACGTTGTAATATATTATCTCTTTTAAAATCATCATATTGAGTTCAAACCTTACATTGTACTAATACGAGTGGACCTATTAATTCTCAATATAAAAGACACAAATAAGCTTTTTTATGTTTGTGGGGAAAGGGTTGACAGTCCATCAAAGCCATTTAGATTTTTCTTATTTGAGTTTTCCGGAGTAGTCTACTTATTGAATCTCTAGATGACGTTTTGTATCCACTCATGGAAAAATACTGAAAAAACTCTAAATAGAAAACAGTGAAGAAATATTTCTAATTAAATAATAATAATTACATAATTTGATGAAACTCTTTTTTCACTGATTATTATTTCCTCCTTGCGTCCGGGTGAAACAGCAATAATAAAATATATTTACTTAAAAAGCATTTAAAAATAATTAACTTAAAAGCCTACTTAGTTGTAATAACGGCATGCGTATAATGCAACTGCAAAATTGCATTGAAAGTGTGTCAGAGAAATAAAAAAATTCTGTTGGCGGCGCGTGGAAAATTACAATCATACGTCTTTTTGTCAGCAGTCATAATTAATTTATATCTTTGTTATACTGTTTCTTTAAGATACAAATAAATAGTCGTATAAATTTATTGCGTAATCAATGAGTCGAATTTATTTTACGGAGGGGAAATTCAAAATTTACAGCTGCATGGATATTGGCATCTGGTTTGATAATAAATTGACAATAACATTAATATCAACTTTTTTTTTAAATCATGGGTTCTGTTTTTTGTTGTTCACTACGTATTGTAAGTGTGGAATTATTTTGGCTGTAATAATCTTAATGATAGCAGCTCAGAAGAGCTATGTTGTTTTAGTTTGAAGCATTGTAGGTTTTCACCCAGAACAATTTTCTTCTTCGAAAGTCAATACTTCATTCTTCAACATATTCGAGTACGAAGCTAGTTTTTGCTTATTAACGTGAATATTTTTAAAAATTGGTTTGAGGTATGGGGTGGATATTAAAAATCTGACACCTTAAACGCTTATATCTCTGAAGTAATACGACTTAGGTAGAAGTTAATTTAATAATTAATTAATAAAGAAATTTATTAATCAATTAGAAAAGACACAAAAATCAAATCAACGAAAAAATAAAAATAAAAATCCACATATTATCACATTTTCGTATCAAAGTTTTATATATGTTCTAAATCAGTTTCTTTCATCTATTCCAATGGACTAGAGAAATCTATAGTCTTTTTCATGACAAAGTAGGTGTACATAGATTTTGCAGCTGGTAATGATACCTCTTTATTTTTTTAAAGTGGAGCTATAATATATAAATATAAATTTTCTCATACCGGTCAAAGTACTGGGCCGCCCTATATAATCTTCTATAAATGTTGCTCATATAAAAAGATTTATCTCTGTGAGACTTCTATAATTTATCCAACTAATAATTATCTATCTGTGGACAAAATACAGTAATTGTGTTTTCAGGACATACATATAAAAATATTTTAATTTGTATTTTTATAAAATGTTTTATATCAAGAATTTCTAATAAAAATAATCGTTATATGCCTTTAGATTTAATTTTCAACTAAGATTTTATTAAAATAAAATAAAGATATAAAGTGTAATATTCTTTAAACTTATGTTATTGCACTATGAAAATGGAACTAACTTGGTAGTCCCCTAGGGTGAGGCTCGAACCACTGATTAGTTAATCAATATGCGAATGTTTTACCTAAATTTTTTACTAGAGCAAACTATCAGTAGGATGAGGGAGATTACAATCATGTACATAAACGTCTTTAATATTATAATACTTAAGATTACATTAATCTTGAGCTTAGTACTCAGAATATTGGAAAACTCTGCACTTATGAATAATATTGGTCTTTATGTCTCTAATAATTACCTGAGACTGCGGCAATACGGATTATTTCTTCTGCCAGTAAGCCGAGTTGACCTGCCTATGGGAACGCCTACAGCAAGAGCAATTATATTATTGAACGTATTGCTTCAGATATCGACATATTCCACGTGAGTGTAATCAGCTGAGGCTTAAACTTAAGGTTCTTGTATTGGATAATCTCTTAGCTGAAACTATAATTATATTAATTTGATTTATGTTAAATAAATAAAGTATTTTTTAAAGGGAGGAAGAGAGAAAGAGAGAGAGAGTTTATTAAGTTTTTAATATTTTACGTGAGAGGTGAACATACTCGTTCTTGAATTTACGAGGCTGTATGAATCTAATTGCCATAATTTTTTGTTGCTGCTTTATTTTCTGCCATATTTTCTTACAAATAACGCATTGAAACTTTTCAACGCGATCGCTATTTCCTGTTAAGTTTTGACGAAAGATGTTAGGACATGAAACGATGGTGATGAGTACAATAAAACTAAGACTTTTGTACATTTTAGAAAGTTTTAAATTATATAGTAGTGAATAATTATTATACTTTTTAATCAAATTTATTTTTTAAATGTTTCGTTTACTTTAATCTAAAGTATAACCAACTTTTCCTAAAAATTTGCTTAAAATAATTTTTACAGTAAAAATACCAACATAAATACTTTTAGTTACGCCCTGCACTTTCACAGGTGCTAGCGACCACTAAAAGTAATTTAGAAAGTCTGAAAAAAAGACAGTGTATTGTAAAAAATAATTAAATAATTCCATAAATTTTTGAAGCACCCTAATGTATGTTTGTATGTTTGAGTATACCTATACATATAAGTATGTTTGAGTAAAGGTTTATCGAGTATGTGCTATTATATAATTTTGGGTTATCGTCTGATTGCATAGAAGTATATATGTGTAAAAGTACTGCAGCCCTTCGGTAATGCCGGTATTATACATCTTCATTAAAAACTGGAAAAAAATTGCGACGACCGACCCAAAACGGAGCTTTGTCAGGCATTAACATTCCTCCCTTATAAATGAATGCGAGAGCTATTACGCTCGATTGCTGGGAATCCGTCAGCTGCGGAGAGAAAGTCCATCAAGAGTCGGTTTTTAATTCGTCTCCTCGCTGACAGGAGAGGAACCATCTTCACATTGTCCTGTCAACACAAATTATTGTTTCACCCGCAGACGGCGAAGCGGAGGCCTCATCGCGCTTTAACTCTTCAATGATGGTAGCGCTTTTCTTCGGTACCGTTACGCCTCTACGCAGGGATTACTTGAAAACTAATTAATACTTCATATTTTTTATGCAAAGATTTATTTATTTCTTTCTTTTAAATTTATTTATACATATAAATGAAGGTAGTTGCTTCACTAGACAATGTCTGTTCTGAAGCAACTACTTGTACAGTTTTTTTTTAAGTTTGGACATTAGCAAGATATAATATATATAATACACATATATACACACATACATACACACATATATTCATATATATATATATTTATATATATATATATATACACATATATATACACATATATATACATATACATACATATATATACATATACATACACACACACACATATATATAATATTAGCAATAAGATTTTTATATTGTAAGTAAGAAATAAAACACAAACAAAAGGTTATATATTAGAGAATTATACATTTAGACATTGTATATAGGGAGTAAAATCATTCAAACAGAAGCCAACAAAGCGGTTACCAAATGTAGGCAGACTACAAAACGAAAGCAATGTGTCATACGTGACAGCTTTAATTTCATTGCAAAACAATTTTGTGACTATATTAATATGGACTGTATTGACTATATTAATATGGATGACACATTGGTCTCATTTTTTGTCCTACCCACACCAAAGAGCCACCTTGTTATTTTATGCTTGAATTCTTTTAACACCTTAAAACCCTTTACGTCTAATGGCAGGTTATTGTATATTCTTGGAGCACAAAAATAGAAAAATCTCTGTCCGAACTTTGTGTTCATTCTTGGCACCGTGAAGTTTCCACTTATCTTGCTCCTTGTATCCCTGGCCTCTGAACGTGCCTGTGTGGATAGGATCTTAAAAAAATTATTTAAGATGGATCTGGTGTACAGCTGCCGTATGTCCAGCACCTTGAAGGATCTAAATAGCTCTTCAGATTCATATCGAAGCGTCTTCTTATTTATCACCCGAACAACCCACTTCTGAGCCTTCACTACAGAATCCAATAAGGTACGTGCCGCCCCCCCCCAAGCGGAGATTGCATAGCTGATTACGTTCTGACAAAGTGCATAATACACCATTTTTAAAAGTGTTATATTCATAAAGCCACGTAAAATTTTAAATACATAAATCAAACCTCTCACCTTGGCACTTATGTACTCAATATGAGAAACCCATCTAAAATTTTCATCAATTATCAGACCCAGATATTTTATCTCGCTTGATTTTTCAATGGTATCACAGTCACATATGTGATTTGTTTCCAAGTCACATGAATGTATTTTGATATTTTTCGGGAAGAGTAGGTTATCTGATTTCCTTATCGAGAATACCACAAAGTGTGTTTTTTTTGAGTTGAGTGTTAATAAGTGGTTATCTAGTATACCTTTTATTTCTGCAATAACTAGTTCGGCCCTTTTAAGTGTATCTTCCCATGTGTCACCATTTATAATGATTGCAGTATCATCAGCATAACTAATCTTTGTTGCGTTCTCAGATGTTGTTTTTAAGAACTCGTTAATGTATATAATGAAAAGTATCGGACCTAGTGTGCTTCCTTGAGGCACACCATATTTGATAAACATTGGGTCACTACGTGTACCATTTATTTCCACAGTTTGTTTTCGGTTTTCAAGATAATTTCTGAACCAGTTTAGACGGCTGCCAGAGATACCAATTTTGTTGAGTTTGCTTAAAAGCAATGAGTGTGATATAGTATCAAAGGCCTTCGATAAGTCTAAGAAGATGCCGAGTACTTTACGTCCCTTATCCATATTTGAGGCAGTGATTTCGACTAATTTGGAAATGGCATCTTCGGTTCCCATCTTAGTTCTGAAACCGTATTGGTTTTCCGACAAGATGTTATTTTTATCGAGGTATTCCATTAGCCTCTTTTTTACTGCCTTTTCAAGTATTTTTGCGAAACAGCTAAGCAGAGAGATCGGTCTGTAATTTATAATCTTTGTTTTATCTCCACTCTTGTATATAGGCTTAATAACGGCTTCTTTTAGATGTGCTGGTACTATTCCAGTTTCTAGGCTGAGGTTAAATATATGTAGCAGAGGTTTCAAGATATAATCTTTTATTTCTTTTACTGTGAAACTTGATATCATATCGTGTCCATTTGCGCAGTTTGTACGTAGAGATGAAATTAGAGATGACAATTCGCTTGAAGAAATTCGGTAAAAATTAAAACTTTGTGATGTTTGATGAGGAGTTGTGTTTTCGGATAGGTGAGTTTTGTTTAAGTTTTTGGATTGGAGTATGCTTTCTGCTAGTTTGGGGCCTAAGTTAGTATAGTGGCTAATAAATTCGTCAGCAATGAGCTTTGAATTATCTTTGACTGACTGTAATACGTTGTGTACTTCAATATTGGTTATGTCTGAATTGCTCTGTTTCTTTTTATTAGTTGAATCCTTGATAATTTGCCATATTTTTTTTGGATCCGTTTTTGCTTCCTTGATTTTGGTTTTGTAATAAGCATCTTTTGTGATCTTCACTAAATGGTTGCACTTGTTCCTGAACATTTTGTATGCATTTAAAAGATTTATGTCATTTGGATTTTTTTTAAACTTTCATGTGCATTTTGTTTCGTTTATGTATACTATGTATAAGTCCTTGAGTAATCCAATCTTTTAGATGATTGGATTTATGGCATGTATGATGCTGTATGTATTTAAATTCTGTATTTTTTGTTAAATGATTGTTTAGTGTTAGGATAAATGTATCCATAGCCTCATTGGTATTCCGTGTTGTCAGAGTAGAAGTCCACTGCTCACCTTTTAGATCTTCTTTTAGATTGTTGTAGTTTATTGTTTTCTTTGTATGACCAGTTGCTTTTAGGTTACATTTCATATTTTTCTTATCCTCTTTGGTTTTTGGGTTGATTAGCGTGGGGTAATGATCAGTAATAGTAGAGAGGAGAACGTATGTCTCATAAGATTTATTAGACTTGATGAATATGTGATCTATGCAAGTTTTGGATGATATGGTGTCTCTGGTGACAGTGTTGATGCAGGAGACAAAGCCAAATGATGAGAGCATGGATGTATAGTCGTTTGCCTGTGGATGAATGTTATTAATTATATTAATGTTGAGGTCACCGGCAATGATACAATCATATTTATTTGACGATGTTTCAAGTATTTTTGAAATAGATTCCAGGAAAGGTGTTACATTATATTCTGAAGGAGATCTGTAGATTCCAAGAATGTAGTATTGATTGTTTAGAATTGCACATAGACAGTTTGATTGTTTTACATGAAATTCATCTACGGTGTGGTTTATGTTTTCATTTATATACATTATTACTCCATCATTTTGTTTGTTGTTGAACTTTGTGTAATATATTTTATAACTTTCGATTTCATGAAAATGAGAATTAATGTTTATCCAGCATTCTGTAAGAATAATGACATCAAAGTTGATTTTTGTGACATTAAGGAGAATTATAAGTTCATCAAAATTTTTTTGATAACTTCTGATATTTAAGTTCAAGATTTTTAATCCAGATGATACTGAATTATAATTAAAACTGCTTTCAATTATCTTAGTTGAGTTTGTGTCGTAAAATCATCAATATCAATTTCTGTTGCCATTTTTAGATTTATTTTCTAGATATGTTGAAGAATTCAATTTACTGTGTAGAGCTTTGATTCTTGAGTTGCTTCACAATATTATTTTTGATATCCTCTTCAGTTCTAATGAATGTTGTTTTGGATTCCTCGTCGCATTTTGGGAGGACTACTCCATTTTTTTGCCACACATATTTATATCCATTATTTTTTCCTGCCGTTTTTGCTCTCCATAGTAAGTCTTTTAAATATGGTGACATACCCTCATTGATATAAATCCTGTTTTCTCCATTTCCTGTTAGTTCCAATGATGTGATTATTTTTTTTCTTTTACAAAGTATTTGGTCTCGTTTACGTGAGTCAGTAAACTTAACTGAAATTATCGGAATGCCACTTTGCCTTGAATGGGGATTCTTCTTATAGCTTGAATTTCGTGTTTTTGAAGTGGAATATCAAGTTTTTCGGCGACTTTTAGAACAATATTATCAGTATTTTCGCCCTTATTGTATGTAACTTCAGTTATTTCTTGAAAGATTGCTCAAAAATTGGGAGTGACGAATCTATATATTAATTACGCTAACCAATGTCGCTGTCGCTGTCGCGGAACCTGCCTGTTAAAAAAAAAACAAATGGCGAAATCGTATGAAGTAGCGAGAAGTATGGATTGTTTTAAAATACATGCAGATAATATTTAATGTGTTGAAATATTATACACGTAAATTAAAAATGGTCACTTATAGAAATAATGTACTTAATATTTATACACGTTTATTAATTTTTGATAAACATATGTGTGTTTCAAAATTGTTTGTAAATTTCGCCATATATTTTTTTGGTTATGTACTGGTCAACCCAGCCATAACTCAGCTGTCACTGCTGACAGTTCAGCACAACTGTCGTCGTTTTCTCTTCAAACTATTTATCGCTTTAAAAAGCTACTTTTAGTTAGAAAAACGTTATATAATAGTGAATGAAATGAATCAAAATAATCATTAGCTTTTGAAAATTACTTTTTTGCATAATTAAACTGATTTTGCAGGAATACATCTTTCTGCGAAATTTAAGTGAATTTATTTTTCAGGAAGTGGGTGGATTATGCTGATTGAAACATTTTGAGGCTAAATAAAAGCGTTTAATTAAAAACCAAACAGATTAGAATAAAAAGATCATCGCGGACTACTGAAACATTTAAGAAATTCTTCGAGCATACTATTAGTATTCATTAGGCCTGGAGCTATATGAACGATGCAGTTTTTCAATGATATTTCAACTTTTATTTGGCCATGGAAGTGTGTATGATCAAAATTTAAATTAATCTAATATAAATATAATTTATTGATCAATTTGCACACTTAATTGATTTCGCCATTTTTTTGCGAGAAACTCCTCCCATGACAACCGAATGCAAAACATGTCATGAATCTTCCATCAACTGTCGTGATCTGAAAAAGAAATATCTATTTTTATGCAAATGTACAAATTAAGATAAGTATAATTTAGAAAATATTAAATAGTAACATTTATTTTAAGACGAACGCTATACTTTATTATGTAATGATATTAATTGATTATCAATTTAAAATAAAAAAAGTAACCCATAAAAACCATGTTTTTATTATACTTCCTTTCTTTGTAAAATATAACAACAATTAAGACGAATTAAAACATATAACATAACACTAAACTTACAGTAATTTAATATATTTCTAAAATTTCAGGTGTATTGAGCTTTGATAAGACACTTCATGCTTTGAAGATTAAATTCTAAAAACATTTGTCAGTCAATTTAGATTGTCGACATTCGTAGTGAAGTACCTATTATGTATACCGACGGAGTAATTCAAATTTAAAAAATATTCCGCGACGTTATCGGGCCGCTATGCTAGTAATCAAACTTTTCTAATGATTCCGATTTTTTTCAAGAAAAAATTTCTAAAAATCTGAAATTATACTATAATTATTAATTTTTTTTAACGAAAATTTGATAGATATTTTTGATCGTCACCACGAGTCTACTTGCCAAATTTCAGCTCGATTGGATTGGGAAAAGGGTAAAAAATCGATCCAAAGTTTTTTCACCCGGCAAGCGAGCAAGCAAGCAGACGCCACGAGTCAATATAAAGGGAGTAATTACCGCCGCGGTCAAAATCAAATGGTAGAATTTCATTGAACTACAGTATTAAATATTTGTTATTATATAATTTATAAATAAATAAAAATTTCTTACCTTACGAATAAAATTTTTTTTTCCTTTAGTTTTATTGTAGAATATCACTACTACATGTTTTGGAAACCTCCGTTTCCTTCTTCAGGTGAGTGTAGACTGAAATGCGTTGGGGTAAATGTCTGGTGAATGGATTGCGGGTCCACTGGATGTGGAAGTGGAAGTAGAAGTAAGAATCTAGGTGGTGGAAAAGAACATTGTGAGATGTGTAGGGTTGTATTTGATTATTGATCATATAATTTTGTGTGTTTAGGTTTTTATGAATTACAAGTATTTCTTAATTATTTTGTTTAAGTCCATACGTCAGTTCATATAGGACGTGTATATTTGTATTGTTGAATGTGTGGTTGTTTTCTATACTATATGGCTATTATGGCTAACATACCCTGAAAATTATTATCAGTGAGACATTTTCTTCTCTAAATTTAGTTTCTATTTATCTATCTATTCGACTTATCATATATGTATATACCATATCGCAATCTCTACATTCTTGTTCGTAATAATATTTTGCTTGTCTGTGTAAGCTGGTTGTATATTTTCTGGTAAGAAATGAAAAAATAAAGAAAAAAGGAATCTAGGGAGGAAGTTCTCAAGGAAACCAAGCCTCACTAGGTCTTGTAGAGTTAATAGGAATGAAGATAATAATTAATTGAAAATCAATAATCAATTAATTAATGATTTTGGATAAAATAATAAAAATAAATGATATTTAAAATAACTAATAAAAAATGTGGTTAATTTTTATTAGTTGAAATTGGGACATAAACATTGTGCTATCGGGTGTTTGCGCTTGGAGGTTTAATATCATACGGAAGTAGCACTTTTTCGGATCGAGCAAAGCCTACGCGCCCCTCTTCAAATAATAACCAGAGATACCATCTTTCCCTGAGAATTCTTGGATACCAAAAAATATTTGAACGTAGCTGACATACATTCGGTATCCGCTTTCAATCATTCACACATTTCTACAGCCACAAGCAGACCGGAGGTTGTTTTTTTCCAGACGATAAACGAGTTAAAATTTATTGTTTACAAAACGCATGCGCGTCGTGTATAATTGTTTTCTTAATATGTCGTAAAAATTGTTTGGTTTTTTGCCTGGCGCAACTGTGTCGAAGCGACTGCATTTTTCGAAATATTTTGAAAAAGCAGATGTCCAAAAGCTACCGAGTATAAACCTTGGATTAATATTATTCGAGTGGCGTCATCGGGCTTAATAACGAGGCGTCGAAAAGTGAAGCCTTGAATTAAGAAGGTGCATTTCTTTATAATGCACATGTTATGAGAACAGCTATTAGAAGGGCACCAAATAATAGAGATTCAAGATGATTCCTTAATCTCAGACCTCATTTCGTCTGATATAAAAGTAATTTGAAAGTGATTTGAAATATAGTTTCCGAGTCAAAAATTAATATTTCTTTTCTACAATTCATACTGGTGGAGTGCTCACCTTTCTAGGAAGTGTCCGACTACTTCTTTTCAGTTGAAAATTAGTCGAGATACCTATTCGAATTTAAAATGAATGTATTTATCGTCGTATGAATATATTTAATATTAATAGCAAATTAATTCAATGTGCACATTTTATGATCCCATAAATCAAAAAATTGCTTGAATGGGATTCTGATTTTTTTTGGACGATTTTTAAATGCAATAGATATGTGTTCCGTGCAATGCGATTATAAAACAGAAACAACACTATAGAAATGATTGTTTTGAAAATAAACTGAAATGTTTTTTAGAGTCACCTGAGAAGCTTTTTGACGTTTCTGCTTGTAAATGTACTTCAAAGTTTACATCAATAGGAGAAGTTTTTGTTGGATCAAATAAATGATAAGAAAATGGTTATAAGCGGTTTTGATAAGAAAGAAATGGCTAGATTAATGAAACGACAGCAGAGATAAATTGTAGAGTCAATAAGGGTAACAAAAAAGTAGTGTTCTACTCAAGAAACCGATTCTGTCTCAGCAAGTTGTGATGAAGATTCAGTGAGTGAACTTCCCCAGGATCGTATCCGATAACAGAGGCATCCTCGACAAACACGCCCTCGACAGAGACACCATCGACTTCAACGGCGAATTGGAATACATTGTCGTTGCCAACAGTTGCTAAAGTCTGTGATATATACGGTTTATCGACGCGATCCGTTGTTGCTGTTGCTTCTGTGGTTTTGGCTGACGTCGGCTTGGTTTCTAACGAAGATTTAACTCTGTTTATTGATAAAAATAAAATCTACAGAGATGTATCTAAAGCCCGGAAGCTTCAAAAGGTATTGGAGGTATTGTTATAAAAAACATTTAATTTGATGGACGAAAAGACCATCGAAAAGAAGTTTTAGCAGACCACATCTCAATTTTAGAACAACCTGGATCAATTTATTTGGGACACACAATACCGAAAGACGTGGTACTGCAAAGGCAATTCCTACTTCGATCACAACTTTAGGAGAGGGTCGAGGTTGGAATTTAGATGACGTTATTTGCGTTGAGTGTGACGGAACTGCAATTAACCGATTGGAAGGGTGGCGTGATTCAATATTTAGAGAGACCGTTACAGTGGTGTGTTTGTATGCGGCATGTCAATAAGTTACCCCTTCGTCATTTATTCTTGACCGTAGATGATTGCACTTCGGGTCCTAGAGAATACAATAGACGCCTCACAAAGTGTAACTGACGTTACTTTTAGAGATGGCTTTATTAGAACCAAGATGCAATCTCGAGCATAAATGCCAAATTTTGGACACAAAAATAAGTTAAATTTTTTAGTTTTTGTCATTGATTATAATCTTTATTTGATTTATTTTATTTTCTTGTGCTTTGTTTCATTAATTTAAATACTAAAATACCTTTTAAACATAATTTTTTTATTATTTTAGGCAAACGGTTTAACTCTATGAAAACGTAAAATAACAAAACTTTAAAGCTCGGTAGAGTCTTCAAGATGATAGACAATTCTAGTTTTTTTACCTTTTTCGCAATTTTTATAAAATTATGCAAATTTTGATACCTCTTGCAATTGTGTAGCTCAAAAAAATTTTTTTTACATACATGGACGAGACACCCTATTGTACACGCTATGTCATAGAAACTCGAGCATTGCCACATTACATTACATTACACGACAAATGATAGATGTCAGCCCATTGACCGTTGACGTCCTGTTTGTCCGTTGGGCGAATTTAAATCCTTCCTGCATAAGCTAAAGCATCATAAATGGGCAGTTTAACGGCTTCTGTTTGTCTTTTTCCGGATTAAGTTTTTTAATTTTTGTTTCAAAGTTGCATTTACGAAATTCAATATACATCAGCACTGACAATTTGTATCTTCAACAATATTGTAGGCATCTATGATTCTAGGTGATGCACGAGAGATAGACGAAGATCGAATCGAATGTCATCCCAATCTTGATTCGGTGATCTCTGTGTTTACATAGAGGTAAAAATTTCAACACGAGTAAAAAATTCAAGCTTAATATCATTGAAAGATTTGGCAGTTACTTCGAGGTGCAACATTATAATTAAAAATATATTTTATTTTACTTTGTAATACACACACAATAAGAGTTATTAAATTACTACTATAGTTTCGAGAGGAGCAGTCCATCTCATCATCAGGTATAGATAATAACTAACTTAATACAACATTTATCAATCTAATCAGGTAGGTCAGGGCGGCGGCGTGCGGTGAGGAGGGGTACTTCTTTTCGCAAAAAGCTCTAAGATTGGTGAAGTGGACTGAAATGTGATTTTATTTATTAATGTGTTTCCACTTTTAAGTTACTTATTTTCTATATCTGATGCTGAGAGGGGGTGCTCCTCTCGAGACTATAGTAGTAATTTAATTACTCATATTGTGTTTATATATAATTACAAAATAAAATAAAACATATTTTAAACTTCAATTCTATCTTATTAAAATAATTTAGATAAAGCTGATATTATTGAATACTCAAGCATTCTCTATGCAACTCTGTGGGTGATCATCGTGTAGAAAATAATTTTTTTCTCTTTCACGATTTCGGCTGGGTCTTGAGGTCTTGGATATTTGTTTGGATAGAGCCCTCCTAATCCTGAAATCCATAAACAATTCCTGACGGTAATTTAATGATATATTTACAAATTGTTTAAAGTCTTGTAGTTGTAAACGTCGTAAAGTTAATTAATTTACTATCAATAAATTTTATGTCTCATTTTCGAAATTCTGTTCTTAAAATAAATAGTATTGATCGTACATAAATTAGCATCAATAAAGTATGGTGTCCTTGATGTGTTGAATAAATCCAATTAACGTTATCGGTTTTATTTCTTTCGGTGACATTTATGCTTTTTTAATAAGCAATTTAATTATTGTCTTTGCATTACTCTGACGCATTTACAATTTTTCCATGGATAGTTCTTTGAAATGATTATTTTATGCATTGTCATAAGATTTTTTTATGTTTTATATGTATTTTTAACACATATATCAGTAGTTACATGGCAAAGGAATCTATAAATTTTTTAAACAGTATATTTAATCATGATTCATAACATGGCAAAAAATATGTATATATATAAGTGTAAACATAATCTTTATAATATCAAAAATAAGTAGTCCTGCTGAGAGCATAATAAATATTTTAAAATCTGGGTGCTTTTGAGATGTATTTAGTATATAGCGATAGTAATTGCTGTAGGTCGGTCTATCTCTTTTGAGGTCTTCCGACACCTCTTTTCTTTTCCCAAGGTCTCCATTTCAGAAGTCAGGGAGTTCATCTTGTAATATCCTGCCTTGCAAAATGCCCTGCCTATTGCCATTTACCTTCGCTACATGATCTGTGATATCCAATATTCTAGTTCTGCGCCTAATTTCATCATTTCAATATCTCTTAGGCTTACGCCAAGCTTGGATCTCAATCAAAGTTTACACAGCAAAAATAAAAATCAAATCAAATACGATGAAGACCATTTCCCAAGTACCTTTTCCACAAAATAATCAAGGAGAGGTGTTGTGACTTAAAAAAATTAGTAATCCATTCCCAAAATACAGGAAACCTTAATTTAAAAGATAGCTAAGCTATCTAATTAGTCATACACTCGAGTCTCTGAAGTTTTGACACATGATTATGTGTTTGTTGATTGTATATTAAATTTCCATCAATTTAATTCACCGAGAAGCCAAGAAGAGAAGAAGAAGGAAACTCTGCCTACTTCACGCTTAAGAGATTTTCAAGTCCAAATATTTATCCAGACAAATCAAATTCCTGATCTATAAAAGTATGACCGTGAAGCCAGCATAGGGGCAAAACCCGGGGCCTTATGGAGAAACTAGAGAATACCATACAAGTATGTAAAAACTTAATTCTTAGTACTTGGGCCAGTTATGGTCAGTAAAGTGATGGCGTACTCAAGGGCGTGACCACATTCTGAGAAGCAAGAGCTGTAGGTCTCTTTAAAAGGTCTTCGAGGAAACCTCGAACCTGCCCAAGAATGAGAAAGATGCAAATTAATTGCAAATTTTGGCCTGGAGAAATTTTAGTCGAGATAAGACGAGACGGACAAACGAAAATATTTTGTTTTCCTTATTTGTTTTTTATTTTTCTTTATAAAATTTTATGTAAGTACTGTTTGTTAATTGATATAATAAATGAAAGCAAATTTCACTGTAAAATAAAAAGTCTGAAATAGATTCTTAAGGTATCTTAACTTTCTTTCTTTTCGATCTCATGTTAGCAATGAAGATGCTGAAAAGTTGTTTAACATACAAACATTAACTTGTCAAGAAAATATAATAGCGGACTCTGTAATGTTATTTAAAATCGTAATTGAGTTTATACTCCTGATCTTCCTTAACGTCTATAATTTCATATCCCAAATAGAAACAGCAGACAGTCAACTCCATCTTTGCAAGACAACTCAATTTTCTCTATCTAAATAGTCGACTGCCTTCAATCAGGTAATCCCTAGTTAGGCAGTCGAAGTGTAATACAATTCAAAAAAATAAGATACGAATAAAAACTATTATTAATATTATTATAACTCTAAACAAAACTCATTCATCTACAGGTCCACAGAGTTATTTAGCTTAAATTACAACCACATTAATATTTTTACATAAAAAAAAATTAATTTCACAACCAACCGCACCTTCCCTACTTCGTTCCTCTATCCTGATCCAACGTCCCACTCCGCCCTTTCCACCCCTTATCAACATATTTTGATACCCTAAATTATTTCATATTATGTCACATTTTGCTAATATCATTAAGAATCATCATTAGAAAATTCATAATTGACATAATTTATAATTTTTTATCTTACGTAAGTTAATTTAAGATTTGCTGTTAACTTTTCCTAAAAATAAATAAAAAAACGGATATGTCTATCTCCTTTAGCACAGATATCGGTATATTAAAGAAGACATTGAATATTTCCTACAAATGCACACTATACAAACTAATGTAAATTACGAAAACTATTTAAATGTACAAGTATTTTTGTATGCAGTGTGTATATTTTAAATAAACAAAAAAAATACCTTCCAACAGACCCCATCTCAGTCTCTTACCTCTCATAACTCCCGCTTGTTTCCTTTCAACGGCTAAAACTGCTATCGATCAACTTGCAAGACTACGAGTATATTTCAGCACAACTGTATAAAATAAAAGCAAATTCTTATGGACGAAAAATAAAAGACTAAAAAATAATGTCATTTGAAATGCAAAGTGAGTTGGGCAACATACAATCACAACATAAATTCGTGAAGGCATTCGAGTCGAATAAAGGTATATTTTGACGTAATAGATAGTTTTAGAAGGCATTGCCGTTGTTCTATAATTTTATTTAAAATGCACCGGGTCGTGGGATTCGGGGTCTAGAATGAAATCTGTCATTTTAAATTGCAGCCATCAATTTGGCGACCCGACGCGGGAAAACCATATTGCCGTCGCATTGTTCCAACGACGGGCGTGGGTGACGGATACTCTCTTAGCAGGCTGGCGATTTGTTATTCGCTTCAACTAGCGTTACCTACATTAGAAACTAGCACAATTTTCAAAATATATTCTGCACTTGACACCTCTTTAATATGTCCTTGAGATCAGAGGTTTACTACGAGGAATTTTACGAAAACAATAATAACATATAACAATAGAAATCACAAAGCAAATCAACAATAATATAGACATATTAACTGAATGGACAAAAAAAATACCTTACCTTAAATGCTCAAAAATATAACTATATTAACTTTGAGGCCAAACGGAAAACACATAAAATGGACATAAAAATACACAACGAAACACTCACTGAACTAGAAAATACTAAATAATTAGGACTTAACATAGACAGACACCTCAAATTAACCTTTCAAATAGACAAAGTAATTGACTCACTGACTAAACTGACCAGCCTATTCCACAAAATATACGAAATTACACCGAAGACCGTAAAAATTCTGATGTACCAGGTATACGTCAAGAGTAGAATAGGATATTTGATAGTCTTCTGGGGAACCGGAAACAAAACTAACCTAAACAGACTCCAACGACAGCAAAACAAAATACTGAAAATGGTCTATGATCTGAAATACCGGACACCAACTGAAACTGTATACCGTAAAATACAACAATTAAACATCGAAAGCATTACAAAAATCGAAACACTTAAAATCATTCACAGACTAGCGATTGGCGAAATACAAGACGAAGACATAAAATTACACAAAATACACGAAAAATACCAACACAACACTAGAATGGCTCAAAATGTTCGGCTTCCTCAGATATTGTAGTGCTTCCAGTAAGTTCACGGAGGGATGATCCAGCTTTGTAGCTCTTGTTATATCCAGGGTAGCGGGAATGAGAGAAAGAGTAAGTAGCTCCGAGAATATCCTCATCCTGGAATGCCCTAGTCCAGCCTCTAGCATCAATCATATTGGAGAAAGATATTGGCCCCTCACAATCGACATGCCGGTGCTCATGAAAGGCGTTATTCTACAATATATCTATATTATTATTATTTACTTTTTGCACCTTGCCTCTTTATATCTTATGTAGGTAATTGCTTATGTTATAATTAAATATATGTATACTGTAGGCGAATATGTGGGACTACAAAAACCACAAATTAACTACTATTAATAACTATTATTATTATATTATTATTAAACACACCAGGTAAGTAAAAATCTTATAATTTAAAAAAATTAAAATATCAGGGCACTAATAAATAGTGTCTTGTAAATGGAATTTTTGTGGCTGCGCGTAGCTGTAATAGAAGTGCATGTAGGTAGGTACATATAAACCAAATCAGTTTTGTGTTACCTTTTACTCCCTTTCGTTTAATTCGTAGCGTCTGCTTGTTTGCTTGACGGCTTGTCTACTTATCTGCCGAAAAAACTTTTGATCGATTTTTAATCCCTTTCCAGTGATCCAATCGAGCTGAAACTTTGCAGGTAGACTTGTGGTGACGATAAAAATGAACTAACAAATTTTAGTATAATTTTTTTTGATAATTATAGTATTATTTTGGATTTTTCGAAATTTTAACGATTTATATATTGTTTAATTTTTGAGCCCGACGCGTGGATTAGGCACGAAACCCGTTTTAATGAGAAAAGGAGTATAAATATAAAACTTGGTTTTTATGGGTTAGTTTTTATAATTTCTTTGATTAAGTATTATTATTATTATTTATTTCGTGTATTTTAATACATATAAATGAAGATAGTTGCTTCACTAGACAAGGTCTGTTCTTTTTTTTTTTTTTACGCTTCAACAGGCCAGGAGGACCAATTATAGAAGCGAAATACATCACAAAACACCCAGGCTAGAGTAAATCACATAGATTAAATTGTGACCTCACCGGGAATCGAACCCGGAACCCTCGGTTTGGGAAGCCAGCGTCATACCCACTACGCTACGAGGGCCGCTTTTATAAGTTAAAGCATTAGAAACGCAAAAAAATAGAAATAAACTTTAATAAATTAGAAATAAACTTTAATAAATTAGAAATAAACTTTAATACATTAGAAATAAACTAAATATTTGAAATAAAATACATTCGAAACTCCACACAGCTTCATGAATCTCGGTCTTCCAAAAATGGTATACTACAATAAAGTCTCATTCAGTTTTATTTGTAGTTAAGGATGATAAAAACCGATTTGAAGCAAGAAAAAACATGATGGACAACCAAATTCATTCCGAAAATATACACGTGAAACGCAGGGTAAAAAAATATATGTGAAGTGTATGGAGAAGATATGTTAGAAATGATTTAAGAAATGAGAATTTTTGTCTTCAAGACGAACCTCGCCGAAGACGCGCAGTTTGGTTTGAGAACAGTTCTGGCAGCCAGTCTACGTTTTCAATTGAGGAAATTTCTAATGAAATGAGTGAATTATTGTCTAGCGATCAGTCACGTAAACAAATTCTATAATCTGAATGAATAGGCTGTAGCTAGTTACTAAAAGTATTAGTGATATAAGTTTGTAGAGAGCAAAACAAAAGTGGCTCGTTGGTGTAGTGGTCAAGGCGCTCGCCAGGTGAGCTGGTGGTCGGTGGTCCGAGCCCCATTCCAGGACACCAGCAAGTTAGTTCTATTTTCATAGCACAAGCATTTAACTTATTTTGAGAATAATAAGAATATCGATGCGTTACGCATTCCGTGTTCGCATTTCTATGAAAAAAAAACTACGAGTAAACTACTAAATACTAAGTCCTGATAATTGTCCAATTGTTATAACCATATGTTATCGAAATGGGGACTACTGTCTCCATTTCGATCGAAGAATCTAGTGTTTGCTTGCTATTGCCTATGTGTTTCGGTTCATCAGATTTTTTCACATTTTCCACTCACTTTTTGCCTACATTTTAGTTTTTCCGCTCCATAGACTGTCATTTCACTGCATCCTGTACGTACTAGGTCTTTTAATTTGATTTTACTCATTTCCCAAATTAAAGTTTAGACTTTTATTCTAGTCACAGTCTAGTTACAGTAAAAATCATCTGGAAAAAATTCAGTAATATTTCTTATATGCAGTAAAACATTGCAACCAGCTGTATAGGCCGGTGGAGAAGAGGGTCGAATTAGAGTCTGATGAACAACACTTAACAGAAGTCACCATTTTGAAGAATTTAACCACTTAAAAAGCGCACATTTTTGATACTCAACAACAAGAAACGAAGATATTTATATGGAAAAAGTCTAATAAAGTCTTTGTATGGGAGACCAGGGATTATGAACTGTATGAGCCGGCATAAGTGAGCACTTAACACAATTTAGGTAACTTTCACCAATTCTACCGTGAGAATCAGATTTTTGAATGTTATATTTATTATGTTCTGAATCAGTTTCTTTCTAGAGACATCTATGATCCTTTTCATGACACAGTATACATATATTTCGTAGCCGGTAATAATACATTTTTAAAGTGGAATATGAAGATATATTCTTTTTAATGTAGGTATATATGTGGGGTATAAAAGTAAAGGTAGCAATTTATAAATAAAATTAATGCAGTTATCCAGGATTACTGAATTCGAGATTTGATAGGAAACATTGCCGATATATTTATAGGAAACATGATTTTGGAAAGAATCGATACATAAAATCTAGAATTCATTACTTTCTACAGCAGTAATCCTCGGTGACTTCATTCAAAGCATTTTTTTTTGTTGTTGATATTTTTGCCTTTGCTTTTATACCGTTCCGAATTAATAAACGTATATACTCGAACACGCCCGAAAATTATTGTTTTTAATTTTTTAAATAACATATAATTTTTAATATATTTTGCCTAAATTATTGACTTCAACGGTTTATTACCGTGACCAGTGCGGTGGACGGCCTTCCGGATAATTAATTGCGGGGCAGAAGGATCTATGGTACCGGTATGCAAAATGCGATATTTGCGTGCATCGTTTTGCAACGTGTTATGCATTCAGGATGCAGCTTGTGATGTATTTTTAAATTATATTTATGCAATACATAGAATGTGTAACATTTCTAAAACTGACAGAAGTGAGATAATCCAAATGTTCCCGTAAATCAGCGCAGGTAATGTATTATTTATTTAAACTTTGCAAATATCAATAAACATCGCTTGAAATATTTACGAGAATTATTCAAATTGAATTCTTTATCGTTGTATTTTGCTAATGTGATAAACTCAAAAGTCTACTAATACCGATGGAATTATTTAAAAATTAGAACATGTTGTGACAGCTAAGAACAAAAATGGTATCGACGTTCCACAA
Source organism: Agrypnia vestita (assembly GCA_016648135.1). Classification (NCBI taxonomy): domain Eukaryota; kingdom Metazoa; phylum Arthropoda; class Insecta; order Trichoptera; family Phryganeidae; genus Agrypnia; species Agrypnia vestita. Next base: position 33,317 of record JADDOH010000086.1, on the reverse strand, counting down.
TAATTTTATCAAATGCCAGCGAAAAACGACGAAAAATAAATATTTTCCGTAAATCACCAAACACATTAATGTAAAATATTATATTTGCCTTTTTGAGATTTATTTTACACATGTTATTATAATTGCGTTGTAGAAGGCGCAAACCTGGTAGGCTATGGTTTGTCTGATTTAGAATTGCAGATATATTATACATTCGAAATCGTTTTATTATAAGTAAATGTATTTATGACAATGATCGTGTTATTAACGAATTAACATTTCAGAAAAATATAATAGAAAGAATAAATTTGTATACAAAATATATTATTGTGATTATTTATTTTCACGAATTTTTAATACTCCTCTGTTTATTCGGTGACTAGGACAGGGCAGGACAGGAACTCTGCATATTCGGTGACTAGAACAGGAAAAATTATTAAAATAACTACACTAATCATGAAACTGCATAGAGTTAGAATCAGGTAGACATAAAGTTAAATAAATAATATGTAAAATATAGATACCTAAATATAATTAATTATTTATATATGACAATACATTAAGTTAGATTGTTTACGGTTAATATAGTCGCAGAAGCAGAATAAAATGCTAACTATGAGTATCTGCTTTTTATGGAGATGTCATGGGATTCAGCTGAGATAATGATAAAAAACCATTCCTAGTCGAGTTGTCGTAAATATTAATTTATAATTATTATACTAATATGGTATGTGTGTGAGTATCACTCTAAGAATGCAGCTGAGATTTCACCACGCGCAGCCACCCGAAGTTCTGGTAAATATCGAACACTAATTGGTTAATATTAGATTAGGTCCGCTCTTTCATCAAATGCGTTTGTGCGCAGATTGTTGTTATAGTTGTAAGAATGCGGTTGAGATAATACTAAAATAACATATGTTATAATACCAACGGTATTATCGCTTATATAATCAACTAATATATAAAAAATATTAAACTGCCTGGTTTTTAGGTAGGTGACGGAATTTTCCATAAAATTTCAATGAACTCTTCAAAAAACTTCAAAAACTCTCAAAATTCATAACTTCGTTAACATTACAATCAGAGAGAAAATAACGAAGGAAATAAACCTATTTTTCTTTTAAATATACAAGTCTTCTTCATTGTGTTATCATTTTTTTATATCGTGTTTATCTGCGTTTTAAACCAATTTAAATAAATAATGATACACGACGTGAAAGTTATCGACACCTTTGCCTCTCTAGCACAATGATATCTACATATCATTTCATTGTAGGAGTATTTTTCTAATAAGGCGCCAAAACTAGACATTATGTTAAATATTTGTTAATTATTTCTCTGAATTGTAAGTAGGGTAATCCAATAAAAATAATGCGTGGTGATTGAGACAAAGCGAAAGTTGTCACCGATGCAAGTCCAAAACAAGATGGTGTGCATAATCAAAAGAAGTTCCAATATACGTATATTCGCATCAGGAACATGAAGGTAGATATGAATTTCAAAACACTTGAAGCATAACGTTGCTATAATAATTGACTAATCATTTTAAAAAAAATTATAAATTTATAGAGTTAGAGCGCTTTTAACAATTTAATATTATTATGTTATTTGAATGGCAGATCTGGTTATTGAATAAAATATGCGTAACATGTCTCAGACACACGTATAATACTACCTATAGAAGACGAGAACAGATTCAAAACACTAATACAACATAAATATACGACTCAACAAATTACAAACAAAAAACTAGAAATAAAGTAAACAAATAATTATTATGGGGACAGGACTAACCAGTAGGTACCTAATTCCAAAACTATTCAACAAACTACCGGATAGACTAAAAAATGAAACGAAACAAAAAACACTGAACCCCGATCTTCCGCTTGCAAGGCGAGTATACCGTAAGTATGAATCAAGTAAGTCGTGAAGTTGAAATTACGAAGATCACAATTAAATAAATAAGTTTGTTTCGAACAGGAACCATGGTGATCTACTCGACCCCGTACAACCAACTGCGCCACGGAAAATACAATTTTAATGTATTTTATGTTTGTTTATTATAAGATCTTACTATTATACACTTTAATTTGAAGATATATTAGAATAAAAATAAAAATATTTGGGGACCCTGATAAGGGCCTTTTTCTGTACGTTACGTTACTATGAATGAACACAGAGTATTAGGGGCGAAGCCCCCTTGTCCTTTTTTATCTGAGATATTGCGGGAATTAGGGTATTTGTCCCCAAAGAACGGGGTGCTTTTGACAGCACAGTCTTGATAGAGGGTCTTTTCTGTAAAAATGTTATATCTGACCCAGCGTGTATCACGTTCAAGCAAGCGCGGGGTGCCGCATACATGAGCGACGCGCTGATTGGCTGACGCATGCTGGGTCTAACTTGTTGTATTGAATAAAAGGGCTGGATTCGAAGAGCGAAATCAGTCTGTCCATGTTTCTACTTTACTCTTCGGTCCAGCATCAAGTTTTTAAACAGTGTTTTAATTATCAACCTTCTGACCGACCTGCTCCTGGTATCAAAGCCAGCCAAGTAAAATTTGGCGAATTTACCCCCTGCTCCTACAGTCTTTGTCCTGTGCAAGACAAAGATTAAATATAAATATTAAAATATGATAATTTTAATATTTGTATCGTAAAGGTCATCTCATAGCTAGTAGCAAAATCTTTGCCGGAGTCTTCTACATGCAATTTTGAATAGAACATATTCTTTACACTTTGGGTGAAATGTCGACACTTACGGAGATGCTACTTGAAAGTTTGCATTTTTTTTTCAAAATTTCAGACTTATTTTAATTAAGTGTTAAATTTAAAAATTTAGTAAAAAAAATACGGTGAATATTGAAAAATTAAAATTTATTTGCTTAAGTACAATTCAAATAAAATGACAAAAACTTTAAAATAATATATTATTTATATTATTTTTCTAAACTTTTCCAAATTTCCAAGTTTAAAGTTTTACTGAAAATAAGTAAAAAATATTAAAAAAAAAATTCATATTTTGATGTCGCTTATCTCCGCAACTGTCAACATTTTACCCAAAGTGTAGAGAATATTTTCGATTCAAAATTGCACAAAGACCTGTGAAGTTTAAGCTACTAGCTGTGGGACACCCCGAATAAATATTAACATTTCGAATGTATTAAATTTAGTCTGTAGAGAATGGAACACCTTTGACGTGTGGACCAAAACACATTGCACATTATAATGTGTACGCTCTAATAGTGGCATATCGGAATAATGAATTAGTTGATTCAAGTTTCCAGGCTGTATTCCGTAATGTTGCTCCTGCTAACCTGCAGTATCATACCGCTCCATTGTGTGTGACCCATCATAAATTATGTTAACTAAAATATAACCGCATCCAAATTATTCACATGAACTCGTTTGGTTTTATTATAAATATTAAAGTTATGTCAAGGACATTTAAATTTTGTTTTGACTGAAATTATATAATTTAAATATATATAACATTACTTATTTGCCTGACATCATGGCATCACGCGATGCTTCAGGCAATTTAGCTCGCTTTAATTATATGATCTGTGAAATTCTATTCAAGACGTCTATTAAATTATGTTTTTGTATATTGATAATGGTACAAGAGTAGAATGGTAACAAAAATTTAGGCATGTAAAATATGTGAAGACTAGCTTTATTAGTTTAATTTTTTTATTAAAAATGTGTTAGAAACATTTTGCAATAATTATTTAATTTAACAATATTATTGGTCAGTATGCAAGTGTCCTCAAAAAATGCATCTTGATCAAAGTGTTATTATATAGAGAATTTTTTTATGATATTTATTTATTTTATTTTGGGGAAAATCAACAGAAAATCAACATCTTAACAAATATAAAATAATGTTTTTAAAATTATGCCAACTACAAATTTTCCACTGAATATAGAAATTTAATTTAACAGCGAGTGGAGAGGGTGGAGGGGAATGTGGGACGGGAGTAGAGGGGAAGATATATTGTACGAATTAGTTTGGGTGCGGTTGTGTAAATATTGTTTGTGTTATGTTTCTTATCGTTGAGTTGAAAATATCAATGTGGTGATAGTTTGTGTTTGATAATTAGTCAAATTTTATTAAGTATTACAGTACAATCCAACAATTTTCTATACTTTTATTAATTATGTAGTTCGTAAAAAAATGATTATGGATAATAATAATATGCAAATAAAACATTAAAAAAATATATATATATGTATATATATACTTCGGCTGCGAGTAACAGCTGTGAAAACAGCACCATCTGGTGTAGCGTTAGTGAAGAACATTGTTAAATGGAGAATTATATATTTTAATTTGCTTTATGCTGGACTGAATTAATCAAGTAAACTCTTTGATGAATTAATCAAATATAAATAAATTTAATAAAATTAAAAAGTTGTTGATATTATATAGTAGAAAGAATATAAATGATATTGGTAGAAATTTCATTTGCTTGGTAGAGGCCATAAATATAAATCATTTAATTATGTATCGTATTGTCCAATCAAACGTAATCCTATTTTAATAACTTTAATTCCCACCACACACCATCTGGTGATATTATAATCTGGAGGTCTCCGAAAGGTTTTTTTGTTTTGGATAAATGTCCAGCAAAATAGAACAGAAGATGATCTTGAGATGGGGTTCCTGCATTCCTACTGCAATATTACTTTTTTATTAAATAGAGATAGGAGTACGGAATGCTTATCGCAAAAATATTCTTACTATTTTCAAAATAAGCTTAACGCTTGTACTACGAAAATGGAAGAACGACAGTTGAGATGGTATGAGCACATAAGTCGGAGACCACCCGACCACGCAGTGAAGCAGGCAATGTAAAAGGAGCTTCATCGATAGTCATCCGGAGCAAGAACAAAAAACTTCTGGATGACTCGATGCTCAATAAAATAACATAAAAACGGCCTGGATGAAAGCGACACCCAGAACCGAAGAAGATACAGCCTGAGAACTAGAAGAGCCGACCCCAACAGCCTACCCAGGCAATGAGTTGGGATAGTGCAAATAAGAAGAAAGCTTGTGCTATGAAAATAGGACTAAATTGCTGGTATTCTAAAATGAGGTTCACCGACCACCAGATCACTAAGCGAGAGTCATGACCAATATACCAACAAGCTATTTACCTACTAAGGATTTATTCATATATGTTCATATGTGAGCCATTTTCTTCCACTTCAGTTTTACAGTGTTTAAAACAAAGGAAAACGAACAAATTTTTTATATTTTATGATGTTAATTTTATATTACTTAAAATCAATTTTTTATCTTAAAGATATCACTGTTGAATAAAAGGAATGGGACAGCCTCTTTTAGTTCAGATCTGTCTAGTTAAACAGTCAGTGAATATCTTTTAGATAATAATGTTAAAACCTATATGAATTCACGTCTTTTTTCATACTGATATACACTTTATAATTGTCTTTACTTAATTTGGGATATATGTAGTTAACAAAAATATATATTTTTTAAACATATTGTCACAGAGCATTAATTTGTAAAGAGATTATCAAAACCCCGTTTTTATGAGAGGGGATTGGATCAGTGCAGAAGAATGTCCCCCTCGCGTCTATTTAAGTCACATTTTACGTACGCAATATTCTTGCATAATCAAATCCCCTATACATGTATACATTTATAAATGATCATGCCTGCAGATATATATTTACATATATAACGTTCGCTGTTATCTAGATATGTATAAGATTTTTATTTTATTGTTATCGGTTTAAACTGTAGAAATAAAATAAATAAATTAATAATAACACTAAAGAATCGAACGTTAATAAAAAAACTAAAAAATGAAAGAATTGAGATGCAAAAGCATATTTTTGTCACTGTGTAAGTGTATCCATTACATAAATGCATGTATCAGTTTAGTTAAGTCAGTGTACTTGTAATAGTTATATCTTCAGAAATAATAAAAGGTGATTTAAGGAAAAACATACAATGAAAAATCGAATAATTTTAAAACATTTTAAAACATAAACATTATGGTTTGGGCATGTTGAGCAAATGAATGAGGAAAGATATGTAAGAATGAAAGAATGGTAAGAAAGATATATAAGCGTAAGCGCAATAATACCAAAGATATATAATGGCGCCAGAAAGAGAGGGCGACCGCGGAAGACGTGGCATGACCAGATTAACCAGATACTGGAAGATGGTCCCGTTAGAAGCCTCAACAACAACCGTCGAGCTTGCATGCGAAGATGTATGAATGCGGATGAGGCGAGAGTTGTATGTCAGGACAGAAGAGTGTGGTGCTCTTTTTTCGTAAGTAAGTGTTTCATTATTTGCTACGTACCTACCTTAATATTTAAATATCTATCGAAGCAAATATAACTAACTGGAAACTATGTAAAAAATATTTTTTTATCTGAAAAACGTGAAATATCAAACACCCAGAAGATTTATCGCTACCAGTTTTAAGATGATATTATTTGATTTACCAGTTTTTCATTCTCCATTGGTAGAGAGCGCACGTACAAAGCGGTACAACGGTCATCTCTCGTGAAACGTTTGCATAAGTGCTGTGATAAATTATTAGAAAATAAGCGTGGGTTTCTTGTTTAATCATCCGATTTGCTTTATATTCACGAGCGAACGCCGTCAAAATGATTTCGGCATCGTTTTAATTAGCCGCCAAAAGCCAGAGTGCTTTAATTGCGATTAATTGGGAATATAAATCAATTAACTACATTTTATTCAATTTTTTGTTCCGGTGATAAAATGTCGATAAACTTATATAAGCATGTGAGAGTTAGTAGCACAATGCGTAAAATATTTTTAATTGATTGAAATGATGTTTCTTAATTACGCAGAATTGATTATTCTTTTCTGTTTAATATCGGTCAGTTTAATCAGGTTTTGTTTTACAAAGGTGAATTATCTTTCAATGATCGTTTTTTTTACTTACTTAAATACTTACGATATTTATTTACTGCACCCTGGAAAGGCTCTACAGTAGATTAGTCAATCCATCGCCTCAGATTTTTTGATTTTCTGCATTACCTTATATTTTTCTGGATATCTCATTATATCTCCAAGATATTAAAATTTTTGGATTTTTGTTATTTTGAATACTTATTTTAATTTGTTCATTCCAACCATAATATGTGTATTTGTAATTCTTACCATCCAACTTATTTTGAGCATTCTCCTGTGAATCTGCATTTTAAATGCTCGATTTGTCTCCTTTTTTTCGGTAAAAAGAACATCTGACTATTCACATTCGAACACTAAAACTAAAACCTCAAATGCATAACATACTTTTCTTGAGGACAGAAGTTGCAAGAGCTTACATTATAAGAGATAAAATATGAATTCTATTCGATCTCCCCGTCCTTATGTCCTTATTACCCGGCAAAATAATGTTTAATTAACTAACTAAATGTTATAATCAAATTAATCCTATCCTAGGCTAACATAACCTATCTTCTTTGAATTCTTGCAAATTATCTTATAAAAATTCAGTAGCAAGAATATTTCCTTTACTGGTAAAAAGGTTTCATTAATATAATAAATTTAATATAAAATAGTTCGCACCCTGTCAGACTAATTAGGCATCAAACATAATAATTTCGTTGTCTGTCCATCTATCCGTCCGTCCGTCCGTCCATCTGTCTGTCTGTCTATCTGTCTGTCACCGAAACTTAGTGTAACGTCCATAATTTCGTTCGAATTTACGGTTAAAAAAACGACATTAAACGGCCGGAGACAGGACTTGAACCCCGGGCCAGGTAACACGAAGGCGGCAATGATAACGACGTTGCTATAGCAGAGCCTGCATTACCCGTGAAAAATTAGGTACATGCAGAACTTAGCAAAAACGCTATTTCAAACCATTTCATTTTCCACCAAATCGTCAAGGTTTAGAATATTATATTTAACTGTCGGTAGGGGAAATATAAAAAAATGTTAAAATATTTTGATAAAAGTCGTTTTTACTATTTCGCGGGTATCGGCTATAAATAAGAAAATACTTATTTTTAGGAACCGACGTGTAATAGTACCGTCATTTTTGACGGGTTACAGCTAGTCATGAATGAGGCTCGCGAACTATGCATAATGCCGTAATATTTAAATGCTCCATAACATGCGAATGCATATTTTATTATTGCTTAGTTGTGGGAATAGTGCGCAAAAAATCCTTTAAAAAATTAGATTCATGCCGACGAAAAACGCCCCTTCAAATAGTCCAACGACGTTTCATTGTAAATTTTAAAAATGTATTACGTTACTCAGTCTGGTCAGTTTGGTTATAAAAAAAGACAGAGATATATTATTATTTACTGGATAAAAGAGCATTCATGATACATATTATCGATTCATAATGACATTAAATGATGAATTGAGCTAAAAAAGGCCATTGTATGCGATGATGCTAGAAATTACGCTATCATGCACATTAAAATCGAAACTGCTGTAGGCGCGTCTGTATTTAAATATAATTTTTCTATTAACCAGTCGTACTATGGCCTTCGAGAATTTTATTCGTGGAGTACAACAAAAAAGCAATTGCCGGACTATAAAATTCAACCCACTAAAAGAAATGTTGGAGTATTGTGATACTGTTACTTTTAAAATGTATGGACAAGATGCATTTTTTTTACGGATTCAATTATATTTATACGGCATTGATCTCCCACGCTTGGTATTGATCGCTATATTAGAAAACAAATGGAAATGAGCATAGAAATTATCGAAGATTATATGTCATTTTCACCAAAACGTTACGTCAAAAAAACAAATACAATGACATCAGAAATTTCTTACAAAACGTGTTGTCTCGTTTAGAAATGAAATCTTTAATTATCTAATGACGCAAAGATATCTGTATAACTAATACAGGTATCTTTGACTGCAACCAGCATATACTTTTTATATTTTTCGACTGCAATAAATTCAATTAATTTAAAAAAATATATATAATCTCTTCCAAATATTCATTAATATTCATACACTACTAAAATAACAACATTGCATTGAAGTTAATATAAACATAAATGTTATTATTGTAAACAGATGCAGTGCCTTGCACGTTTTATTTAATATTTAGAAAATTGTTTAAAATAGTAATTCACCCCTCCATATTGAGGTCGATTCAAGTAATAAAGGTTACTTCTTCATCAAATGTAGTAAATTTATTTTGTGGTAACATAATTATAATTAATATAAATTAACTTTGTTTAAACCACTTATTTATTGAAAAAAATCAACATGTTTCAAAGCCAATGGCTTCTTCATCAGGAAAACAAAAATGATATTTAAAAATCGAAGTATAGATCAAAATATTAAAAAGTGATATATGGAAAATGAATAATTAAAAAAAAAAATTAAATAAAATTCATTTTCCATATATCACTTTTTAATATTTTGATCTATACTTCGATTTTTAAATATCATTTTTGTTTTCCTGATGAAGAAGCCATTGGCTTTGAAACATGTTGATTTTTTTCAATAAATAAGTGGTTTAAACAAAGTTAATTTATATTAATTATAATAAAGGTTAGGTTAGGTTAGGTTAGGTAATCTTTCACTTCATCTTCCTCTTGACACATCTTGAGTAATATTGGCAGCCAGTTCGCAAATGAGCTAGTGACTACATATCTCAAATTATTTGATATTATTTGTAAATTATTTGGTGCCGTGATGTGGTTTCTAACAAGTTTTGCCCATTTTAATGTAGCCAAGCAAAATAAATCAATAAAGGTGACAGTTTAAGAATGAAAAATGAATATGAAACATCCTTTCTTTCGACTTATGAGAACAGATAAACGCAGACATATCAAGCAAGTGACTAAGGTGGTAAATGTTATAAACTAAGATAGACTAGGGCCTGCAAATTTACTGAAAAATGGCATTGCCGGTTAAAAAGTAAAATTCTGAAATTAATATTGTTTTACCGGTATATATCAAAAAGGGAATATTATCGCATTATATTATTATATAGAACAACAAATTAAAAATAAACTTTTTAATAAAAGAAAATTGTTATATATTGACATTTATTTTACAGAAATATTATTTATTATATTATACACAACGTTATTAAAAGAAAGAAGTTACTTTCAAATGCCATTAATAAGTAAAACATGTGATGCTTAAGTACATTAATTTATTTATCATTAATTTTAAAATAATAAACATTAAAATATAAATACATAAAAAACATATACCTAAATAAAATAATGAGATTCTTTAAAAATCACTTACCCACAGATCACGATATCAGTATTTTAATAACTGATGAAATAGCAGTGTTGAAAGAGACAATGTATAATGCAATTGAACTGCAAACTAAAAAGTATTTTCTGGACAACAGAATAGCCGCTAACCGTAAGCTTGACTCTTTTGCAATGATAAGTCTCGGATCCTCAATGCAAGTGCGCGCATTGTATAACGCCGGAAAAAAATATCGCGTAGTTCCAGGCAATCAAGTCATACAAAAACGCTCAACGATCCTGATTTCTGCAAATATCGTCACAATATATCATAATTTAAAAATATTATTTTGAAAATCATTATTAATTGAAAAATAATTTTCCAAATTACCGGTACTTGGCAATTTATTTACCGGTAATAGAATTTGGCCATATTTAACTGTAAATCAGTTTACCGAAAATAGACCGACAAATACCTTAAAACTGTAATAAATTCAACCACAGTTAAAACTGTCTAATGTAATAAAAAAAGATTTTTCTAAATTTGAGGCATAAAATTCATATGGCCGAAATTTAGAAAAGGAGAGAATCTTGAGTACATCTTGTCTGAGAAGACTTGAAAGAGTGTCACAACGATGGATAGGAGTTACTTGTAAGGGTGAACCTGGACCAAGACTTATGGAAGTTCTTTACCAGCCTTGTCTCATTCGATTGAGTAACACTCCCGTCCCGGGACGGGGCATAACACAACCCCAAAAATCTTATTTTTAAAACTATTTAATAATTTTTATTGATATTGAACTGGTACTCGAAAATATCGAAATTAAATGTTTATCTAGCAGAATATTATGAAATATTGAAACCTAAATAAAATGTTAATTATTGTGATTTGAAAATATGCATATATCTTTTATTTCGGTTTCTATCCAAAATTTATGCTTAGGAAAAAGTCATGCGTCTTGTTCCCATTTCACGCCCCTGGTAAGACAGTTAAAAGTAGAAAAAAAAAGTTTTTCCATAGACGATCGGGAATATTCTATACGATACGGTTACATTATTCTGCTTGTCGATCGGATGATAGTTAGTGAGCTTTAGTAGAATCTTGTTAGCATTGTATAAGAAATGTAATTAAAATATTATAGATCATTTTCAAACTGTTATTATTCATTGCTTCATTTAAGCGCAAAGGATGATGGGTGTTTTGGGCCTACTGTCCAATCAAGATGAGTGATGCGTCGTTGGTTAGCTCTTTTCAAGCATGCCATGAGTTTTTATGTACAAGTCGCAATTCGTTGTCCATTTTTAAATATACCCCTCAGAAGATACTGTTTTTTTGAGCCCCGAAATAGTAACATAAACATGAAAATCTTTCATGATACTCTATCGATTTGACTAACGCAGATAAATGAAGGTATACATAATAAAATAAATTTACTGGTGTCAACTTGAATAGTCTATCACCAAACAAAAAAGACCAAACCCCATTGCCCATGCGCCTGAGCAGTTAGCAGCCCACCTCCCTCCCTCCCCCAGTCGTTCGCTGGCATTATAGATGACGTGGAATAATGTATAAACTAACTCAAAACTGCATTATTTTAATCTAATAAATGATAATTCACTAAAAACTCGTTTTATTTAACTATATTTCAATCACACAATGAACGGTCTATGTCAATGTGAAGAAATATATATTTAGGTCGAATATATTTCAATGGGTGGCGACAAAAATATCTACAGAAAAAAAAAACTTTCAATGTCAGAATACTCCCATCAGACAATGATTGGAGACTAGCGCTATGTTTTTTTATATTTTGCACGGGAAGACCTTCCTAACGATACAAAATTCACTTTGATTGAAGGTGGGCCCAGGGTCCATACTATTTTGCCCGTCATCCTTTGACTGGGGTCACTTTGTACCCCACTCCGGGCCCCGTCCTATTTTAGATCTTCCGATACCCGAAGGTTAAGGCCACATCTAAGTAAACTGACACAAAAGAGGAAGGAAGAAGGAAGTTGTAATTTTAGATGAAAATAAATATATTTACCAAATTGTTCTCGAATCTGTTTGACTTATCTTCACTATATCAAATTTTTGATCCAAATATCTATAAAAAAGGCATTATCGATTTAAAAAAATATATTTCTTTCTTAATACATTATTGATATTAGACAAATCAAGACCTTCGAATTCGATAAAAAACACTATTTTTTTCTTGAGTGTTTATGACAGCAGACTTCACCTAATTAATGATCTTACACATATGAACAACGGGAGGTCTTTGTAAAAAATATCAACTCAAGCTCGTGTTTGGTTAACTAATATTTGATTTAAAAATACCACAATATTTATATCGTTGAGAATGATTGAATAACTCTTTTATATTTTTTTAATATTAATGATCGCACATGTAGTTTTGATGTGATTTAATTATTATTTTATATGATGCAATATTAACGTGCACGTCCTTGACACCTTAAGCACAAATTTCTAAAATAAATGTCAACGCCATGTTCCCACACTGCACCATTGAGCATGGGGTCAACTGAGGGGTGAACCTCAAACGTTTATTACCAAATTGTACGAGGAGATTGACGGATTCCCCATATTCTGCTGTCATTAGAAGAAAGGGAGCAATTGACAATTTTATGAAAAACTAGCTGTAACCCGTCAAAAATGGCGGTACTTTTACATGTAGGTTCCTAAGGAATAAGTATTTATTTATTTATATAAAAAAATGAATACTTAAAAAATTTATAAAAATTACGTTTAAGAAAAAAGAAAAAAGAATTAAGTAAAAATTTTTGCGCAAAAAAAAGAAAAAAATACGTAAAAAAAAAGAAAAAAGAATCGTTTTTTAAGAAAAAAGTGAAAAAAATATTGTAAATAACTTACAGACGTTGCACAAAGTTACGGGGACAAATGGACAGAGGGATGGACGGACAGACAACGAAATTATTATAATTTGGGATGAGTGAGTTGGTGCATTCGCTCATTTTTTTTCATTTTTGTAAATGCGATATTTTAGATTGTTCTTATTTTAGGCGCAATTGTAGATCTAAAATGAAATATTTTGATGTTGCAAAGCTGTATTATTTGCCGCAACTTAATAGAAAATAAGTACTTGGTCGGTTATTTCTACATTTATATAAAATATTTTCATAATTCAGGTAAATGATGCAATTTTAAATTGAAAAATCGCTTTTGGTTGTTAATGTCCATTCATCTTAATAATTAAAATAATTCAATATATAAGTGGGACGGCAGTGATATAAAGGAAATTTTCCTTAGTATTAGGCTAATTTTATAAATGTAATTGCTAAGATGAATAAACGCAACTGATCACTTGCGTCTTTTATATCTGGTATTTCACGTACGCGGGGGTGGATAAGGGAGGAAGCGTTAGTTGCGTCAGTCAGTTGTTGCAGTGGTGGAACATGCTGTGAATGCTCGTTGCTACATTGCCAATTCGAAAAAAAAACGAAGTAACGGAATCTTTTGAATTTTCTGCCTATTGCTATTATTTTTTTTATATTATACCCACACTAATATAAGAATTTGTAGCACAATTTAATCTAATAAATAATTTAAAATTAGATTACATTTAAAATTAAATAGTTTTTCATCAAAAACCGTTAACATAACGTGTAAGATATTTATTAAAAATTAACAAATGTATTTGGAACCAACATATTTATTTATTCACATTCCGAAAGTCAATTTTTGCAGTCTCTCAATATTGAAGATCTTCTTGGCATCGAGTTTCATCTCATCAAACGTGATTTGAGGATATTAGTATGCCAAAAAATTGTGCGTAACGATGCATTCATTTGCATCTTCGTTCCTTAGCGAGGCAAATTTTTAGAGAAGTCGTCACCGCGTAGTTGCAGAACATGCCTTCAAGTTTACGGCGTCACTGATTAGTTTGCTCTCTGTTTTGCAGTCGAGGAAAGATAGTTTGTTTGCTACGACGAATGAATAGACTCTCGGTGATTGGACTCATTGAACGCAACACATGCAAAAGAAACAGAGAGAAACTGAGACAGATGGCAGATGATAAAAATAGTACATATACATTATCATGTAATATATTTCCTCCAGGCAGAACAATGCAACACCTGTAAAAGCAATTAATATAACTGGGCAATTAGAGAATTTAAATGAAAATCCTGACAGAGTTTAATAACTTAAGCGAGTTTTTTGTACAATCGTAAAATACTCTAGATCATTCATATGTTACATTATATGAACTCACACTAGCATGACTGTTCTCTACAAAACACTGTGTATAAAAACATTAATACGGTGAATCAACTGGAATTATGATACTCATGCATATTCATCAGCAATAGAGACCGGTCGTCTTTTTGAACAGTTCTCTTTACTGCAAGAATGAACTGCTCAAATCATTTTATAATTTTATTCGGTGGACAAATTAACGATTTCAAATGCATGGTAGTTACCCCCCGTCAGAAATGACTTTAGGTAGACAAATAACATTATCCTAAATCCTCCCCCCTCATGAGAAAGAATTTTAAATTTTGCTAGACATTTGAACAATTCCAAATGACGAATCCTATCACCTGGTTAAATGTCGGATTCAAATCCCACTCCCCAGTCAGAAATATTATTTGGCCGTCAATCCTAATTATCAATCAGAATTAATGTTTGACGGGAACAGGAATGATTCAAAATCAACAGTTCAAAAATGAACGATTGAAAATGAGCAGCTCACTTGACAAAACGACATGATGAACGATGATAGTACGCTCAACTGAATGAAACTTTCCATCGTAATAAAATGGAGTTAATTCTTTGTTAATTGCAGATGGTGCACATTAAATTTTTATAAATAAGAAAAAAAATGTTTACGAGGAAATAAAAATAAAAATAGTAATCCTGTTAAATAAAACATTTCGGTATAATTTCATTAATTCTTTTAATATCTACTTAGAATTTATCTTTACACTCTTCTGTTTAATTCAATTTACCTTCCTGTCCATCATATCTTGTCCACTTTCATATATCTTCTCATGCACGCTCCACGGTTATCGATGCTCTAATAGGGTCATCTTCCAATATTTTGTTTATCTGATCATGCCATGTCTTTAGCGGACGCCCTCTATTCCTGTTGACTTCATACACTCTATACTCACGCTTATGTTTTTTTCTTATAAATAAAATAATATTAGATATCTGCATTATGCAATAATTAATAATTAATATTTTGCTTTTGCTTGACCTGTTGATCAATGTATTCATTTCTCCATGTCGCAATTTTCTACATCTCCATACATGTGTCACTATAATAACGCTAGCTAACCATTCAGGCATTATAAACCTTTAATTAAATATAAAACTAATTCTCTTTTTTACATGAATCCAACAATGTTGTTTAAACAAAAAAATCATTTTGTCTGTAATATAATAATTTGAGATTAACCAGAAAAAATCATAATTTTTAGAGAATAAAACGATAACCTCCTAAGACCGGAGTACAGTGTTTTAAAGGATTATTTAAACCAAGTATTTTAAATAACAAAGTAAGTTTATATCCAACCAATGATCACTTGTTTGTTATGATGTAATTGTTATGGTGTTTTTATGATAATTAGTTTAACATTAGATTCAACTAAAAAAAATAATATTCGTTGTACCAAAAAATAAAGACGACGACAAAAAACCCAATCAAATCCATAAAGTTATATTCTCCGCATGATCCAATATTGACTACATTACAAATGAAGAGGTACTAAGTCGTACGAACAAGTCAAGAGAACTATCAACATCAAACAAGAGAATGCTTCCAAATTTATCAAAATAAAAACAAGAGAATCGGCCACATTTACCGCAATGACAAACAAGAGAATCGGGTACATTTACGGAAATAACAAAATGACGATAATTTTTAAAGCACTTTTGTTAATTTAAGGCGTCAGGGCGGACGCACACTAACTGATTCATAAAATTTAATTTACAAAGAAATCCAGTGTCGGGTGGGTCATATAATGTGCATCACAAGTAGATCTGAAATTGTTCTAAAAAAATATTTTAGAACATGCCTAGTAACGATGTACACTCAAAAAAAAAACTTTTCATAGTTTTTTTTGGATGTTTAAATGTTTTAAAAAAAATTTTTTCCAACATACCTGCTGGAGCTGATCGTATGAATGGCGCCATAAAATAATGAATTATTATGAATGAAGAAAATTAATAAAGTAAAATAGTAGGAAGATAATGTTGAAGAGAAAATCACTTAAATATGTACATAATATTATCTTTGCTTCCTTAGATTACAGTTATTATTTATACGCACTGTCTGCGCTTATAAATGAAAAATCATAATCAATTGCTATCTAATATAATTGTGTTGTTATTATATATTGATGTGATTTGTGTTTTTTAACTTGATGTTGATAGATTTAAGTGTAGGTACTGATGATTATGAGAAACCAAATTCTAATCTAAAAAAATGTGAACACGATAACCAACCAGGTTACTTGATTTAATTAATGCTCACTATTTTCAAACCAAACCAACCCAAGTTATGACACAATCTGAAGGCCACAGGTGGATGACTAGTCGTACTTCTACGGCTTGTGTGAGTTTGTTTTGCAGAATAGACGTCATAATTTAAAATTTAGAAATTTAAATCAATTATTGAATCTAATTTAGATAGATATGTACGTGAAAAAGGGGAAGAAAATGAGAGGTAGAATAAATAAATCTTTGATGGTGTCTAAACACCTTGTTCGGAGACCTTTTTATTTTTTTATTTCTCCTCCAACATCTGTGATGCAGGATTACAGCTAATGACCCAATTCGCCAGCAATAATTGCATTTCCAGGATTTGAGGATTCGATTTTGATGATAAATTGATCAGTCCATGGCTTAAATTACATTTATAATAGAAGACCTAAAATACTGTTACGAGATGCTAAAAAGAATATACTCGTCACAACACTATCGAAAAATCAAGAACGACCTAGGGTGATCTACGATCTTCGGGAAATATCTGAAACATTCGAGAAACATCTAGAAAAGCCTAGAAGACACGAGAATCTTCTTTTAACACTAAAATAATCCAGAAAGTACGAGGGTACCAGCATTTTCAGATATAAATACGACCGGCGCGGGAGTTTTAGTTATTGTTGTCGCGTTCACAGTTGAAATCGGCCACGAAGTGCGCAGGCGCGCAGGACGACGCCCAATGTGGCCAGTCGTGACGGGATCAAAACGATTTCTTACCTTCGTAGCGAAATAAACAGAAGCGATTAATACATGAGGAATTAGATGGAACTTTCTAGTGAATGTTAATGTTAAATAAAATGTTCCAGCAATAATAAAGTGTTTATTTACGAGTGATATATTGCGAAATAGTGTAATTTAAAGAATAGCGTTAAGTGTAATAGTCTTAAGTTATTTTTCAAATTGAATAGTTAATCAATCAATAATTTATAAGTCAATGTAAAATAATTTTTAAAATAAATAATTTAATTATTTGAGGTCTCTTTAAAAATAAGCGGCGCCATTTATATAGAGACTACAGGTAGTTACTTAAATTATTAATATTTCATTAATCTTTTATAAACATATTCTCCTTTCACGTCGCTTCACCCATATACCCTAATTAAATTCGGTTGTTAATCAATCCAGCTTAATCAATTTTGGTTAAAAAATAACCTTCGATGCAATCATTTTCGGATCAAACAGCTTCGAATAAAAACATACCGAACCAAATGATTTGGACGTAAAAATTGGAAGAAATATTTTGAAATATGAAAACTGATTGATCGGTATTCCTGTGTCAGCGAGTTGATCGCCTTATTTTAAAGGTAATTCATTTTTAAATGATTTTTGTGGTCCAGTGGTTTGTTACAGCTGTAGACCTCCCGTATAGGAGCATCTTCGCATGGGCTCAGTCTCACATCTCGCCCGCGGCCATAACCTCACTTTCGGAAACGATAATTGATGACGCCGGTTTTATTTTCAATTAAAATCTCCAATGACTTCCTTCTCCTCGACCATAAATCTAGAACTAAATATGTTTTATGCCCGTGCGCCATCTTTCATACTATCCGTTCGTAAATGAGTCGCGAATTGCGAATATTTTTATTAATTATTTGCATAAATAAACTATTTTGATTGTTTATGAGAGTGAAGCATGTAGAATCCGGCTCCGTGAATCGCTGGCTTATTAAATATTGTTCTTAAAAACAAGGATATTAAGCAAGAAGTTAGGCTTTTACAGCCATTCAGAATATATCAGCCTTGATTAATTGAACCTGCCTGTGTCTGGGCTTTCTTGGGAACCTACTGCAGAAATATATTCAAGCTTGTATGTGATAATGCTTGCTTGTGTGTAATAGTCTAGAGACTAGAAGGAATGTGTACTTGATTACACATTTTTATCGATTGTTGCGCGGTATGATCGATAATCCTGAAATTATGTAGAGCATTGGTTTGTATGTTCCTGATAATTACAGTAGACATCGTCAGCATAGATTGTTTCACATCCAAATATACAGGACCAATCTGCCAATGGTTATGCCTGTTGGAAGAGCCACAGCTATGCTGAACAAAATCGCTTTGGGTATTGATATATTCCATGTGTCTGAGGGGGTTTTCCGAAGCGGGATTCTCCTACACCTTTGACCAGATTTTATGTTATTTTTAATTTATTATATATTTTTATTTTGATATATACTTCCTAATATGTATGCCTTAAACATTTTGTTTGTAATATTGTCAAATAAATTGAATTGAATTGAATGCGCATAAAAATTTTTTTGGACAACGCGTATAAAGCTATGAGTGAAATATGAGATATCTGATGAAATAAAAGTGAAAAAATAGAAAAATAATGACTGATAATGTAAATAATGCATTGCTTATGACGAGACGCTTCGTACATCTGTAAGATCTAACATCTGAAAAAATGTATGAATAAGACGTTGACAAATTATGTCACAAAGGATTAAAAAAAATGTTTGAATGATAGATAGAGACTGGCGGCCTTTGTAGCCCAGTGGGCATGACACTGGCTTCTCACACCGAAGGTTCCGGGTTCAATTCCCGGTGAAGTCACGATTAATCTATGTGATTAACTTAAGCCTGGGTATTTTGTAATGTGTTTCCCTTCGGTAATTGGGCACATTGGCCTGTTGAAGTGTTAAATGCAAAAATGAAAATTAAATGTTTTGTTTCCAACAAAAGTTTGAGTTTCTAGTGGGGTAAAAAGAATTCGGTGAATATTTTCAAGACTCTTTAATAAGTACGAAAACCTATAGCCCGTGGTTTTGATTTTAATTATTTTGGAGGATTTAAAGTTTTCGAAATTTATCTCAATTGAATGTTTGTTTTATAAAACATATTGATCTATTTTTCTAACAATATAAGGTCTTACATTTCCTTTATTATGACTTCCACGCTCACAATTATCTTTTAACATTTAGAAAAGATTTACGAGTAAATGAGAAAAGTGAAATAAAGTTAACATTTTATTTTCAAATGATTCAATCATCACTCATTGAGTTACGTATATTTATCTGTGGTAAAAAAAAATAAATCAAGAAATACAATCACATAGTATTTCTAAATAGATATTACTTTAGAGTAAAAATAATTTAGAGTAAAAATAATTTAGAGTAAAAACAAACAAAACAAGACAGTATCAACAAAAAAACTTTAGAGTAAAAACAAACAAAAACAAGAGAGTATCAACAAAAAAAACCCAATAAAAACCACATCGTGATGATGAAATTTAAATAAAACCGATTTTACGTTGGTACATGGCTGTAATTTTTTTAGGCAGGGTGTATTTCAGTGTATTTTTTAATTTATTTTTATTATTTTTTTATTCGTGTCACATAAATATTCTTATTTTTTTCAAATTAAGCTAAACGCTTGTGCTATGAAAATAGGACTAACTTGCTTGTCTGGAGTGAGATTCGAACCTGCGACCTTTGTATCACGAGGCGAGAGTCCTAACAACAAGACCAACAAGCTACTCATTGGGATTGGTTTAACTCCTTTATTTTCTTCTTAATCACGTTGCCGGTTATCATTTTACTTATAACAGCTAAAAATAGCTTGATTTTGAACTTCCCGAATTAGGTTCTTCAGCCGGGATGTTCTCCGTTTTCCAATACTGCCTTCGCTAGGAATTTTACCGTGGGACTGGGCAAGAATAATATGCAGGCCATCAAAACTCTTCAGATCCGTGGAAGGGATTTTCATAGTGAATCAATTAAATAAGGCATACGTACTTATATAAATTTATTGCACAAGTTTGGTGATTTCACTAGACAACCAATCAAGGTGAATTACGCGCGGGCGACGCAATAATAACGCAAAAGCGCAAGAATAACGCAAAAGCGTGTGGACGCGTCAGTACGAGGGTACGGAATCAGCGCGTCGTCCTGCGCTTTTTGCATAATGCGTCTTCTTTCCACAGGTAACGGCCGATGGCGGCGGCTTAGAGTTGCCAGTTTCAGCGTCCGGAACACCCTTTCAACTCTATTTTAATCGTCTATAGAACCACATCTCAAATGCTCGTAGTTGCTTTAATATTATTTCAGTGAGTTTTCACGATTATATATCTTAGAAGAGTCTAACTAACTAACTAACCATCATGCGGGGGTGGGCAGAAAGGATAGAATGCCATATTATTCTATCTTGGCACACCACTTTTGCTCCGGCTATATACATACATCTTCTCGTGCAAGCTCTAGGGTTGTTGAGGCTGTTGACAGGGCCATCCTCCAATATTTGAAGTATTTGATCATGACAGGTCTTTTGCGGACGCCCTCTATTCTTGTAACCATTCTTTCCTTGCTCATACGTTCCACATGACCAAATCATCTAAGCACTCCTTTCTTTATTCTGTCTACCACACTACAGCCAGTAGAGTAAGTAACACGAAATGTTCTGATTCACAAATTTCACTCGATATCATAACTACACAATGTTGTAAGTAAGTAGGTACCCACTCATGGTTTTTTTTTGGGTTGCAATCCTAGGATTGGTCTGCAACAAGCACTCGCTTTCCCCACTCCTCTCTGTCACCTGCCAGCCTCTTCATCTCTTGGTAGGTGCTACAGCGCACATCTCCGAATAATCTGGTCTACGTAGCTTAATCTCGGGCGGCCTCTACGATTGTTGCCTTCAACGTTTCCCTCGACTATTGTTAAAAGCAGGCCCGGATGCCTTATATTATGGCCTATCAAAATTGCTCACTATTGGGCGATTCTGTTAAGGAGCCGCCTCTTTTCGCCCACTCTGCTCAACACCTCGTCGTTTCGGATATGTTCAGACTAATGGATCCTCGCTATGTGCCTGTAGCACCACATCTCAAAGGCCGCTAGCCTCCCGGACATGCTCTGGCCGATGATCCATATTTCGCTGGTCCATGCCTTACATCAGCACACTCCAGACAAGAGTTTTAATCAAGTTTTTCCGAATCTTTAAATCTATGTTGGGGGATTCCAGGATTTTGAATTTCTTGTTAAAGGCGACTCTTGCCTGTTGTATTCTGCTTATGATGTCAGCCTCTGAGCGGCCATCTTGGGAAATTTTGCTACTCAAATATGTGAATTGATAGCGACGCCACTCAAAACTACATTTGTTGACACTTCTTCTCTTTCAACAACCATGCACTTTGTTTTGTCTTTGTTTATTTTCATGTTGTATTTATCCGCCAAAACCTTTTCCATCTTTCTCAGAGCCTCGTTATATATATAGCCTAATACTCATGGTAATTATCATATATATTTCCTAGTTTTAATGTATTCTGCATTTCAGGCAAACTATTTTCTCTACTCTTCTAATTCTTATTCTATATAAAATACATCAAAATTCATTTAGTTTAGTTTGTTTATGATCAAGTATTTGCGTATGTTTGCCGACTTGCTTCGATAGAATTAACCAATCTGGTCGGCAATTCTTGAAAACTTTGCATGTACATAAATGTGTACAAAATTATGTACATAAATAAACCTGAGATTTGATGGATGGTATGTAGTGCTCACTGCTTGTCCAACAAGTGCCTTTATGGTGAGTTAGTACGAAGGGTAGTATTTTACGCACGTGCGCTGCATGTCTCTTACGCAATGTGAACCTTCGTTAGCTGTCGGTTTATACGAGTATGTTATGTATATTATTCATCGTTAAAACATGCCGGTAGTTTTAAATATTACAATAAAATAAAATAATAGTAAAATAAATTATGGATTAATATAACTGAAGATAAAATGCATCCGTGCGCAGGATGTGCGTGAGATCATTGCAATGAGTGTGGGTTGACAGATTCACAATATATTGAAATGACCTGTGTCATATGATATTATTATAATTATATGTGAGTAGGTATTTGTTTGATCGTTTAATAGTACTAATATACAAATGTATAATTTATATACAACATTTACATTTATGAAGAAATACAAAGTATTCTTAGAGTCTTTTATGTTCGATAAACTGCTGACTGTTTAATATATGGTATAAAAGAAGACAAAAGATATGAGGTGAGTATCGTATATGACTAATGTGTATTTACAATATTTTTTAATTAGGTATGTTCAAATTTTTAAGAACACAATTACTGCATTTTGTACCCAGAGTCATGTCTCTTAGACGAAGCAATTTGTATGAGAAAGTATGTGTAGCGGTACCTGTTCAACCCTGTGCCATGTACCTATCGCCCGACCCAGAGTTTTGTTTATATTAACATAATAAAAATCTCCGCGATATAAACAAAAGGGTCGAGCTAGGGACTTGGCGACACCACACCAGTCGGGCTTCTACCGTAAGATCTGGCAGACTTCCGCGCGTCATCTATTTCTTTGTTCGTCATTACATAAAATATTACTTGTACACTTTAACTTGCTTCCTGGGTCTATCTCCGGGAGGAAATAAATAGTAACAACATGTCGCTCTTTCATTCCATCGACCTACGAATATTCCCAACATATGTAAAGAATCTTTTTTCTTGGGCTTGTTATTTGTTGACTAAAGTGATCACTTTACACAACGTAATGCTCATCGAGTCCACACACGATCGATCATTATTATCATTATTGTGTATATTTTGTGGGGAATAACTGAATATTTGACCATTAAAATTTCGGCAGGACAAATAAGTCATTCTACATCTAAAATACCTGTATTAAATTAGGATAAGTAACGGCAAGTGGATTAGTATCAGGATGCGAGGGTGATAATGCAGTTGTCCTGAAAAAAAATCGGGCATGGTGAAGTGTGAACTGTAGTATGGCGAAGCCACATCCAGGTTATGTTTAGGCAAATTCCTAAAATACTGCTGAATAAAAGCCTGATATGTATGTATAACCTAAAAGTGAATAATAAACAAGCAAGATAAAAATATATAACACCGATTTAACAAGAATTTCTAATACCCATGGTTTGACGAGAACGTACTTAATCACGTTATTGCAAAACGAGTGACAATTACATACTTAATGATAAATTTTCAGAGGAAGTGAGGTAATATGGTTTTAATGGCATCCCAAATGATCATAAAAAAATAACGGTTGTTTATATAGAAGTCACTGTAATTTACCGAATCGTATATGTGAAAAGTGG
Source organism: Agrypnia vestita (assembly GCA_016648135.1). Taxonomy (NCBI): domain Eukaryota; kingdom Metazoa; phylum Arthropoda; class Insecta; order Trichoptera; family Phryganeidae; genus Agrypnia; species Agrypnia vestita. The sequence goes on along the minus strand of JADDOH010000086.1, from coordinate 9,542 downwards.
AACTATTTTTATTCATATTTATGTTATTTATTATACTGTCTTATAATTATCGTAATATTAATAATCGTATTAATGATATGGGTAGATGTGTTTATTATATATTGAAAATTATATGCAGACAATTTTCTTCTCGTATATAATTATAAAATATAACAATAAATAATATATATTTTCTCGCTATACCTCTGGAAAAAGAGACTAACTCTTGTGCCTCAAGAGGGATTTACACTTTTATATAATTACAAATTTTGTATACATATATTAAAATAATTTAATTTAGTTTTTTGTAGTATTCATTTCTTTTTTATTTATTTAATCTCAGTTATCTTCTTAATTAAAGGTTATCGAAATTCTTTATTCCTAAATATATATACACATATACATAATTTGGTGATATTGTTTTTGCGTTGCATTTTGAAATTTTGAATGCGTTTTTATGTATGAGTAAAAATTAGTGAAAATTAAACAAAATTTTTAAATGTGTAACGGTTTTTTTTAATGGAGCCCAATACGTACAAAAATGAAATGGCTTGTGTTTCGAAAAACTTTTATTTAATTCGTGGCAAGGATTGAATCCTGGATCTTTCGACTAATAAAATCGAGTGTTTTCCCATTAGACTAAATAAGAACGTTAATGTAATTGTGAACCATAGTACAAAATATTTGAAACTGATTTCATAAAAGAGTTAAGAGAAAGGTTATCGAAAAGGAATTGAGAATTTTGTAATTGCTCACAATAAAAATAATTCATAACGCAGATAAAAAATGCATCGTGAATTACCTAAAGACTCTTATATTATAGAAATTGAATTATTACTATGTAAATATATAAATTTATTTTTAGAAAGAATCTCTGGTTGATTCAAAATTGAGAAATTTATGTCGCTTACCATGTCTTACAATGTACTCCATGTCTATATAATACAAGTGATGTGTTTGTTAATTTGCATGCATATTTTTTTCTGCTGGATGGTTGGGCGCTGTCGATGACGCTGATTGAATTAACCAGCCTTTGAGCTTTCTCTCATCGCCACTGATTGGATGTCATGTCCGCCCGAGGAATTAAGGTATGACTCCCGACCAGAGGTTTGGGGCACCGTTTATAAAAAGGCATTTGAAGTCATCTGTTAATTATATATTTCTTCACAAAAACATGTTTTTTTAAATACAAAACATTAACTATCCGACCAATTAAGAAAATATAAAATTGTTAATTTGGTGACTTAATCGGTGATTTATACCTCAACACTCAAAAATTATGTGGATGTAATTAATTAATCAATTAGAAAGACATACAGAAAAATCAAATCCACGAAAAAATATTTGGCTGCTACCGGGATTCAAACCACGGATCTCCTCCTATCCGGGGCATGCCCAATTATTTCTTCGTGGATTTGATTTTTCTTTATGTCTTTCTAATTGATTAATTTATTATGTTTTAAAATATCACAGAACTTTCTTCTGAAAAAATTAAAATTCAAAATAAAAATATGTTCTTGAATATAATTATGTGGACGTTTTTAATTATTTATACCCTTTTAATTAGGTACATAATTAATTAACATTTACGACTTTTATAATTTCAGATGAGACCCTTGATGAGTAGTCGTGAACTACACGGTCTAATTAGTGTGATATGTTTTTTTTATTTTTATATGTTTATTAATTTTTTTTTGTTGAGTGAGGGGAATGTGGAGTGTAAGGGATTTGATCATGAATATTTGTCATTAAAATCGAAAAACAAGAAGCAGAAATTGCATCACGTGTTTTTATGTCGTATACGATGGTGAAATATTACATTTTAACACCCAAAAGTTGTGGAAAAATGAAATAAATAATTTTAAATTAAAAAAGGTACATCAATAATTTGTTACACATACAAGGATTTTAACGTCGGATTTTCACGATGTCTGGGTGTTCTTAAAAATACCTGTTTATTTGTTTCTATATAAAAATTACATTACATATCCTCATGTAAACCGATTTTTCCAATTTAGAGTTTTGTCTGAAATATAAATTTTTGATACATATTATATAAAGTAAGTACTAATATTATTCGAAAAGTTGGTAGAATTTAGTTTATTACACCCATGTTTACATTTTTTTATCCAAAGAGTTTAAATTTATAAATGAATCTAATATTTTCGTCACAATAATAGAAATATGACATTTTGGGGTAACAATCACCACAATTTTGTTATTTTCAGTCACACAGTGTATTTTTGTCGAATTAATATAAACACTATCCAAAATAGATTTAAATAATTGATCTTTAACTTGTTTCTATAAATCTTATTTAACTTTACTTACATATACTATATTATAATTTTATTATATTAAAATGTATCTATAAATTTTGTCGAATTCATATAAACACTATGAAAAATAGATTTAAATAATTGATCTTTAACTTGTTTCTGTAAATCTTATTTAACCTTACTTACATATAAAATATTATAATTTTATTATATTGAAATGTATCTATAAAGGACTACTACAGGTTGATTTTTTACTCTTGGTACTGTACAGTCGTCCACTGACGAATATGTCACAATTATATATTATTTTATTATTACAATATAAAATAGTAGCTTGTTGGTCTCGTGGTTAGGATTCTCGCCTCGTGATCCAAAGGTGGCGGGTTCGAACCTCACTCCAGATCAGCAAAATAGTCTTATTTTCATAGCACAAGCATTTAGCTTAGTTTGAAAATATTAAGAATATTGATGTGACACGTATTACGGGTTCGCATCTTTATTAAAAAAAAATTGTAGAAAAATTTATTTAATATTTGATTATATTATGGATTAGAAATAAAATAATATTAATCAAATCTTAAAAATAATATGTGAAATTAATGTGTTAATAATAATGTGTCAATAATAATGTGTTAATAATAATATGTTAAATTAACTTTTATTTTAACTACGCACGTGTGTAAAACCAATACTACGGGTCTGATGTCAAGTCTTACAGTCTCTTTCTCGCAAAGAAAGCGCTAACGCATACATTGACACAACACATTCTCGAATTGCCATGACTAACAAAAACACCGCTACCCTCGAATGAAATAATCTCCTCGATTCTTGTGGCCTGTGCCGGAAAGATTTTTTCATAAATTTTCTCAAAATTATGAGCACATCTATACAATGAAATATTTTAAAAACAATTGATAAACCGCGCCAGTGTTGTATAACGTTGTGTAACGCAACGATGAACATCAGCGACAATTTTCTGGATGCGTTTTCAGCCGTAGCCGCTAAATGGCTCCCAATGCGAGGTTTTATTATATGTCAATTTTTCTCTCGCCTGTTAAACCCGTACTCGTTTTGGCGATGCAACCGCATTTTTGACACTCGCTTTTATTGCAATCTCTTAGTGACACCACGAAAAAACGGCCGCAGCGGAGTGTCTGACATTTAAGGGCACTTTTGCCGTGTTAACTGTTTGGAAATTGGTCGCATTTTTTTATGGCAAGTTAATTGAATAATTAACTCAAAGTATAACAACGGCGCGAGTGTTTTTTAAACAATGTTCATGAGAAAGATTGAACCTTAAAATACTTACGAGTTAAGTAATATCACGAGGCGTAATTGGTTTATCTGATTAACTTCCATATTTTGATTTGTGAATTAAAAAAGATGATGATAGTTTCTCAGTGGTGAAAATATGTGCCAGTTATATTATCTGTTCGAAGAATATTTTTTCTTCTTCTGTATGAAGGCTTGAACTTTGTGGTGACATCATTATTAAAATAAAACACAAATCACTTTGTTTTCGCCACTTTATTAGATTAAAAAATCTACATGTTTCGAGCACGATATTCTCTTCTTCAGGATTATTGTGTACTAAAGATTTTTAAAAGTTAAACCAAGCAAATGTGTTACGGTAAAGGGGCGGGTGAGGGGGTAGGTAAGGAGATGACCCATAATAATTAACACCTCGAACCACCCCCCTCCCCTCACCTACCCCCTCACCTACCCGTACCTTCACCGTTACACATTTGCTTGGTTTAACTTTTAAAAATCTTTAGTACACAATAATCCTGAAGGAGAGAACATTGTTCTCGAAACATGTAGATTTATCTAATAAAGTGGTGAAAACAAAGTGATTTGTGTTTTATTTTAGTTATATTATACTACAGTATATTGTTAATGTTTTTTTAATTGGCTGTGAACCTTATGCATTAAGAAATTCCAAATGTATGGCAAACCTACATTGAGAATAAGCGATAATGTTAGTAGAGATTTGGGGGTGTCCCATGTTACTATCTCCGAGCGAAATGGGGTGGCCCAGCACAGAGGCGCCTGGTGCCGAGTTGTATATTGGAAGAAGCCGCGGAAATTATCGAGTAGTAAAAGTTACCAGTTAGACAACCTATACATTTATTGCATCTTAAAAAGAAATACATATATCTGTTTTTCAGTATGGGTGTAGGAGGAAAAATTGTCTAAAAAATCACTTTATTATGAAAAGCAGTGACGGGTTTTTATGACGGAATATTCAAGTTATATTAAAATCATGACAGATTTCATGATAAATTTCATAGTGTCTCAGATAGGATAGGATATGAATTTTTGATTTTATTAATAAAGGTATAGAGGCTAGCTAGCTAAGACACGTAATCGCGGTTATTGTCCCGCAAATACAATACATTCATAGTGTCTCCCTTTTTTCAATGTGCGATAGCATATTTAGGATATGAAGGAATCGGATAGGATAGGATATGAATTATTGATTTTATTATTTTTTTTATTATTATTATATTATATAGGTTTAGAGGCTAGCTAGCTTAGACACGTAATCGCAGTTATTGGCCGCAAAAAATAATGCTAACTATACAAGGTGTGGACAAATAATGCAAGTAGTCACTGAAGAGAATAATGGTCCTGATTAGTGAAAGAATCAAGAAAAAGAAGAGAAACAACTTGGTACATGATTAAGGATTATATTATTATATGAGAAGTCTTAATATCTAATAATTTGACATGAGAATGATATGGACATTGGACAAGGCTAAAAAGCAAGAGTAGTGAATTTAATTAGGTATAAAACTGTCAGAAAGAATTGTAAAGTACCTACTTTATTCTCTCCAATTTATACTCTATCAATACTACACGCATAAGATTCTGCGAATTTGATGTATTTTCAATCATGATAGATTTAATTTATTACGGATTTTTTAATTTTTCTAAATGCCTTATTATTTTTTAAATAACTTATTTTGGTTGAATTTTTGATGAAAAAGTAATTTATTTTATTACGGGTATCATTTATTTATTTAAAGAAAAACGCCGTGGGTAAAATATTACCTTAAACCTTATATCTCATAAATTATGACCAAACAAAATCAGTGAAATTTCTTCGGAGTTGGTAATACCCCATTACATAATAAAAAATATAAATTATTAACCCTAATAAATGCAAAATTAAATTAAAAGTTAAACATTTGGTTAATGAACCATAAAATGAATAATCTGCAACTTTAATTAAAAAGTAAAGAAAATAATGATACTCAAACTAAGCAATATTGAAAATAATAACAAAGAAAATGAGAAATGAATCGTATGGAAAAAATAAAAAATATATGAAGAAAGAATCATTATGATATTGCATAACAGGGAATGGATGGGTTGGGGACGGAAATGGGGTTCAGTATACGGTAGATGTAGTAAAAAATATTTTAAAGAATCAATTATAAATTATACTGGAACGAATAAATTAAAATAATTCTTGATGCAAAATTGCAAAATCAGCAAGTGTGGAAACTCAGCCAAATTAATCGACATCATAAAATACAAACATTATTGTTACACAAATTTATAATCAAGAATAATATTTACTACTGCCTCAAAATTGATTTAATACAAACATAATTTTGGAACGATTCCGCGATTCAGTCATCACAGATCCATTGGATCCGGATACAGATGTTTAAGTAATTAAACACGTGATTTATTTCTCTCGCGAACACTGATTGTCAGTATTTTATTGTAAAAATTTTATGCCCAGGTTGCTTTTGGAATATTTACGTACGTTGCGTCATGAATCTCGTGAGAAAACCTCCAGCCGTCGGATAATAAGGCTTTCTCAAAGGAGACTATAACTTCTTCTGACACTTTTATAGACACTTGAGGGACATGTTAACACGTGACAATATGTCATACAGCGCCAAGGATCTTCCGGGGTCCAGAAAGCAAACTGAGCTTTTAGAGGTTTACTAAAACCTTCATATTTTTGACAAGATTTTGTCATAATTTCTATAGTTAAGTATACAAACACATCTATTGCTAAAATATATAAATTCATCTAGCATAACGAAGCCATTAAGATGTAATAAGATTATTATTGTATGAATGTACCGAGAACATAACTATTGGATTTTGTTCATACAGGATTAATTATTAATTAATCAGGCAAAATTTACATATACAACGTCATGGGAAGGATAAAAGATATCTCAAGAATTGTCCCTTCAATATTTGAAAAAAATACTGATTTAAAACATATATACAAAATATAGTTGAATAGTTAGTAATTGATTTATATATATCCAATGAATGAAAAAAAACGAATAAAATGGATTATTTAGTTATATACGCTAGAGGATACAAGGATAAATCTAGCTTTTATTTAGTTTATTTTATTGCATTATTTCTGAAATATCTTTGACAAAGCTTATTTATTATATATATTTTGTGAAAAGTGGAAAATTAGAAAATATGAGTGTCTAGTTCTAAGGTATTTAAAACAGAACACAGAACTATGTTATAAAATTCTAACTACAATTATTATGTGTTTTCTAACAACTATTTTGTATTTTTATTAAAAAAACTAAAATACATATAAATGATAGCCTTAAATCTCTATTATATTTATTTATTTTATTTATTTATTTATTTATTTATGGGAAACTAACAATACATATAAAGAGATTATACATGATTATTGAACAGTATAGAGACCATCTTACAAGTTCCCACAGAATTAACCTGTTGTGTTTTAACATAAAGCAACAATAACTTGAGTTATAGAATAAAAAACAAAAAAAAGTGAAAGTTTTAAGTTATGGACAAACTATGAGAGTTAGAGGTAAAAGGAGAATAAGGAATGGATAGGAAAGGAAAAATCTACTTAGTAAAAAGGACAAGAGATAAGAATAAAAAGAAGTGCAAAAGATATATGTATAGCATAAAGATATCTGATCAATACATCTGCATATATATATATATATATATATATACGAGGTCTGGGCAAAAGAAAAAATGTTAATCAAAGAAAGATACAAGATAAAAAATTACATATACGAAGTCAGTTCAAAAGAAAGAAGATGCATTAAAGAAGAGGAAAAAAAAGAAGGTTTATGACCGAGGTGAATATCCAAGAGTTTTAAATTCATAGATCGATGAATTGAAAAGATCCAAGTCGCTGAATATAGAGTTGAACAAATTAGACGAGCGATATATAAAAGAGTTTTGCCGGGAGTTGGTATTACAGTGTGAAAGGCTCAAGGTCTCAACCGATCTAGTGGATCTTCCGGGTACTCTCAGGGAGATGCGCTGCAGCAATGCCGGGCAGTCAGTCTTAGACGTAGCTAGTTTATGAAGAAATATAACAATATAAATATAATATTATCTTATTGGGACAAGAGTTGGCTATGTATTATACATTGAAATAGGTAATTTTTCTTTAAATTGCTAAACCCTCCAAAAAACCTAAAATTCTTTATACCATTGCGTTTACAAGGTTATCCACAATTGATGACAATTTTGTATATTAAATTGCCTATAAAATATGTGCCTGGTGTTGTTGTTGTTCGTAGTCCGAAAACACACATTGTATGTTTATTTTTTATCGCAGGTCATTAAATTGACTTATTATACACAACGATCAAAATACACCAACACTAGTTTCTTTTTTCACTGCCCCGACAACGTGTGAAAACAAAAATCGTTAATCCAAAACGTATTAAATTAAATCAAAACTAATTTAATGTTGACAGATTTAATGCGCAAGTTTGCAAAGAATAAAGTCACGTATTGTCAATTTATATAAATAAAGAAAATCATCAAGAGAACCAGTCTTTTGAAGGTGACATGGAACTATAGTGGTGGATTTTAAGAGGATTTTATTTGGGTGGGGGTGTACTAATATTACTATTGACCTTCTGACAGGGTGTTGATGAGTTTTTTTTTAAATCATAAGTTATTTTCTAAGAACCTTAGGAATATATAAATAAACTAAAGCATATTTTTAAGGAACAGTACACCATAAAGTATTTTTCTAATTCACATTTTAATTAATATTAAAGTTTATTTCATGATAATTTCCTCCTTATTGTGAATGAAATAATATTATATATAAAATATTTCTTACGGGTCTTTTAACGATATGTTATTTATTATATACTAGAGGCTTGTTAACTAATTGAGAAAACTTAAGGTTATGCGAATTAATGTGCAACTAATTATCGTAAAAATTAATCGCAAATTCACACATAAGTTTTGAATAACTGTAAGGAGTCTATAAAGTTTGTGAAATTGAATAAATTATCTTTAAGGATGTGCCGCTTATACGATGTGTTACTAAAAACAAAGTATTTTTTGTTTATTTTCTTAATTTTGAATAAACTTAATCAAATATCTAAATGAAATACGAGAAGTAGGTACTTATATTGATTTTTTATTATTAATTAGTAGTTATATCTCGTATATGTGCATATATTATATAATATTTCGATAAAATTATATGCGACCCCTGGGAAAACCTCGAAAATATCCGGGGAGAGGGTTGGTTAACTACCCTTTACTTAGAAATCTAGAGTGCAACTGAGCAAAATTTAGAACAGACGACATTAAAATCAATACGTGTGTATATCAAGGGGACTAGGTGGGGTGGTCAGGAGGAGGAATGATATCATCAAAAATGACAATGACAGAAAAACGAGACCAAAAATGATAAAACATTAGTGTATATTATAGATATCTCACAGAGACGAAACTGTATTAATTATGGGAAAGTAGGTATAGAAGTCATTTGGGTGTAACAGGACTTATGACCTGTCTTTTTATGGTTGGCTTAAGTGATCACTTTACACAATTGTAACATTCGCCATTTCCACCCATGATAGAATATACCATGCTTATTCATTTTTTGGAAGTTGTATATATGTTCAAATTGCGTGAAGCTTTCATATATGAGTTGTAAGCGCCTTTTCCATGCGGCCTGTACAAAGCCATTTTCATTCCCCTAAATCCCCACAGATGTCGCTAATGAGAAAATCTACATTGATTTACGGAATTTTGGGAGCAATATACTTTTTTTTTCATACTTATCAATTGTAGATTGTCTCATTGGCTTTGTACAGGCCGCATGCAAAAAGCGCTTACAACTCATATATGAAAGCTTCACTCAATTTGAACATATATACAACTTCCAAAAAATGAATAAGCATGGTATATTCTATCATGGGTGGAAATGGCGAATGTTACAATTGTGTAAAGTGATCACTTAAGCCACCCATAAAAAGACAGGTCATAAGT
>JADDOH010000085.1:743676-764912 GCA_016648135.1 Agrypnia vestita | reverse complement strand
GGCCTATCACGAGCCAACATCTATTTACGCGTCTACATGGGTGTAGTGAAACTTTTCTCCAATACGAATAATATTATTATTTTTTTGAATCGACGTCCTGTCGTCAGTGGCGCAGTCGTGACTCTCACAACACAAGTAATAAATTAATCTTAAATAGTTCTTTTGGAGATATTCGATATAATTATTATTTTATTTCTTATTTCTTGTAATAGGTTGGCAGGTTAAATTCATCACAGACTGTTCATATAATGACTTCGCCAAAGCCTTTGATACAGTCAACCATGATGTCTTATTGAAAAGGTTGTATGAGATTGGTTTCTCGGATGGTATGCTAAAATTGATGTCGAGCTACCTCCAAAATAGGAACCAATACGTCTCCTACGGCCTATTCGCGTCAGAGTGCCTCTTTACCTTCTCGGGTGTCCCACAAGGATCTAACCTGGGTCCATTGTTGTTTTCGATTTTTATTAATAATATAAAAAATGTAATCTTAAACTCGCGCTTTCTGTTATTTGCGGATGACTTAAAGCTTTTCTTAAAGGTATCAACTTTGGACGATTTTCGTCTTCTCCAAGCAGATATATCAAATATATGTGAATGGGGAAGACGAAATAAACTTTTGTTTAATGTTTCCAAGTGTTCGGTTACATCCTTCACTAAGGCCCAAAAAACTCTATTTTTTCGCTACAAAATGAACGACCAAAATCTGACAAGAACATCAAATGTTAAAGATCTAGGTGTTAGATTTGTAAGCAACCTAACATTTCACGATCACATAGAGACGATCAGTGGTAATGCTTTGAGAATGTTAGGATTTGTTCTGCGTACTGCCAGGATTTTCGAGAATACCCGCGTACTCAGAACTCTTTACAACTCCTTGGTGCGGAGTAGACTCGAGAGTGGCTCGATGATCTGGGGGCCACATGAGGGCAAGTACTCTCTTATGGTGGAGAAAGTCCAAAAGAAGTTTCTGAGATATCTCTACATGAGAGAGTACGGACATTATCCTTGGCTTTACCCAACCGAGTTTCTCCAGGGTATGCTTGGCTACAATAGTCTAGAGACTAGAAGGAATGTGTATTTGATTACACATTTTAATCGATTGTTGCGCGGTATGATCGATAATCCTGAAATTATGCAGAGCATTGGTTTGTATGTTCCTGATAATTACATTAGACATCGTCAGCATAGATTGTTTCACATTCCAATATACAGGACCAACCTGCCGATGGTTATGCCTGTTGGAAGAGCCACAGCTATGCTGAACAAAATTGCTTTGGGTATTGATATATTCCATGTGTCTGAGGGGGTTTTCCGAAGCGGGATTCTCCTACACCTTTGACCAGATTTTATGTTATTTTTAATTTATTAAATATTTTCATTTTTGATATATACTTCCTAATATGTATGCCTTAAACATTTTGTTTGTCATGTACATATTATCGTGAAATAAATTGAATTGAAAAAAAAAAAAAAAATTGAATAACGTTATTAGAACCGAAATTAAGTATGGCACCATCAGCAAATATACATTATTAAATCATATTTACAAACTTTTTTATAATTCAATATACTTATACGTTACTTATATCTGTACAACTTTCTAAGTGGTATTTCAGCGAAGTGCTACCTAGTAGAAAGCACTACGCTGTCACATTCTATGTATCTCTTTTACCGTGTATTTTATTTAAATATTAACAGATACCAGATGCATAATAACTTTAAAGTCCACAAAGTCCTCTACTTCTCACATACTAAGCGAGCGCCCTACCATCAAGCTGGTTTGTGGTATTTAATTTTCATTGAACCAATAATTTTTATTTTGTTTAATATTTTAACCCATCGCTTGATATTTCGATGTACGTTATTTTTTATTTATGTATTATTTTCGATAAGATATTTTTAACCCCGTTACAAACAGCTTTACAGCAGTAACTCCAGTTCATTTTGTCAGCATCTAATCAATTGATTATTTGTATTTCCACCTAATCCACGTAAATATTCTATATTTGAAAGAAGGTAGGTAGTCATCCCCATCTTCATCCCCTAGTAGGGTCGGGGGCCTAAAGATAGAACAAGGTGTTTCCATATTCCCCTGTCTCGTGCTGCTTCCGTATGAGTTGACCAATCCATACCTATACTGTTTTTATACACATTTTTTGTATGCAATGTAAAAATATAATGTAAAATTACATTTCATATTTTTAAAGATAACATAGTTTATTTTTTTCACCCAATTAAATCACTGTGACTATTTTTATTTAAACCGTTTTGGTGATAAAAGTAAGCATATTGCATCATTTAACTTTGTTGTTCTTCCATGATTTTCACCACGAGTGCGATCTTTTTAAAAATATTTGGGTATCTTATTTTATATTAAAACTTGGTTACCAATCTCTGGGAATGCCCAAATTGATTTCCGTTGTTTGAGCAAGCCGTTTCAGGGTTTCTTCGTGAAAGCAAACAAACCAAATTACATTATGTAAATTCAGAATTTCACAATGAACGGGTGTGGGTAAGAGTATCCACTTTTCAATGACTGTCTCGAAGACGTTTTCATATCTTCAAGCGTTCCTGAGACACGTCGACCCCATTCCCGACAACCAGGGGCGAGTCGCGCCAAGAAACCGCCAATATTTCCAAATAAAGTAATCATTCCGAAATATGAAAAATATATTAATAGTTATATAACATATAATCGCCCAATTAACAAGATGAAAGTGGACCAATACTCATTATTTTTACATGTTTTTATTATCTTTCATTTGTCTGTCAGCGAGACATCTTGTAATTAATATTTGACACACTTCCTGAACAACAATCTCTCCGAAATTTGTCAGAGAGACGTATTCCTAATAACAATACAATAATCATTCATAAATTTTACAAAATCTATTTAATTATTTTAAAAAAAATTATTAAAAATGCTAAATCAGACTTCGTGTATGTCGGCGACATCTGTCGTTTTGTATTATTTTAAAAGTGACGTTTGTAATGCCATGCGAAATTTACAAATTTAATTGTAACTTTGTGTTTTGAGGTTAACCGTGAAATATTTGCGCAATTCTTTTGTAAATTAAAATTCCTAAATGTATTAGTCTTAACGTGCGGTCGGTACGGTTATTTTATTCACATCAATGGAAATGGCTAAGCGGGAGCAGATAGAAAGACTGGCAGCGAAGAACAGAAATAAAATGAAGAGATATGAGGAAACCAGCTACGACGAGGTTAATCTTGACTGGTCCGTGAAGACTACTTCAAAAGGCAGCGGAAAACGAATAGAGATAGCAATTTAATTCAATACAGAGATTATGTGGCCTTCGAATACTTAGGACCAACTGTACTGTGCGATAATTCTATCCCTTCAAGTAGACTTAGGTTTCCACGGTTGTCATTCAGCAATACAAAAAATAAATAATTACTGAATAAGAGGGAATATTTTTTTAACAGCCACAGTACTAAGAACGATCACAATATATGCGTGTGTCAGTAATTAAAAGCGTGGGGCACTTTTCCTCAAACCCCAGCAATCTTTTGCGTTATCTTTCTGCAAATATAATTTGTCATTATTTCCTCGCGTGAACAAAAGGAAAGCTTTGGACACGTGGACACTCTTAGTACTGTGGCTGCTAAAAAAATATTTTCTCCTTTTTATTAATTTTTATAAATACGTTTTTTGTTTTTTTTTTAATATAATATATCTTACGTTTGTCTGAATCAACAGAAAATCTCGATGGGCGAACTTTGGCATTGGTGTGATATTTAATAAAGCTTATAATTTATTTATATTTATTTTTGCTTAAATTATTGTAACGAGGCTAAAAAGAATTACGCACTCCTGTCGCTGGTCGAAACACTATCGAAGAATCTAGAACGGTCTACGGTATTGTACGGCTTTCGGGATGCATCTGACACACTCGAGAAACATCTATAAGAATCTAGAAGCCACGAGCATCGTCTACTAAACACTAGAAGAAGCCAGAAAGTACAAGTACTCGCATACTCGGATATAAATACGGGGCCAGGCCGCGCGCGAGCTGTTGTTAGTTAGTGCGTTTAATAGCAAAACAAGGCGAAGGCAGCCGCGGACCACGAGGCTAGGGTGACATAGCGATAACTCGGGCGAATAATCTTGCAAAGTTCTCACGTAGTTAAATAAACCGGAGCGAATAAAACATGCGATAATCGGATGGAAGTTTAAAGAATAGCGTTAAGTTAAGTAGTGTTAAGTTACTTTATAAATTAAATATTTAATCAATCATTGATAAATCGCTAATTAATTTCCAGCGTTTTCATTCATTCCCCCGCAGCCACGACATGTAACATTATTAAAAGGTTGTTTTTTTTTAATTTTGAAAAATATTATTGTTGGATGTTGCCACTCAACTTGGCGCATTTAAATACGTGCATTTGGGTGACGTGAAGAACACTAAATAACAGTTATAAAAGATATGAATTTCCGGTCCTTGATGACGATTGATGATTGTATTAGTAGTAATATATGTGCATTCGTATATGGAAACCCATAAAATTAATTCAAATTTAAATTAATGTTAAAATTAAATATGTTTTTAGCCAGCGCAATACCTTCATCTTCAAAAACTAGCCGCTACTGTGCACAATCCCGCTTATCCCTGGAACTTCTGAAAACGGTGAAACTTCTTAAGGACCTTCATTCACAATGATAACTCACCGCGTGTGGAGGCAACTTACTAAATACTCTGTTTTCAGAAGTCTGTAAGAGCTTTAGCTGGGTTTCACGTACCTATCAGTTAAGCGAAAAATGTTTGTATTTTATAATGTATGGTATTAATTAACCTTAGAACAAGTAATTAAATTTGTTTGAAAATGTATCGAAATTATTAACTGTCTTTAAAAACGGTTGTCAGATAATATAAAGTGCAAGAGACAATAAAGTATGAAAGGCGAAAAAGGATGACACGATAATTTTTTGTATCTTTCGTTTTTATATGTACTGTTTTGTATCTATTGTACACGTTTATCGAAATTTGCATATTTACCGAAGCTCCCCTGCTATATGAAAGATTCCAGAAGTGCACTAAAAAAATTCATGCATGTGCTCATGTACGCATGGTAGAAGTTATACTTATATACTTATACTTAATACTTAAAAACTAAAATAAAAACTAAGTTATATATTAATGACGCTCAAAGTATTGAGTTGTAAAAATCTACACTGATCGTTGTCGATTATTTTATTGTGTTTTATGATAAAAATTAAAACTCATAATTACATAAATTTATCCTCGAATATTTTAAATATTTAGGGCAAACATAAACTTTCTTAAAAATACTATCTGAATTTTCTTAACTAACTCCTAAACTTTCATGAACACGCAAGTAAACATAATTTGACAGATAACCTGAAGCTGTTCCTTTTCAAAGAACATGTACATTTTCAAAAAAAATCCAAGTATCTACCCTCTTTCATGTTTTATCAACTTCCGGCCAAAAACGGTTCCGTATTCAAAAGTCTTGAAACTATTCAACTAGGCATTGAATGTCGAATGAATGAATTTGTTTTTTTTTTAGAATGAATATCTAACAATTACGTCGTTTTTGCAATAAATAATTTTTCATATATCACTTTTCTTTGTATTGGCTTGGTTACAAACAAAAACTTTATTAAAAAACGATCGAAAGATTCGTGAATTCTCATGTAAATACAATCTGACAACTGACAAAAATTCAACATGGCGTCATTAGTTCTAGTATCACATTCCCGCTACATGTTCCGCTACATGCTGCGTGCGCAACTTCCGTTGCAATAAAAAAATTACCAAGTATAATTTAAAAAAGAAAAAACTTATACATATATACGAGTACCAATCTACGCTTATTTATATATAAAGATATATTCATTTTATACTACAGTGGTTTTCAATATTTTTTTATGAAAGCTTCATACTAGACTCTCTGATATCGATACTCCTATGGAGCGTCTACATAATAATAATAAGACATGAAGGTCCCTATAAACCGTGTGCTACTCACCAACTCTATCAATCCTTGTTCTCACTTCATTCAGTGACATGTGCAGCTCGTAGTGTATGGTAGTAGGGACGTAGAAGATGGTTAATTGTTCATGATTGCCCAGTTTGCTGTCGTGTTATGCTAATAATTTAATAATCGCGCCTTTATTGCGCCTAGTTTGTTACACATTTGCCAAGGGTTGAGGTCATTATGCATTTTTAATTTACATAAACTCTTAAAGCTCTAGTGGAATATCTCGGCACATCAGTTTCAAAAACACTACTAAACTGAAGAACTTTTTAATAATGTAGTTGAGACATTTGAATGATAAATCATGTTATTACGGCTTTTCAGAATCATTCGCTTTCTGTTGTGTAAAACCTTTCTGGCAATTGTTTTAGATAACATTGTAGAGCACATTATCAAAGTTGATATATTGAACACATCAGCCATAACAATTAACAGAAAAGTCGTATAGACAGACGGCAATATATCCTAGAAAACTTCAACCAGAAGTATCTATCAGTACTGGTTAAAGTAAATCTTTGTGAAACATCTATGTAAAACTCGCTAATTGTTTTGAAGAAATGGTTCGAATTATAACCTTTATTCAGTTTTTACTCGCTAAAATGAAAAAAAATATAACGAAGTTTTCAAAACAGACAAAGAAATACGAGACAAAGAAGATAAACTGTTTCCCATCTGGGATTCTAATTAAAACAATGGCCCAAAAGAGGGGGATTAAATTCCTTCTTACTCCCCGCCCTCTGTCGCACAGCAGATACACTTCTGCTTATAGTATATATGTCTGTACGTTCGTTTAGAGCATTGTACTCAGTAGTGTAACTACTTCGATGCACCTTTGAGCTTTACGCTCTACACAACTTTTGGTATCGATAATTTCCTCAGCACTAATATAGGCTACCTAATCGTTTTTAAAATTCACTACAGCCACATGAAATTATAAAAATAAAAATAAACTTTAATTCTATTATGAAAATATTTAATTTGTACAAATTATTAATATTACGTTATTGGCCCTGACTATAACTAGTACAATGTAAAAATATTTTAAAAATTATGGAAATAACATGAAACAGGATATATTTTTATGATTGAGAAATTAGAAAAACTTTAATGAAATAAACAATCATACTGCTAATGAACAAATTATTCAAGATTTAAATGCCGCTCAAGTGTAGAATGGAACCGACCTCATGAGGATGAATTATAAATTACATATACTGTTGACGTGTATCGGTATTTGCATTACGTAGAATTAACATTAAAGAGCTGAAAAAAATGACGTCTTAAAACTGATTTTAATGGAGCAACATGAGAAAAGAAACTTTTATTTTTCTCACTTATAAACTTCAATATTTTTTTTCGTTAAAAGGTTTTCTGGCAACTTTTTATATTCGTATATATTAATGATATAATCTTTGTGTAGTTTTCTGTAATATTCTGTATGAGTGTATTTCTGACCTCTCTGGCTGGCGTTCCGGTTCCCATTGCAGGGTCCACCATTAGAGCTGATGTGACGAGAAATTATTAATTGTAGGTATATGTATGTGTGTATGTACATAGGGTGGATCAATTTTTTTAATCACATTGCACGCAACATCAACAATCTAGATGATCCTGATCATTTTAAGGGTAAATTTCAAGACGCGTGTGCAAACTCAATATTTGTAAACATTGAGGAAACACGAAGTCTGGACTAGGAGGTATCAGAGAGAACCCAAACTAAAACTGAATGATCGAACCGATGTGCATAATTCAGCATTTCGAATTGTAAAGTAGGTGGAACAATTTTAAAAAAGTACGAGAAAGGTGGTAATATTTAACCCATGGGTTTTGTAGTCAATTTCATCTTCGTATCTCATTATTCTTCCAAAACCATCCAAGACCTCTTTTCAGTGTGCTTGCTGAGGTGTAAACATCAATACTCAAGACTCAAAAAATATGTATCTACATATATGTAATGAATAATATGAGTATTTCTATAATATTTACATTCAGTATCCTTAAATACCAAATTTTATTAAGACACATTTCAACAAAATATTAATAAACTCCATTGTTCGAATCAAAAAGCCACAACAATCACATGTTTGAAAATTGAAATGTGTTCTTTGATATCCCGGTTCATAAAATACTGAAAAATGTAAGACACTTGAGAGTTCGGTACCTTCACGGTACTAGATTAATTAGAATTATAGGAATTTTACGTATGATATTACCGGCGAAAGTTTTAATATGACTCAAGAAAAATATATTTCCCTCTCATTTGCCTTACTATTATAAAAGAAGAAGACAGATGATGACAGAATGAGATGATCAATCCAAAGCAAATCTCGGCTTCAGAATTACCATCTCATTCTGTTATCATCTGTCTTCTTTTTAAATATGGAGCCAATGGTAGTTCAAATGAAAGGTAAATATTTTTTTCTCGGAACATACAAAAACTCTCGGCGGTTGACCCAGACATACACAATGCTACTCGTTTTCTAACAAATAAAATGTGAAAATAATCATATTTAATACAGTCTAATTTCTTCCTTAAAAGAATACACGCAATGTTTACAAATATACTAAGTTTTATAACAACAATCTAGGCTATTTCTCTCTTCTACATAGAATGATCAACTCTAACGACATATCATCCAGAGACGGCAATCCTGATATACTCTTTATAACACAGGCTCAATTCAAAAGTGAAATATTGATAAACTTGGTTGACCGTCGCTTAAGCATGTAATACATAAATAAACACACGGTGTTGACCTTGGAACCCGACGTAAACTTGTTAATCTAGAAATCATTCTTAAATTGTATTTGTTAATTTGTGAGAGTCTTTATATCGTTCTGAATATTATATACAATTTATTTATTTTTATTACAATAAGACATTTTTTTTATTAATTTATTGTAAGTATATTGTATGTATGTAGGTATGTAGTATATCATGTAAAAATTTGCTTATCAAGAACTCATTCCTAAATTATTTTTATTGATTTGCGATGGTTTTCATTTTGTTCTCAATATTATTTACAACTTATTTTATCATTAATACATTATTTATTATTAATTTTTTATAAAAAAGTGTATTGCGTATTGTGTAAAAACTCGTTAATCTGGAACTTAGTCCTAAATTTTATTTTTTGATTTGCGTTAGTCTTTATATGGTTCTGAATATTATTTACAATTGATTTTATCATTAATTCATTATTTATTATTAATAAATAAAAATAAAAATAAAATTGTATCGTATAATTATATCATATTCAAAATCTTCATAAAATATTATTATTTTGTACACTTATGTCCCTCTAGGACATCTATTAGATGACCTATCGTACCTCCTCGATTTGTTATTCTAATCTCAGCAAAACACTATTTCCTCGCATCTTTGTTTCATTTCGAATAGTTTCTTCTTTCGTTTTCCACGCATTCTTCTTTGTGATTGCTTTTCCACCGTGGAGCGTGTTCAATCTATCTCTACCACTTCGAAGATTTACTTGCGCTCGCAAGTTTGAATTAAGCTTTCAAACTTTCCTGCAGTTTAATTCATATTATCGACGCCTTTGAGAATATTTCACGTTTCCGGTTACAAAGTACCAGGATGAAACATTGCAAAGTATTGGTTTTTTCAAAAACAGTTCTTCTGAAGGTATACATTCACTTTTTGGTAACATAATTAAGTTATTAAAATCAAATACCTTATTTTACACCGCTTTATTAGATAAAAGATGTAAATGATTCGAGAACAATTTTTTATTCTTCCGGTCTATACAACTATGTATTAATCTCATCCTGAAGAAGAGAACATTGTTCTTGAAACATGTAAAAAGTGGAGTAAACAAAATTTTCTGACTATAATTTATTTGTTTCTGTGTTCATAGTTTATTTATTCTAGATTTTTATTTGGTTTTAGTTGTAGAATACAAATGTGATTTAAATAAAAAACAGATTATATTGATGCTGACGGATATCAAATCCTCAAAAAATTGGTCTTCGAATTAATCTCATCAAAACCAAAGTATATGCAGACAAAACCCAAAGTGCAAAGTGCTGAAGAATCTTGAATGATATTTATATACGAGGCTAGATTTAGCATTCAGGAATATGAACCAGATCAGCCAAATTGATCTAAGGGGACGATTGATCCTACGGAAAGGTTGATCATGAACTGGAAAGGAGGATGCCTCAACATCTATGTAGAAGTATGTATGATTAGTGAATTTCACCTGTACTGATGTACAGCAGGTTGTATCAAAACTGGATATGTACGGTGACGGATACATCGTTATCACCGTACTTAAGTCAAAGATTGCCAAAATAAATATTTCCTTTCTTAATCTCTGCCGTGCAAGCGCATGGTCTAAACACTTGAAGGATATCTACTAGAACAAACAGCTACTTACACAGTTGAAAATGTACTTACGGAGTCACTTCTTCATATGTGATCTTGCAGAGCCATGCGAAGATTCTGTAATAGATTCGAGTTCTAATAGACTTTTTGCAGCTGTCGCCCGCAAACTTAAAAATCTTTAGGAACCGCGCAATATATCCATTCCCAAAAGAGAAAAAAAAAACTGAACTCTGCATCGCGATTGCGTTTAACTGGTACGGATTCTCATAACTATCAAACCCTGGCCAGCGATTGGAGTAGAATACTTCGAGCGCTTAATCAGACCAATAACGCTTCAAAGTTTCGGTCACGAAACAAGGTTACTCAAATAACTATGCAACGAGCAATGTTGGATATCTATTGCAATAAAAAGCTCGATGACCTTGCAATGGATAGACAATAATGCTGATAATATCCATATAATCACCCAGGTTGATGAAACTTGGCTGATCATGTATTTATACATATGAATCATCATCAAGGTTAACACATATGAACATGGAGAATCCCGCAGTAGCTTCCGTAGGGAGCAGTAGAATCAGATGTTCTTGGCCACAAATGAAGAGAAACGCTGGCGTTTCATGGATGTTAACAGCACAAGAGAGGGATCAGTGGTAGAGTTTTAGGGCGGCCTATGTCATAATAGGTTCAAAAATAAAATGCAGAAGACAAATTTAATATTATTGCTTGAAAATTTAATCAAATAAAATATTTTTGAGTGAAAAAAATTTATACGACATTAAGTCGATTAAATATACAAAGCAATACAGAAAATGTGTTATTTCGATAAAATCTTACCCAATAGGACACGAGCTAGGAGTCGTAAGGGGCATCATAAGATAAGTCAGTTTGGCAGAATTTCAGAAAAATATTTTTTTTAATGTAGCGTTTTTATGAATATTAGGTTTGGGTAATGCTCGGTAGAACACATTTGTTCGATGAATAATTTTCCCTAGTAACCCAAAAATATAAAAAGCATTGCCAAAAAATATCTTAGCGCAAGCGATAAAACAACAAATAGCGAAGGAGTTTGATATCATATTACATGGACTATATTCAATTGCGCATTGCGGTAGTTTATAATCTTTCCGCTATCAAATAAACAGGGATGGCTAGTATAATATTACACACCCACCTGCACCGAGGAGAAAGATGTCCGTACCAAACGTCTCGAGACCGTAAACAGAATTATACTAAAGATTTACATAATGTGCCACCTCGCCCCTTGGCTTCAGCGCCCTTCCTCGCAAATTGCGAGCTAATAATTCACAATCTACTTGTGTGTAAAACATCCCATATTTTATAATAAGAAAAAGCCTTTTTAAAATCCTCCTGTAAGTAGTTTTCTCATTACGAAGATATAAATATTTTAATTACTGAATTTATTTGTACTAAATGATGCTAATTTCTGTAAGAAAATATCGTAATCCCTACCCATAGTTTTAAATTACTTAGTAAAAGCAAGTATTAATATAATAATTATTAACACAAAAAGGAAGTATTAGTTCATAAATAGGATATATAAAAAAGTAAGTATTAACATAAAAAAATATAAAAGCATGAGAAGATGCGTGAAAAGTGGTATGTCAAGATTGAATAGTGTGGTGTTCTATTACATCTGCCTAGTACTGCGGAAAAATGGCACAATGAATAATAATTAAACATCTCTTTTGAGATCATGCTGTTTATTTTTAGTGCACCTATTTAAATTCAGACTACCGCATTTTAATGCGATAAGTGCAATTATAATATTGTATTACCAATATTATTACTGCCATATTAAAAACTGAAACGAGTTCAAAAGTGTATATTCCAATATAAATTGACGGGTACAATGAAATAATAAGCGGTTACCGGGGATTACTAATTTAGAATGTACTGAATTCTAGATTTTATGTATCTTTCCCTTCCAAATTCATAAATTGATAGACTATATTTCCTACATAAACTCAAAATTCAGTACACTCTATATTAGTTATCCTCAACGACTGCGTTAATTTTTTTTGGATATTGCTGTCTTTGTTTTCAAACCCTACATTTATTGAAATCATCGCATGTGAGTCCTTTCATGAGAATGCTGAACTTAAATAAATTAAAACCTTATGAAACAGAGATCCCAATTTGCAGGTCTGCAGCAAAGAACGTAATTTGCAATCGTTCAATTATCCAACCAAAAATTATTTCTGACGGTGAAGGATTCGGGATCGATCATTTGTCCATCGGAAGTCTTCGTTCATCGTTCACCGAAAAAATAATAATTCACGAATACTGAAGTAATGAATGGTAGGCAACTAAAGTGAACTGTACAATGTATTCGTTCAACAAAGTCAACTATTCAGTGAAGAGGACCCACCGCATACCCAGGGACGTTTTATAAGCAATAGCAATACTTTTATTAGCAATAGCAATTCCAGTTTGGCATTATTTTAATTCTGTTGTCCATACTGCGCCGCTGAAACTCAAGTGAGTATAAGCGGCGCGGCGAGACAACAACACAAAATCAATACACCGTTTAGATGTATGATGATGGAGGAAGTGTGATTTATTATTATAAGTTGAACAAAATAAAGATACAATGATACATACATAATTAAATACACTGCAAAGAAAAGAAACATGTACCTACATACAAGTTGTCTTACCTATATGCGTACGTATAAGTACTATATATGTAGGTACCTATTTACCTATATACAAGTTGTCCTTTATATTTTACACATACATAAATAATTTGTTATTCATTTCAAATCTATTATTTAATTTTAAAATAGCTAAATTACTTAATATTTTTTGGATTTTACTCAAATTAGTTCATTTAATTTGTTTTAGGTATCAAAGAACTCTCTTCTAAAGTTTCAATATCACGATAAAAAAAATATATAAAAAAAGTAACATAGGTAGGTATTCAAATTTAAAATATTTTGTTTAAAATGTTTTGATATAGTTATCTATATCAGTGAAATAACGTATCAAAATATCTTATTTAATTATTCTAAATGTATAAACTTTGTGATTTTTTCAGATACCATGCATAATGAGTTTTGTAGGATTCCAAAATCTCTTGAATCTAAAAATTACTGTCGTCAATAATTTGGAGAGTTCTGATTTTTAATAATAACAAATGGTCTCATTATTTTCACATTTATTATGAAAAAGTGACGTGAACTATAATAATTTATTTACATTTTTTTGCGTATGTCCTGATTTTACAATGCTGTAAATGGATTTTTGATTTAATTGTATCCATACATATAAAAAAAAACAATTTAATCTTTATGTCACCTACTAGCGAAAGTTTGTGCGATAATAACTCAAGTAATTTTTTCACATATAAGAAAATATTATATTATAGATAGTTTTATTAAAATATTGACAACAACTAATCGTTGTAGCAAAATTCTCAATTGAAAAAAATCACATTACAAGAATTATTCTTTTTTTATCAAATTATTGTGCATTCATAACAAGATGTCTAGGTACCACAATAACGAGTTGTAAAAATTTTTAACCGAATCAAAAAAAAATTGTTACAGCATATTATAAAGGTTACAAAAGATTACAACATTTATTTTTTTTTAAATTATGAGTAAATGTTAAAATTTTTAGAAACACAATAACTGGATTTCGTCCCCAAAGGGATCATTAGTAATAAAATAAATTATAAATGTCTCACAACGACGAGAGACGAAGTTCTAAAGTACGCATGGGCAGACTTGTGTTCATAAAAAATAGAAAATACTCAAAAAATAATTTAAATATAATTTGTTAAAAAAATAGTAAAAATTTAAATAAATTTTTCAGGCGTATTCTAGTGCGTGTGTCATATATATACATAAAAATAATATTATTTCAAACTGTAATCGAATCATTGGCAACATTTTTATGCTGTTTCACGGGAATGACAATTTTTTTCAAACCTTAGATGGCGTTAGCGTTGTGTAAAATTTAAAAAATATATACACAAACCCTACATGTAACTTCCAAAAAATTGATAGATGTGTGGTCGATGTTTGATGGATCAGTGAATGTTATATTGTGTAAAGTGATTACTTAAGCCAGCCTCAAAGACAGCTTGTTAGCCCTGTAATACCCACGTCAGTCCATAGATACTTTCTCATATCAATAGCTTCATCTCTGTAAGGCTATCTATAATTTATCAACAACAAAAAATATTATTTTTTATAGTAATAATTTATTTTTTTTAGAATACATTTTTACACTTGTTTGTTTTCAAATACTGGCCTATTTTAATTTAAATTCAAAAATGATTTAAAAAACTCGTGTATGGCACGTGTTAATCATGTAATTTAAGAGTAATTCTTTTCCAAATTTTGCGAAGTCAAATTCCGCCAATCGCGTGGTTACTTTTAATTAGATAGCTAATAGAAGGATAAAGTTTCAGAAAAGCAAAAGACCAACTTTTTGAACTTCGTTCAGCTGACTGAAGGGTTAAAATAATATTTGACTATTCTCTACATTTTTAGTATTATCACGGTCCTATGTTGAGAGGAACGTAGGGTTTAATGCTCGGGAATTATAGGTTCGGAAAACCATTTGGAATTTTGGGTACTTTGAAGATAAACGCGCCTATCTGAATGTCTTTTGAATATGCTACTTAGAAAACGTGGGAACGATGACACGTAGGCAAAAATAATTTTAAAATCTCCGCCATTTTGATTTACCGTTTCTTCCAAATATTTCTTATAAAAGAAATATCAGAAAGAAAAGCCCAAAGTATAAAGTAAAATTGGCAAAATATTAATAAAAAGAAACAGAATGAATTGGAAGTGTGATCAAACATAATGTCAAGCGAAATCGGTACGAGAAAATAAAAATTTAACAAATTAGTATCGAACTGGCGATAACCCGTCTTTCTTAACCGACGGTTCTTCTTATTAATGATTTAAACTATCATGTCTTATGTTTTATTTATTACTAATCTCAAATATATTTGATTCGTCGTGTCGTTTGTCGAAATTCACCATTTGATAGAGAGAACATTCAAATTACAGTTCTGTCAAACCAAAGTTACAAATTAAAGGAG
Source organism: Agrypnia vestita (assembly GCA_016648135.1). Lineage (NCBI taxonomy): Eukaryota > Metazoa > Arthropoda > Insecta > Trichoptera > Phryganeidae > Agrypnia > Agrypnia vestita. The sequence continues at coordinate 749,460 of JADDOH010000085.1, read as the reverse complement.
AAATCTTAATACTCCTATGCGCCATCTATCTGCATTAGTTACATGTGAAACGTTTGGACAGACATACGTCGGTAAATATGATTGGACGTACCTACCATACTCGTACTTTGTACCATATTTGATAGAATTAAAAAAATTAAAAAGATGGTTTAGGCACGTATGATGTTTGATCTTGGTCAATAGAGTGACGAATGAACAAATTAGAAGTGAATGTAATGCTGGCTATAGTGTGGTAGACAGAATAAAGTAAGAAGTGCTGAGATGGTTTGGTTATGTAGAATATATGAGTGAGGAAAAGATGTTTAAGAAAATATATGGGGTGAGTGTTAAAGGCAACACAGAAATAGAGGGAGTCCAAGAAAGACATGGCACGATCAGATACTACAAGTATTATAGTATGGCCCTGTTAAAAACCTTACAACCGCAGAGCATACATGAGAAGATCTTTTGAAAATATTGATTGAGATATTTTGAAAATCGGAATTTGTTTTAGACTAACAAAAGAAGCAAGCAATTTGGGAGTGAGGAGGTCAGGAGACTTCGGGAACTACTTGAGGAGAATCTAGACATTCTTTAAAAAAATGGATGTTGCATCTAATGCAACCAAAGAAATGGCACAGCAGCATCTTACAACACGGTACATGAGTGGATGAGAGCAATGGATAGTCGTTAGTAAGGCAGTAATATTAATACAGTTGCATGTTTTTATTTGTAATCTTATTAATAAATTACAGCCTCTTAATTAATGAATAGAGTTTTATTTTAACCATAGCATATTATTTTTTCATTTCATTGCTCAAAATATAATATATTTGGATATGAAAGAGGAAAACAATGTCAAGTAAATGGAAATTAGTATTATTCATTTAAATTTGCAAAGTTATTAATTAAAGCTCTTCGGAATCCTCGGAAGCACTTTTGTACAGCCAACATCATTGATGAGAGTACATTTTCTCAATTTCTTGCATACTTCGAGGAAGTAATTCTTCATTTTTCATGCGATAGATATTGTGCAATACGACAGTACTACATAACACATTGAGCACGATTAATCGATATTCTCAGTTGTACAAATAGTGCTGGAAATCTACGTTTTCACACACCAAACATCTTTCAATGCAATTTCGGGTGCGAATTTGTGACTCGTTTGCCAAACTAACCTTAAAAAGTAATACGTCAGTCTGTCATACTTCTGTCAATTTCCACTGACGGACGGTAAACTGGTGGTTTGACTGTCGATGTCGGCCCTGGGTAAAATTTTACTAAAATTTGACTAACGGATTGTTATAAGATGAAAAAAATGAGGTTTGTATCAAATATTATCTATTTCTCTATTTCTATTTATTTAATCTATTTAACTAACAGACGTTTATACGACCGGCCCTTGGTCGGTCGGTTATATTTTAATATCTACTTCTACTTTTAATTCTACTTGTTTACATTTTATGCATATTTTTCTACATATTTGTTGGTGACGCATTGCATATTTTAATACCTACTTATTATTTTGATACCAGTGTATTAATTTCTATTTGATTTTTTTTGATAAAGCATATTTTTTTAAATTATCGCTTCTTCTTATGCCATCTTATTTCGGAGGTCGATTACGACTTAATTTTACACCGTACAGAACAATTCAACGTATTTAAAAAGTAAATAGAATGTACTTAATTTGTTACATTGTTTGATGCATTCCATTTGCACAAGTAAATAGGAATATTAACAAAAAGGCTCGAAACGTCAAAAAAATTCTAAAAAATATCGGTGTATATTTCTATCTAAAATGTCTCCGCATCCAAACAGTGCAAACACATCAACACTTTTCTCCGAAAGCGACAGTTGACAATGGATGAGTTAAAACTGTTGATGATTTTAAAAATCTAAAAGTCTATCTAGGCCATCGGTGTATCCCGAGCGCTTTGAGCGGAGTAATTGGATGAACATTGAATGTGTGAATAATTGGATATTTTATTAAAATTGTGTGGAAGATATAGTAAATATATCCGGAAAAATTTCCAAAGGAAGATGTGAGAAAAACTTTTAGTTACTTTTCAGTTAGAATGTTTGAAAAATTGCCAAAATTTCATTAGTCCCGCGTTTTATAGTACACCAAAAGTAAATTGGAATAATAAATTGGAAAAATAACTTAAAAATAAACCTGTTTTTAAAATAAAGCTGTTTCAAAAGACTTATAAACTATTTAAAAACCATATTTATTTTTTTTAACATCTGCGTAACCATAAAATGGATGATTTTATGAGTTGTTGTTTTTTTTTTAATTTTCATAAGTTAACGCTATAGGTATTCAACAAGTAGAAGATATTTTTTTCTATTTCTTCTTACAGTGCCATCTGCTTTCGGATGACAGCGACCATATTTTCGATCACTCTATTCCTTGCCGCACGGAACAACTCAGTCGAGTTACGCCTATACCAGTCTCTCAAGTTATGCAGCCATGAGATGCGGCGTCTTCTTTTTTCCACTTATTTTCCCCTGGATGATGAGTTGGTTTAGACCATACTTTAGTCCTCTAAGATACTTAAGCTTTTTTATCTTGATGGTTCGCAGCACTTCTCGGTCTTTTTACATACGTCAGAGGACTTCATCATTCGTAACTCTACACACCAAGGAAACTTTCATTATAGATAGAACCACATCTTGTAAGCCTCGACTTGTAGCAATTGTTCCAACGAGATTTTAATTATTAATTTTTGTGATTTCTCCTAATCAACTAAAAATTTTAGAATTTTAGGAAGTTAAAATTTATAAAGAGGAATATAATTTTCTATTTAATCTAATCTAATTGAACCTAACTTATGGTTACATTTCTTCTTGGTCATTTTTGTGGACACTCATCTGAGAACTCATTCAGAATTGCAATAAAGAAACCGATATTGCCGACCGTTGGATTACATTCCTCATGTCATTTCAGGTTACCGCAATTCTATTTTGTATGACGCAACCAACCTCAGCACTCGCGAAACTATGTCACTTGGAAAACTTTCAAATAAAATTACAAGAGACGACGCTTCCACGTAACAAGTTTAAATGATTTACCGGGGATTCACCCTTATTTACATTGATTTATTACACTCTGTCGTTTATTGTTTTAGTTTGGTCTAAGTTAATTAATGTTATTTATAGTAAGGCTTCTTCTGGGCCTCTGTGTCTGACATAGGTTTATATATAGGTACAACTACCAAACAGTAGAGAAAAATTAAAGAAAAGAACAGTAGAGCAAAGATATAAAAAAATTTAAAGAAAAAATATTTAGAAAAAATGGCTTAATTACACAAAAATCTAATTGAAAAATGGTCAAGTACTTAGAATTTGAAAAAATCTCTCCACAACGATTCATCTGCTGATAGATCATAGTATATCTTTTCAATCGATTTAGTAAGCCTTAAATTAATCCCAAAAAAAAATTTTTTTTATCTCAATATACCTTTACCTTACGTATACCTAATAAAAATACATTCACAAAAAAATATATGACTTTTCTCCTGAGAGAAAGATTAAACCGTCAAGAGAATTATTATTGTTGTCCATCTTTATTTTAACAATCTATTTTAACCGATTATTAAGTGATGTAATGCTTTAGGTTCAAACCAGCTCACAGCAAATGAATGAGAATAAGAATAGGTAGGAAAAACAGTAAAAAGAAAAAGAGCGGTAAAAGATTTAATGTATTTTCCGTATCTTTCCGGTCCAAAAATGTAGCAAGTGTCTCCAAGAATACTGTTACTCCGTGTAGAACAAAAAGTTAACTCCGAAACAATCAATCCGCTAGAGTACACAACATATATGTATCAACAGGTTATCTTCAAGTATAAAGACAGTTATATATATATACATAATAATAACATTCTAAAACAGTTATAATATTTAAAAAATTCTTAAACTAACTTTACTTAAACCGCAATGGAGATCGTATCTTATTGTATTAAATTAAAATTTTATTTAAGGGTTGTATTTTTTTCTGTGCCTTAAATGCGTTCCTGGAATTAATTCGAACAACCTGTAGATTCGCGGATATTATACAGAGAAGACAGAGATGAAAATACCTCAGTGGGACCAATATTTGCTTTCTTCTTCTTTACCCGCCCTTAAAGTGGAAAGAAAGTGGTGAGGGCACAAAGTGAAAGCAGAAAGAAAGAGAAAAAGCATTGTCAATCGCTCTTGACTGGGTATAAACACAGGTTCAAGTGGCAAAGGGGTAAGTTCTAAGAAGTGGGATGGTCTGTCACCATTTTGTTAGTTTTTTAACACCATTATGGTTTATATCTTATTCGAAGATGCATATAATAATTTCCTAACAATAAAGTAACGTGGGTAAACGAGAACAAAAAATATTTTTAAATATTAAACATGTTCAGATTTTTTCGTTCTTTAGACTCTTGTCAATTCGTTGATGTTTTCACAAAATAATGAATGTTTTGGCCCAAACTGTACCCACACAACTTTTTTTAAATTATGTGATTTGTAGGGTAAAGGCAGCAATACCCAAAAAAAAAAAATGCAGTCATCGAGTGATGTAGCGAATTTGAGATTTTATAGGAAACGTAGCCTATAAATTTATAGGAAACATTATTTTGGAAGGAATAGAGATACATGAAATCTAGAATTCAGTACATTTTAAGTAAGCCATCCTAGGTGACTACATTAAAAAAATGGGTATTGCTGCCTTTGCTTTTATACCCTTTTATGCCCTTGCTTTTATAAAAATGTATTTTTTTTACTTATACCACATATAACATTGCCCCTCGCGCTGCTACCGCGTATATACAGCGTATATAAAAAAAATTATATATTTATATGGCAGTGTCGAAGGCAGTTTTATACTTGTTTGGCAATCGACTTTTAATCTGTATGAAATAAGTAAATTTTTTAATAAATTAACTAAAATTAGTGTAGAATTTAAATTGTTGGTCTCTTGAATCCCATATAACTCGCTCACTCGCGTTTTAAAAATGCATCCGACCCGTCCGCACACTGACAGCTGTCAAAGCTCGCGCTGCTGATTCTTTGGGTTCTGCATAAAATACCGCCAACGGAGGGAGCGCCAGCAGCGGCAGTGGCAGGAGCAAGGTCAGCACGAGTGACGTGTTTACATTACTCGCATTGCCCACTTCCCTTCTAGCTGCCACGGAAATGGGCCTAGTGTAAAGAATTAACATCGCTGCATGCGTACGAGGCGTCTTTCACTACTGTTACTAAAAAGTGGTCTTTAAAAAAATTACTTTGTCAGCTTAAATAATACTTTTTTTTTATTTGTTGTTTTATGTCGTATTTGGATTTTTTATTTTTAACGATTTAAAAATGAAAATAAGCGATTCAATAAATTATTTTTAGGAAACGTTTTTATTAAAAAAAATTAATAAAAATAATAATGAAAATCTTCCAAAATTTCTTTATGGTTAACCATTATATAACGTTAATAAAATGTACTGTTTACCTATAATCAATATTTTTATACGATTATATTTTCAAAATATATTATCATTCTTTTTATTTACTTGCTTGTTTCAGCTGATGATAGGCATCAACAGAATCATTATTACTATTAAAATATCATGAATACTTACTATTTAATTTCTTGTCCATAAAATAATTAACCTTATACTTATTCATTTGTTATAGTAAAAACAATTATACTAGCAACAGACTCACTTGTACAGAGCTACAGTAAAATATCAATCCATATATGATAACTTAATTTTTGATTTAATTAATAAAATTAATATTTATTAATGTATACTGAAAATTTTCTTATATATCTTTTTT
>JADDOH010000084.1:0-145087 GCA_016648135.1 Agrypnia vestita | reverse complement strand
ATGTCCATTTCTAGTTTTTATGTAAATATTTAAGGTAATCACAACACACGTTTAACGTTTTTTCATTCTAAACATAATTCTGATTGGTCCAAACGAATAGTGTCGGTTCTGCATCCCACTTAGCTGCAAAGTGGCGGTTTAGCTACTCACCGTTACATTTTAAGACGATTTTGAAGGGCATGGAAGCATAAGTATTTCAGTTCCACGGGATTGTCTATTCGCTCTTGTTGTCTCAGAGATCAAATAACTCTCTCTGTCCTATGCCGTCTCGGTCGCTCGGTCAATCTTTCTCCGTTCTAGTGATGGGTCCGCTCTGTACTCACTACTACAATGTAGTACTACACTATATTGAAGTGCACACTTCGCACGTTTTGAAGTGTAGTGCACACTACAAACACCAAAGTTATTGAAAGTATAAACTTCAAATAGTACACTTCTAGACATATGAAGAAATCTCTGGAAACTGTAACAACCCCTCGCCCCATGGTTTGAAAATTTTTTTTTTAGGTCGTCAAATGTTACTTTGGAGAAAATATCGTCATTTACCTTAAATATTTTTCTCGTTGACCTTTTTTTTTCTATTTTTTAGCTCGCCAAATTTTTATTTGGGAAAAAAATGTTAACTCACCAGTACTACATTACTTCATTACTTCACTTCATTACACTTCACTTCATTAATACTACAATTACTTCATTATATTACTTCACTTCATTAATACTACAATTACTTCATTACTTCACTTCATTTACTTCACTTCATTTCGTAGTACTACAATTACTTCACTTGAAGTAGTTTTTACTACAATTGTAGTGTACCCTTTGTAGTCTTCAAACTGGTGAACGTGTGTGTGTTGTAGTCTTCATTTTGAAATGTAGTTTTTCCCTTCGCTACTCCGTTCTCATCGTTAATTGAGTATTTTATTAATTTTTGTTTTTTACTTTCAGTTGGTAACTGCAATGCCTAATCTACTCTTCCTGGAGAAATTGTTCAAACCAAAGGCCAAGGAGTGCGGTCCTCCACGTTGCGCTCCGAAATGTTGTTAAGATTCTTCATATTTTTGGACTAAAAATAAAATAAAAAAATATTTTTCTTTCAATGTTTCCATTTGCATTATATGGTACTTGTATTCTTTGGATTTACTTTGTAAATAAATTTATTCATATTTGAAAAACAATATCATATATTTTTTTTATTAAAATCGTCATCATTATCGTCTTTTAGAAGATTGGTCGTGGACCAGATGAGATTAGCTGAATGATATCATTGAAATATTTGGCAGATACTTCCTGGTGCAACATTATAATTTAAAATATGTTTTACTTTACATTGTAATACACACACACAATATGAGCTATTAAATTACAACTATAGTTTCGAGAGAAGCAGTCCCTCTCATCATCAGGTTGTGATGGCTCCTCTTCTTCGCCTTTCAACTCGATCCTACTCCTGACTGAGTTTACGCCTTGTTAGAGGCAAACAAGCTATCTACCTACGTCGGGTGAAGGCTCTACGGTTTTTAACGTAGTATTTCCAAACACCCTCGCTTTATTCAAGACCTCCCCAGTTCACGTTGTGTAATTTTTTGTTTCGAACTATAGGGGATGAATTGGTTTAGTGGTAACCCTAACGCAAGCTTTACTAAAATTAAATACTGGGGTATGAAGTTCGTGAATGTTCATGGAAAACGCAAACAAAACTACCTAGCACGTCAATTAAGCCCTACGGTGCAATTGCTAAACATACTATGTTCCGTGGCCCTATATTATTTACCTATCATTCCTACGGACTGAAACCACTGCATCTGGTGTAGCTGCGCTTCCAGAGTGCGCGATCCTCTGCTCCCACGCCCTCTCCGCTCGATCCCCCATTGTCCTACCTGTATGGGATCGACCGCCATCCACTGGAAAGGTTAGTGACGTGCCGTTATCACATGCGCATGCACATATAGAGTACATGGATCCCCTGAAAGCCCTCGAGTCCTTCGTAGCCGCTCCTATGGATGATTCCGTCTTCGACGCCCTCGCTGATTAATAATTTTATCTCTCGCCGTTATCTCGCTGTGCTTATTCCTTACGATCTTTTATATTTACTCTGCATTATCTTTATATCAATTACATTGTTACGTTTATTTACTAGCCGGCCTAAGTTCCGTCACCTGTATCTGGCCCTATGTCTCATTCTAGTGGTACGTTGGGTTCTAATGGATAAGGGGTTTGTAGAAGGTATGTGTAAATGTATGTGTACGCGGAAAATGTGGTTGCTTTAAATTCGGCCCCTCCATACCCAAAGGCTCATCGGTGACCGATCCCATCTTCCTTCTCCCGACACGAGTTCCGGATACGTTGACCTGAGCCTGGATGCGCCTTTTCATGTTGGGCCTCTTCTGTGCAAAGTACCGCACCATCCCTCGCGTCAGTGTCTGGCGTCCGGGCTCAGAGCCAGTTTGCCCCCCGAATTCCAACTCCTCCAGGTTAAACTAAGTTAAACTACGGTATATATACTGAAGCTACTGTAAAGATGGTCCCGGGCCACCTGTCAAGTCAAAAATATGCGAGTGGGGAGGGGGAGTTTCCTAGGCTCCCCAACCCTCGCCTGTGAGCAACTACAGCCCATTGGCCATTCGCGACACTACAGTGACTGCAATCACCCTCCCAGGTAGTACTTATTATAATCTGGTATGCATCAATACGTTCAATCCATTCCAGACGAGGGAAGACATCCGCACGGGTGTTGTGCCACCCGTGAAGAGCCCCCTCATACACTACGTACGAATAGATACATACTAATAAAATATAATATACATACATATACTTACATATACAATACATAAATAAATACTTGTAATGGTTGGTTGCCATGTGGTTTCACGAGGCCATGACCCCTCGTATTAGTAGATGGAAAGGTGGATCTGGACAGTAGGGATATGCCTAGCCCCTGGCCAGGGATGTCGGTGTATTTTCTCCAAATGGTGTACAGCTAGAATCCTGCCATCGATGATGATGGGATCTGCCTAATTTTCTCCGGCTGATGTGTAACTGGAACCCTGCCTTCACTGATGAAGATGATGTTGTCACTATCGAAACGTCACCTGATGACATTTATCTGAACCACCGCTAGTGATGATGATGATGATGATGATGATACTATCGTAACGTTTCCTGACGATATATATCTGAAACACCGCCAATGATGATGATGATACTATCGGAACGCCTCCTGAATATATATGACTGGGACACCGCTAATGATGATGATGATGATGATACTATTGGAACGTCTCCTGACGATATACAACTGGGACACTGCTAATGATGGTGATGATACTATCGGAACGCCTCCTGACTATATATGACTGGAACACCGCTAATGAAGATGATGATGATGATACTATTGAAACGTCTCCTGACAATATATAACTGGGACACTGCTGATGATGGTGATGATGATGATGCTATCGAAACGCCGCCTGACTATATATAACTGGGACGCGGCATATGAATAGACAAATAAATACCTAATTAATTAATGAATCATCAATTAAATAAATAAATAGAAATGAATAAATAAGTTCGGCGTCGAGCACACGGGCCGCGCGATCCCTGGAAGTTCACACACATGCAGAGAAGGGTTATTTGGCAAATTAATTCGCCCCTATTATGGTCAGTACGGATTCAACATGCAAACAACACCTGTGGAAAACATATGTAAAGTTTACGGTACAGGGGTTAGCTTTCACTGTCGGCGCTTCTTCCGTCTCTGTCTGGGGTGTCGAACCCGAGACCATTCTTCTTAATCGTGCGCCACCTTTATATATCGTTATAATCTCAAAACGGAAAGAGGATGACATGACTTACCCATCTGCCGCCGATTATATCCATTCCAGTGCATCGTAGTTTCACTTTATGTACCTCACTTTATACCTAAGGATTGCGAACACTTGCCTTGCACGCGCATACGATTCACAGGCCCCTAATTAACTATAGTTCGCGACCTAACCTTTGATCCTGCCATCACGCGTTTTTAAGTTTCCGTAGCTGGGGCTTAGTATCCAGCCTCTGTAACTATACGGTGTATATACTCTAACCAAACCGAAACTAGACATTATTTCCCTTTCTTTGAATTTATATTCCTCGGGATACCGGAATTAGACTCTAGCTCGACAATTGTAAGTATTCATATATCTTAATAATACTGTAACATAGTCCTTACGCATCCGTACTTACCCGGGTCATCGAGACTAGACTCCAATTCTAATGATCATACTCTAATGATTATACGCACCGATATTTTTCATAAAACCCGTTACCCGTTATTTTCCGATGTTACATATTCTTATATTTATCCGAAATACCGGGATTAAGCTTTGAATCTAGGATTCCATCCATTTATAAGTTTTAACAAACCCATGAAGCAACCACTTGTCCACTTGTTGTTGTTAAAGAATTGATTGCTTCTATAATAAAACCCCACTAGTCTACATCTTTATAAGGTCAATACATATTACTTTTAGGGTCCGCCGGTTTAGTTTTATTCTTAATATAAATTTATTATCATCTCGAATATTTGATGTCTACTCTCCGGCAAATTTTAATATAGTTTAAATCATTTTAATATAGTTTATCATTTTAATGTAGTTTAAAAATAACGGGATTCTGTAATTTTTACAAGTATAAACAACCCCAATCTTACCGAAACCATTTTATGTAGTGAAAGACGCGGGATTTATATTCTTCCTAAAATGTAAAATGAACCCGGTCTAGATGAAACATCCTTATTTAGTTTCAGGACAACGAGGTTTACGCGTTCCACGAGGAATATGATATAACCCGATCTAAACGAAGGTAATTTTATATAATTTTAGGACAGCGGAACTTACAAATTTCATAAAGTATATCGTGAAGCCAATCTAGGCGGAGACACTACGTATATTTTAAACAGAGTAAGAGTTTAAATTTTACCATCAAGTCTAATACACCGCAAGAATGTCCTAGGCATAGTAAACAAAATAGCGGTCAAAACTGTAGTGTTTCTATGTTCACACGTTTTAGCTCAAAACGAATACTATAATTTTCACATTTATAATACAAGACGCGAATTTCTAAACGAAACATTTTAAAATAGTTCTAATTGAAATCTACATGTTTCATATTTATTAAATGAAGGCGCGAATTCTAAACGAAACACTAACATTGCTCAAAAACGGGACCCTATATTTATATATGCTTAAAATGAAACGCGAATTCCCGAACGATAGCATTTTATATAACTAAATGTAACGAAATCTTATATAGTTTATAAATAAGAAGACCCGGCCCCAGGCGGTTTTTATATATTTTCAATATAACGAGGCCCTATAACATCTTTATAAGTATAATACAACCCCGGTCTATCGAAACAATGTACTAGAAGTTTTTATATGTTTGAATACATGATATACGTTTTTTTTTTATACGCGTTTTTATACGCGAGATTTACGTTTTCGTACAATACGAAGTAACCCAAATTATACAACCGCGAAGTTTACATCACTCCTAAAGTATAACCAGAACTAATTGAAACATTTTTCATAGTTTAAGTCCGCGAGGCAAATATCTTTCATAAAATATAAAATAACCAGAATCAAATTAAACATATTTTTACCTTATAGACTTTCCCCAACGCGCGTAATAATCCCGGCCACATGAAACGTTTTTATATGTTTTAATAGCGCGGGACCTATGTTTTCCTATATAATATAAGATAACCCGGGCCGAACGGAAGCAATTTTATATACTTTATAAAATAGTGAAACTTGTACTTCTGTAAAACCGTAAATAAACCCCGACCCCCACGGGATTATTTTATATAATTTTTTAGAATAATGAAATTTCATACACCTGTAAAATTGTAAATAAGTCCCGATTCTCACGAGATTATTTTACATAATTTTCTAGAATAATGGAATTTATGCATCTGTGAAATTGTAAATAAACCCCGATTCTCACGAGATTATTTTATATAATTTTCTAGAATAATGGAATTTATACATCTGTGAAATTGTAAATAAACCCCGATTCTCACGGAATTACTCTATATACTTTTAAACGAAATGAAAATCTAGATTATTATGGGCTGAACCTGATACCCCGCGAGATCAGCTATATATTTTTCACTAGACGTATTTTTAATCCCAGAATTTATTCGCTATAATTTTAACGGACTCTTACTATTAAACATAAACAAAAAAATTATTAAAATAAACTAAATATTCTTTCGATAACTAAAATAAACCCGGTCTAATCGAAACATTTCATATAACGAAATATTATATGCCTTACAAATGTAAAAATTAAAATGAGACCTCGCGTATTTAGCAAAGATAGGTATTTTATAAGACTTATTTAAAATCGAATCTGTTAGTAACAACTCCTTTATCTTTTAACAACTTCCCGCGTGTTTAGCATAAAATAGGTATCTTTATAACGCACAGCTAGTTTCCAGAGATCCGCCAATACTATACTTAGTAAAACGAAAATTTAACTAAATTTGAACTCTACCGTTTCCTGAAATTCTGCGAATATTATTCTGTGAACCTAGTAAGACGACAAAAATAATTAACTTTATAGAACATAGTGATTTCCGAAGTTCCGATATGCCAGATTAATTACCTTTATAAAATAAAATCAAACCCGTACTCTGAGTTAAAACCCTTTTAACAGGACCTCGCGTATTTAGCATAAGATAGGTATTTTTACAAGATTTATTAACAATTTCCCGCGTGTTTAGCATAAAATAGGTATCTTTATAACGCACAGCTAGTTTCCGGAGATCTGCAAATATCAGTTCTATATATGCCGGACTAATCAACTTAATAAAGCGCAGTAATTTCCGAAGTTCTAATATGCCAAATTAATTACCCTTTATAAAATAAAATCAAACCCGTACCCCCCTTTTCTTTTAACGTGAGCAACCAACAATGTCGAAGAGTATATTTACCCGTACACAACTTTCACTTGAAATTAAACTATAATTTTCAACCACTGGGACACTCTAAGTCGACGGTAACTTTCACTCAAAAAACAACCGACGCGGATTTCGCACTCCCGTAGACGTTCACACCAACTGCCTGAATTCTGCTGTGTCTTGACATTTTAAAACCCCCCTAGCGGGAAAAGGGCCCATGTCCCGCCTCTTCGGCTTCACTAATCTATGCCACCCCTGATATCAGAATGCCGCCTACTAAGGTCTATTTTTGCAGTCCACAACCCCGACATCACTTACAGCCGTCATTGACTCCACCTTTTCTGTTGTTGTCTCTTCCTATGTTTTGGGGCGGACTTGGTGGCTTCGGACGGTATATTTTTCGCTTCGCAAGCGCGATAATTAATTTTTAATATTTAATTTCTAAGTTCAGTCCATATTGTCGTTTGATCAACCGTAACCACAATCTATCGGGTACTCCCCTAATCATAGTTGATGTTTCTTCACTATCTACCATTATCATGTCCCGTTCCCTCGTATTTTCACTCGTCTTTATCGGAAATTTAACGTTTCTTGGCCGCTATATCATGGGATCAATTTCCATATATTCACCACGTGCACACTGCATACCTAGATATAACAATCATCCAAAGGTACTATACCTAATTTTAAATTAATTTTGGGCGATCTTTTCTCGTGGATCATCCAATGAATCCTGTCTTTTGCCCGCGGCTCTCCGCGCACAGGGACGTATTAGTTCCCTCCGTTGCGGAATTTAAACATAATTTGTAACCATTTATTATTATTTTTATTGGCAGTAAGATTGATCCACAAAATAACTATGTTACATAGACAGTGAATATTCTCGAACAATATAATACTGGAAGAGTACTATTCGCTATAACACAATAAACTATTAATGTAAGTTAAATTAAATTTTTAAATTCAGTGGAAGATTTTTAAGATCGTTTTGCTTTTAATTTTTTTCCCAAAACAAAATAAATAAATAAATAAAAACACACAGATACACACTCACACAACCCACTATTGGACATGTTTTTATTATTCTTTTATCGATTGTATGTATGTGTTTTCGCGTAATTGGCCCAAAACTCTGTGCATCAATTATTGTCTTTTCTTCAAAGATTGATTAATTATATGGCTGTAAGAAACCCAATAAATGAAAACAAATAAAACAAATAAGTAAATAAACCTCCAGTGCCGCAGGCAAGGCGTCGGATTAATTCAGTGCTCATTTATTGCCAAGGCACTGGACGCCTCCGCTGATAACTATATACCGCTCACCATGTTCTTAGAGGTGTGTTGAAAGATTGCTAGTATCTGTCGAATCGGTCTCAAGTAGTTGTCTGTATTTGTACGTTTATCATTATTACATGCTCTTGCTATATCCGTTCCACTTCACATTATTGTTCCTCCCGTCTTCGAATTTCTATCACACTATGTTCTCCTATGTTTTTGGTACTTATATGCTTGCTTCTTCGCGTTATATTACATTTACTCCCAATTATATTTGTTTCATTTATCCATCCACCTATAAGATCCCCCATACGCTTTATCCTTTTATTTCATGTGTATATGGGCCGCAAATTCATATTATTTTATTTACATTATCTTATCTAGATACACTTGTTCCAATTATGTTTTGTGGGTTATTACTACCAAACCCGGCGAAATCTGAGCTAGAATAGCCAATCGTATACTCGTTATCCGTTCTGATGAGACTACGCTAATGTCGGACAGGTTTGTAGTGATTACATAGCTAATATATTGTATCTATATTTGAGTATATTCTTTTCTTGTCGTGCCATTAATATGCTTACACGTTATCGTTATCTCTTTCCTAACTATATATACCGGCATTGCGCAATTTCCTATCTGTTGTAAAAGCCTGAAGAGCGTTAGTCTTCAGATAAATATAATAGAATTATAGTTAACTTTTCTATCCGCCCACGTTATCCGACTCCCGCGAAACGAAAATGAATCATCATTCGCTTCTCGACAGAGCGTTAGTCTACAGATAAATATAATGGAATTATAGTTAACTTTCCTATCTGTCTATGTTATCCGACTCCCGCGAAACGAAATTAAATCATTATCCGCTCAGTTAAGGTCACCCCTCTGGTACATCGTATACGTTTTAATCCGTGCTTCACGGCCAATTCCTATAAATTATTTATGGGCGTTTTCCTCTCGCGATCCCCCGATTAGACCTGCCCTCCTTACTTTCGCTTATATCTATGCATCTCTGTTGCCCGGGAATCCACTCGAGACCACGATTAATGACATTTAAGCGGTTTCAAAAACCCAGCAAAAAAGTCCATAATTCAGAAACCTCGTGGAACTGTCAATATCATCGTCACCTTAGAGTAGACGTTAATCGGTTTTTTAACGGCTTAAACTGCAATAACCGCGACCTAAATCTCTGAAAACCATGTTCAGCATTTTTTATGGGAAGCACATGTGGACCGCTCGGACCGCATCGATCGTCAACCATTTGTACCAAACACGGCTTTACCACAAGATTAATATGATTTATAAGAATTGATTAGTAACTGCCCGTAACCTATATCCGATCAATCGCTACTAACTCCCTCCCAATACTAGCGTTTCATTTCCCCAAATTTTTGTAGCCCCAATACTCCGCCAGGTGGGTTTAGCTCCATTTTTCCCGCGTAGCATTTAAATCATCTTAGAGTTCAAAATAAAAATATTAAAAAAAAAAATCTATAGAAACAGGTGATTCATCACAAGGTATAGATAATAACTAACTTAAATACAAAATTTATCAATCTAATTACCAAATAAATTTTAGTGGTGTAATCAAAGTTAACTAGTTTAATTATATCGTCTTATAAATTAAACTTTACTTATTTATTTAAGAACTACAGTATAATTTCTAAAACTTCTGAAAAAAAAAGCTTTATTTTTTCATATACTTTAAAATGCAAAATCAACTAGAAGAAATTATATAACGTTCTATGTTTTGGCATTTTATTGTTAACGGTTTAAGATTAGCTTTCTAGGGTTAACAACACATTGTCACGGGATTGTGGCTATAGGAGGCAAATGTAGCACTTAAATTTAATTAAAAAGTTCCATTTATTACACAAAGTCACCGGACATGAATTTAATCGAAGCTCTCACACTTATCCACTAAATTCGTTGAAGAATCTTCGAATAACTCTAGTCTCACATATACTGTTGCACGTTACTTAAATCGCTCAAGTTAGCATTAGAAAACTTCTCGCTTGTCGGTAGGTAACACAGCACGTGCTCTCATCATCAGGTGTATATTTGGTATAAATTTTATTGACGGTTGGTAATGATTCTTTTGATAATCACAGACTAAAACTTTTACATTCGGTTCCTCATAAAGGTTTGATAATGAACAGTTTGGAAACCGTCGAAATTCAAAAGAACTTGAATTACAAAAGTCTCTGCCGCTCAGCATCTTCCCCTTAAAGACCACACAAAAAAATTATCCCCACTGTTCCGCGACCCGTTTCTCTACGCAAATATTTTTATAATTTCTGTATTTAGGTTAGTTTTAAATTTCACCCGATGATGAGAGAGACTGCTCCTATCGAAACTATGGTCGAGTTAAATTAACTCAACGTGTGGGCCTTAAAAAGTTTTCTTAAGTTTAAATTAAAATAACAATATTGTTATTTGCTGTTACTCCAATACTCAAAAATAGAGAAGCCTCGACCCATCAGTCAAATGTTAATATTTCTATAATTGTGATGAAAATATTGACTTTCATTTAATATTTGAACTACCAGCTTGAATTGATTTCTGCCAACTTTTATAAAATATTAATACTTTTTTTATATAATATTCATCAAAAACATATAATTTAACTCCAGATTGCAATGACTGCTTTACGTGTGATAGAAATATAGGAGCGGCATTAAGTAAACAGGTATCTTTTAAGAACACTCAGACATTGTGGAGGTCCGACCTTATAATCCGTGTATGTGTAATAAATATTAACTAACTAACTAGCCAACCATCACGCCGTTTCCCCGCAGGGGTAGGCAAAGAAGATTGAACGCCACACTCTTCTATTCTGGCACAACACTTTTGCTTCGGCCACATTCATACATCTTCTCATACAAGTTAATGGCTTTTAACAGGGCCATCCTCAAACACTTGTTGTATTTGATCATGCCAGGTCTTTCGCGGACGCCCTCTTTTTCTGTTGCCTTCAACACTCGCCTCGTATATTTTCTTAACCATCCTTTCCTCGTTCATACGTTCCACATGACCAAACCATCTCAGCACTCCTTTCTTTATTCTATCTACCACACTACAGCTAGCATTGCATTCACGTCTAATTTGTTCATTCTTTACTCTATCGACCAAAGATTTTCCACACAAGCGTCTTAGTGACCGCATTTCTACCGCATTCAGTGTAATTTCATTTCTCTTTTGCCAATTCCAGGCTTCACTTCCATACATTAGGGTTGGCACTAGAACGCCATTATGTACCGCTAGTCTTGCTTCCTTTGACATTGCATTTAGAGCACCATTAACTTTGTTTTCCGCAGTCACTCTCCTTGCCGTCTCTACTAAACATACTTCCCAAATACACAAACTCGTTCACTTAGAGATGTATCAATTTAAATTTAAATGATTTATTTGGTATTACTGCATAATGGTGAGTGTTGAAGAGTGGTATTGCATCATCATATATGTAGACATAAAAGGACAAGATGAAATTTCTATGTTGAGATTGTAATGACAATTATTTATGAATCTCCACATACCCTTCAACCAATATATCTCACTAATTAGACCATATGGATTCAAGACTACTTTCTTAAAGTTTTATCAAAAAATGCAAAAATCAAAAATGTAAATTAATTAGGTATACGGCTTAAATAAATATATAACTCCAGTCTATTTTTTAATGTTGAACACCCTTCCTCTCACTTTCGTGCAATTTGTGGGAGTGATTTTGTGAAAATTGACTGAAATGAGTAAAAGGAATTTTCTTTTTTTTTCTTTCTTTTTTTTTCCTTTTCTTTCTTTTCCCTTAATTTTTGCTATATGTATTTTTAATTTGCTATTTTCTTTATTTATTACTCTTTTCTTATTTTTAACTTTGTACTGAAAATTTAATTTATTTTGTTTTTTGTACTTGTAATTGTTTTCGTCTTTTATCTCTTATGTTTATAAAGTGAATAATATTTTTTAATAGTGTAACTTACAATTGTAAAAATCAACCTACAGACAAACGTCTTTTCAGTCGTTTTGTGGGGCTAAATATTATAAAATGTAAAGAAAATAAATAGAAAAAAAAAGATGGTACCAAACCATTTTTCAAGAGGTTGGTACTATTAATAAATGTGTATGAGTTTATTTCTTTCAAACTCTGTAGGGATTGACAAAATTAAAGAAAATAAACCCTCTTATGTTGTTCTGTTAATAAAGAAATGACATTAAAGATTCATTCTTTAATATGTCAAATATTTATTTGATAACATGATCAAACACAGCTGTCATGTCAACAATTTTTTTTTTTTCTATCCACCAACATTGTACACTGCTTTAACGACACGGTCACACTTATTTACCGACAGCTTACAGTGGGACAAAATTCAATATTTTTCTAATGACCAAATTCTTAAATATGATAATAGTACACTGTTTTATCGACATCGCCAAAATACTTTAATGACAGCTCACAGTGCGACAAAATACAGTATTTAAAAAATGCACATTTTCTTTACATGTATTTACTAAGGATGGAGGTCGATGAGCCCTCCAGTTTTGGATAGAGTTGAACTCAAGGGTCACCACTCCGTTTGTAGAGTCGGAGATCTCTGCTGTTGTTGATGATGTAAAAGTCGCGGTGTTTGAATAGTATTTATTAGAATGTAATATTGACATAAGTTGCAAGTACAATAATTATAGGTACACAATAATGAATCGATAGATGGCGAGAGCTTCCGCTCGATAGGTAGCTTCCCGAGAAGTGAGGCTTCGATCGGGGAGCGCTTCGCCGTAAGAATGACACTGGGCGAGTGAGATTCTCGGCTCTGCAGGCGCCGGCTTATGTAGTGATCCAGAACAAAGGCTCGGGGTTGTTATGATTTCGTCTTTACTCGGCCGCGCGTGTAGATATTTAGTCTAGATCAGCAAGGTGAGTTTCCTCGCTCTCCGTGCTCCCTGCTATCATTGCCTTAGTACTCAGTCATTGGTCCGGCTTACTTTGTCGCCTGTTTGCTGTCCTCAGCGTTCTTGCCTCGGCCTTTGTATCGCCGTTTTCGATGTCAGCTTATGCGGTACCTCATTACACAGGCGTATGTGTGTATGCGTCTTGGGCCACCACATATATATTAACATAATTGAAGAGTGTGGCGTTCAATTCTCTCTGCTTACCCCTTGGGAGAAAGTTAGTTAGTTACTTAATTAGTTGGTTAGTATTTATAAATGAATTTTTAATAATGAGTGTCTGAAAAAATTGATAAAAAATGCAAGTGAGTAATAGTGAATAATTGTTCTAATAAATATTCCCATTATTAGATTTTTAAATTTTGAAGTTAATTTCTTTCGCTGCTCAATTGATATTTTTAATTATGGGATGTCAAATGTTACACATCATATGCGACTTCTGCAAGGCTCGCTCGTTTTTCAGTGTTTGCACTCAATCACTCAATGGTTTAGCAATCACCGACTAGTGCGGAATATCACAAATCTACAAATCTATAGTAAAATCTTATTATATTCTGAATATGTCGGTGTATGCATTTTTTCAACGACACTCACTTTGAGCTGCTTCTCCGGTTGCGGTGTATCGATATTTAGGCGCCATTAAACGTTCTCATGTCTTGAAATTTTGCTGCGATGTCTTTGTGTAGCTAGCCCAGGTATATTCGTTCATCAATTCCTAATTTCCATTAATGATCTTGGACCCCTACTAGAGTGTAATTTTATTTGTACTTCTTATGACCTAAAAATTTTTCATAAAATCAACACGACAACTGACCAAAAGCTCTTGATCCCTAAGTGACTGGTGGGTGATTGTTTGAAAACGAGTGTTTTTTACTAATTCGTCTGGCTCTCATTTTTTTTTGCTACTGGATCTTAATTGAAACAGTAATTTTTTCAAGTACATAATATGTATATTATATTATAATATAATTAAATATTTGAAAGGGACTAATTTTCTCCCAGTAGTTTATGATTTATGATGTACAGATGAATTATTCAGCCAGATGAATGAAAACAAAAGCAGAAAGTATGAGGTTTTGCATACATTAATACTATGAGAAGTAAATGTTATTTTAAATTAAATTTATTATAAAATCAATAATGAATTGGGAGCCCTCGGCTATCTAAAACCAGTGAAGGGGCCCCTGACCACATGTTTTTGGTTATTAAATACCGATATTGACTACTTAATACAACAATGGCACATATTTTACCTAAATAAAAAATCAAACTTAACATCTTTCATTTAAATTATGATAAATCTTAATGAATCACATTCATACATTTTAACAAGACAGTAATAATTACACATTAACTACCTATTTTTGTTTTTAGCCTCTAGCTATACAATAATAATTAAGCCATGTAAGTAAAAATTAAACATTTATTATAAATCTCCCAATATTATGAAAATTTGAGCGAAGATACGCAATAATATTTTTAACTTTAAAATACGTGACTCAATCATTAACATTTAATTCTTTTTGATTATTTGAGAAGTAATATTGTTAGCTTGCAAAAATAAATCTTTTTCAAAAAAATAACAAAAATTAAATAGACAATCCCTGTGGGGGTCTCAATTGTGTCGATAATTGTATTGTATTAACTTGCCCACAAATTATCATTACCCCCATATGAGGCAGAACTATTTCTATGCTTTTCCCTTAAACCAAATTCCTCCGATCAGTAAAAATTCATCCGAGGGTTTAACATTAGCCACTGGACTTTTTGGTTAAATCTAATTCATCTGACCCCTTCTAATACATCTGGTAGATGAAAACCAGGTTAATGAGAGCCAGATAAATGAGTAATACGAAGATAAACGAATCCTGTTCATTAATTTACAAACATATAAAATCAAAGGGTAAATTAATAGTAATAAATAACCTGATTAGATACTGTGGTTAAGTTTCAAAAGGTAATCGCATACACAATATCCACAAACGAAGACAGATTAATTATGCTACTTACCTGACAGTTTTCGTCCTACTTGGTCGCTGGCACGACCCCTCCGCATGACGGTTCGGCCCTGAGTGGCACTACCGATCATAATATGGGGAATACAGGCTGCGACGTTAACCAGATGAATGATTATATTAGTTGCGTAAAAGTAAGGTAATGCTGAGAATAGTGCTTTAATTTGGACTTTCATTTTAAAATATCAAGAAACGTTTATTTAAATACTTACTAATTTTATTATATTGCGATATTTAATTGCAGAAAATAATTCAATAAAAAATGTCATTCGGACGCGCCAGATTAAGTAGTTTTTATTGTTGTCTGCTTAAATAAATTGGATTTGTTTTAATAATTTACAATAATCTATACAAGGCCTTGATTGACATATACTTTTTAGAATATTTTTGAGTTTGTTCAAATCTTTCAGAACAGTGCTGGATTTATGTCACAGAGACATTATTAATCAATTAATGTATATTATAGATATCTCACAGAGATGAAACTGTATTTTCTTATGGGAAAGTAGGTACAGAAGTCATTTGGGTGTACATAGGACTTATGACCTATCTTTATGGTTGGCTTAAGTGATCATTTTACACAATGTAACATTCGCCATTTCCACCCATGATAGAATATACCATGCTTATTCATTTTTTGGAAGTTGTAAATATGTTCAAATTGCGTGGAAAGCTTTCACATATGAGTTGTAATCGCCTTTCCATGCGGCCTGTACAAAGCCATTTTCATTCCCCTAAATCCCCAGAGATGTCGCTAATGAGAAAATCTACAATTTATTTTACGGAATATGTTCAAAAGCAATTTGAACATATATACAACTTCCAAAAAATGAATAAGCAAGGTATATACTATCATGGGTGGAAATGGCGAATGTTACATTGTGTAAAGTGATCACTTAAGCCAACCATAAAGATAGGTCATAAGTCCTATGTACACCCAAATGACTTCTATACCTACTTTCCCATAAGAAAATACAGTTTCATCTCTGTGAGATATCTATAATATACATTAATTGATTAATAATGTCTCTGTGACATAAATCCAGCACTGTTCTGAAAGATTTGAACAAACTCAAAAATATTCTGAATTGTAAATACTGGTAAAAAGGAATTTAACAAAAATTGGAAATAATATTTCCTGGCGTATCCTAGTGTAATGCAAGTAATTCGGTTGAATTTCATTACACAATAAAGTATATTGCTCTCAAATTCCGTAAAATAAATTGTAGATTTTCTCATTAGCGACATCTGTGGGGATTTAGGGGAATGAAAATGGCTTTGTACAGGCCGCATGGAAAGGCGATTACAACTCATATGTGAAAGCTTTCCAAGCAATTTGAACATATTTACAACTTCCAAAAAATGAATAAGCATGGTATATTCTATCATGGGTGGAAATGGCGAATGTTACATTGTGTAAAATGATCACTTAAGCCAACCATAAAGATAGGTCATAAGTCCTATGTACACCCAAATGACTTCTGTACCTACTTTCCCATAAGAAAATACAGTTTCATCTCTGTGAGATATCTATAATATACATTAATATAATTTTTACCCGAAACCTGAAAACGATATTTCAATTGGATATTATTTTGATGTGTTCTTCAGTGAAGGACATGTTTTAAATGTGTTTCAAAGAATCACCCGGTGTGATTTGAACGATATGCCCTTAAATATACATAATTTTTTTACGAGAAACAGAATCAGAAATAATGTGGCATACTCTATTAATGATATGGGGCTTAATTCTGTTCATACTTAACGAGATCTTGGAATAACTTACACATTCAGTAATCACTTTAATAATAATATTCAAGAAAAATTTAGAAAATATTGGGCTTCATATATAAAATCACAAAACCGTTCAAAAAACTTTCATTATTTATATTTTATACAATTCATTGTTTCGCAGCAATTTGGAATTTGGTTGTGTCATTTGGTCATCTCATTATACAACTTACAAAAATATAATAGAATCAGAACAGCAAAAATTTCTTCGCATGCTTACATTTAAGTGTAATCTGGGCAGAACTTTAATATTTTCATGTAGACAAATTGGTAGTTAGAAGACACTGATTTCTGACCTAATATACCTATATAATATAATTTATGGTAATATTGATTCAGAATTTTGAGTAGAAAATATAACTTTGAATGTTCCTAGTCGCCGACTTAGTACATATAATACATTTTCTCTATTATACAACAAAATATATCATTACATCCTCATTGACATATTTCATGACAGTTTCAATGAATACAAGATAACCAAACTTGCGAAATTAGCTGTTTAGCCACTTAGTCCAATCTCACTCTGTTAAGTTCACACTATAAAATCACGTTTTTCTGTTCTTTCCTTTCGTTACATTTTTCTCTATGCTGTGTTCGCATGTAAGTGATGAAAAGCATTTAAACTTATTGTATTATAATTGTTTTACATATACCGTTTTATGTTTTTTATTGTTTGTGAACCATAGAAAATTTTAAAAAATCACACCTTTTTCCTTCCCATGACATCCGTATCTACCGCCTTTATCCGAGCTTGGTAGTCTTTTTCATTTATTTATTTTATTTGAGAAAATCTATGAGAGACCCGAAGGGTGCATGAAATTTTTTTTTTAATTTTTATTTATTGCATTTATTAATTGATAATGGTAACAATTAGATAATAAAAAAAAACTAGCGAGCCTTACAGTAGCCGTATATAACGTGTAACATTTGACATCTCACAATTAAACATATCAGTTGAGCTGCAACAGAAATTAACATCAAAATTTTAAAAAGCTAATACCTACATATTTTTTAATTAGTAAATAAAAGTAAAGAAAAGGCATGTGCATTTATTTATTACTGAATTTTGCCGCATTAGGTAGGTACCATATATCTACATACGCATTTTTACTTAGAAATGTGTTTGGTCAATTATATTTTATTTTTTATTTTTATAGATGGCGTAGTGTGCCGCTATACATATTGTATGAAAACTTTGAATAATATTTAAAAATGAGCACATAAATTACGCAACATTTGAGGATGTAAATCATTTAGGGTAGTTATTGTTTACATTAAGAGGCTCTTATACTTTCAATATTGGCATTAGTTTAATCACTTCCCGCTAAAAATGGCGCTAGTTTCGCTCAAACATGTATTATTTAAGCACAAAAAACGATAGCGAGAAATATACAATACTATAAAACGAAATAGAAATGTGCAAACTTTAACGCCTGACCTTTTAACTGCGTAGTGCTACATACGTAACCCTTTCTACATGAACGTAAGTTTTGCAAGTTTGGCGAAATTTTTCTGTACAATAATTATTCGATCCTTATATTAGAGATGTGACAAAGCCGACCATGCAATGGATATTGTTTCTTTCTGAAATTTCACTCAAAATTTGCTTTTTTATGCTATTTTTCTGATTTTTAAGAAAAACATTTTTTTAAGATCTCCATTACATGTAATATATTATTTATATTATATGTTATTATTTTTTCTTTAGCGTTGAAAAATTGTATGACGTGTGTGAATTTTCACTATATTTTTTATTGTTTTATAACATTTTGTCTAATATCAATGTTAAATAATTCAAATAAAAACCATTTAAAAAAATTATGCGTGTACTTATGTATGTGCGTTAGAAGTTATACTTAAAAAGTAGAATAAAGACAAAATAATAATAATAATAATATTTTCGTTGTCTGTCCGTAACTTACTGGAAAGACGACTTTAGATATTTAGAATGTGACAAGCAATCAGCGCTCAACTCATGTTGCGCGGTCACGCAAAGTTGTTATTAATTACTATACAGTCGTACACCCATGAAAATATGGTTAAGTATAAAGAGAATATAGAAATAAAAATATTCTGAATTATCTTTTCAAAACGTAAGACTTTCATGAAAGTAACTTATATCGAATATCTAAAATTAATTCGCAATAATAAAAGTCAAATAAAATGATAATCATCCGTATTCTGAACTAAGCAACATTGCTATTTCTGTATCTTGACAGTTATTGTATTACATTGTGATGCCGTTTTTTTGACGTTTTATGTTTGACAGGTTTGAAATTAATGAATTCAATCAATTAGAAAGATCATTATTCGTAATTGTGAATACATTAACATTTGTTTACGTTTTAGGGCTTTCTGATTGATTCATTAATTATTTCAAACATGCCAAACTTAAAACATCGAAATTAGTGTCAATATATTGTTATACATACCTGTCAAGATTGGGATAAAGATCTGACATCCCAATATTTTCAGAATAGCACAGATTAACTTTATAAAGTATTATATATTTATCAAATTTCTGAAGGGTGATAGTGCAAAATGATTAAACTTTTTTTTGCTTGTATTGAAGCGAATTTATTTTTAATATTCTACATAAGTTACTTAAATAACAATCAAAAACGGAACATATAAACGTAAAACCTTATGATTAATAAACATAATAACAAAAGATATAAATCATAAAATCTGATTTGAAAACTGGAGAAAAACGATTATTTGAAAAGATCAACAACTGACCATAATAAACGATTATAAAAAACATTCATGCATGTATGCGGTAGAAGTAATATTTAAAAACTAAAATAAAGACAAATTATATATTAATGATGCTCAAAGTATTGAGTTGTATAAATCTACACTGATCATTGTCTATTACTGTATTGAATTTTATGAAAAGAATGAAAACTCATACTTACAGAAATGTAACCTCAAATATCTAAATATAATAATTTGGTTGTCTATCCGTAACTTGCTGGAATGACAACTTTATATAATTAGAGTGTGACACGCAATCAGTGCATGGCTCACGATTATTTAAAAAGTATAATAAAAAACGATTAACGGAACATATAAACGAAAACAAAACGATTCATTAAAACAGGGTATTTAAATAATACAACATATAAAGATGTTATAAAAGGAAAAAAGAAGGATTCATAAGATCCGATTATATGAACTGGGGTAAAACGATTCATAAAAAATATCGACAATTGACCACAATAAATAAAAATATATAACGACGGACGACAAAAATGGAGCATATAAACGGTTCCTATTAAGGAACGGGCTATTAAGCCGGAGGATAAATTAATAATCGGGTTTTGCAAAATGATTTAATAAGTTTATATGTTCAATTTAGTCGCCCGACCAGAGTTGCCAACAGCGCTTGGCCTAATATCGCCGTTTCCTATACATAAAGTAGCCTAAAGTAGCCCAAACGCCAAAATATCAATATGAATAAAATAAAATGTAATTTTTATCAATTTATTTATAACATATTTATAATGTATTGATAAATAGGCCTAAGCCTAATATAAAAAACCGTAATGTTCGTTAAAAGAAAGTAAAGTAAGTAGATAGGTAGCATTTTAAAAACACCGGAGACGTACATTTTGCTACCAGCGTGAAAACTTACCATGTGATTGCTTGGTTGAAAGTTGTTGCAGCACACCTCTTACATTCATATAGGTACGAATTCTAAGAATAGCGATCAGCATGGGTAGTTGCAGGCGATTCCTTAATTTTGTTTTAATTGTCCCCATTACGCTTAAAATTCTTTCAATGACAGCATTACACAAAGGTAATTGTATTTTTTTTTTCTTAATTATTTGCGATTCGGCTGATTTAAATAACTTGTCTCTGAAGTAGCCTAGTAGGCGACCAGTCGCCTTTTAGATTTTTTCGTCGCCGATTCTCGTTCTGAGTAGCCTAAATGGCGAAAAATCGCCTACGTTGGCAACTCTGCGCCCGACAGCAAATACGAAAATCGTGTACTAGGACCTCTTAATTGAAAATATTTTACAAAACAAACAAACTCAAAACAATATTATATCGTTTTACTGAAAATTTATCAGTTAAAATAAAAACACAAA
The DNA here is from genome assembly GCA_016648135.1 of Agrypnia vestita. Classification (NCBI taxonomy): domain Eukaryota; kingdom Metazoa; phylum Arthropoda; class Insecta; order Trichoptera; family Phryganeidae; genus Agrypnia; species Agrypnia vestita. Next base: position 124,022 of record JADDOH010000084.1, on the reverse strand, counting down.
AAAATGCCGGTTCAAAAGATTTCACATCACTATTTCGTGAAAAAATGACAATTACCGTTGAGTAAAGAAATAGACGGAGTATCTTATTTCATTAAAAATATTGTTTGCAGGTAAAAGAAAGGACAAAAATTCAGTGTATATACAGAACAAAGTCTATATATCATATTGTTTCAAGAAAACAGATAAGAATAATGGAAAAAAACATCAGAATCAGCCCGCAAAAACAAACAAAATTTGACAGTTGTAAAAAATAAAAATGGCGACATTCAAATTCAAGTATTTTTAATACATTTAACAGTTATTTTCTGCATTTACCGTTGTCCCCGCGATATGGGATTTCTAAAATGCATTCATTATACGGATATCTTCCCTTTATTAACACTCAGGCAAAGTTTACGCAGCATTTTAAGATATATTCGTATAAACTAGCGGGAGCGTAACCTGACGACTGGCGTAGTTGGTGTCCAACCAACGACTGATTTGAAAGAAAAATGATCTTTTAACAGACTATACGATTTAATTAATTCAAATTTCTGTGTATGAGGTAGAAAATTTTGAATATTTTTATATTAATGACAGTGAAATTTTCTTAGTACGCATGTAAAATTTAATTAAAATAATCAATGTTTTAATGGTTTTTTGGATGCTGCAATATAGGAGACGGAAAGTGAATTTTTATCTTTTTGTAAACGTTGTATTTAACAACCTACCCAAAAATAATTATATATTTTCCCCCAAACTTTCTGTTTGAACTTCTTTTATTCAATTTATTAAAAAAATATACGGTCTTTACGTGGAAATATTTCGAGAAAAAGTGTACCAAAGATAACTCTATTGCTAGAAAGATTAAATAGGGCTTCGGGATTATATTTTTTTTGTGATAATAACAAAGTATTTTTTAAACTTTTTTTAAACAAATGCTTTAATAGTAAATGGACCTTTCATAATAAAATTGATTGAATGCGTGGTTAGCTGCAATTTTGGCAATAAGATTCGAAAACTTTACACTAAATTGACTCTCCAGACAGCAAAAACGTGAATCATGTACTATGGCGCCTTAAAATATTTCTTAGTTTAACGAATATGTAGATACATTTTCTTATTCTTTGTACCAGTTCGATGATGTGTTTATTACACTTGAGGTGTTGATCAATGATAACACCTAGGTATTTTTTTTCGGAGGTGGAGTTGATTAATGTACAATTTTGATGAGGTAGTTTACAGTTCGTATTATTTTTTGTTCATGGATTATATTTTTGTTGTTATGTATAGGTATTTTTTGGAGAGAAAATAATATATATGTTGTTTTTTTGGCGTTAAGTGTCAGTAGGTTGTTGTCAAACCATGATTTTATGTTGGGCCGTTTGTTATCATTATCATCTGCGTAAGATATTAGTTGACCTTAATATTTTGTTGAAATATGTCATTTACATATAAAATAAATAGTAATGGTCCGAGGACCATGCCTTGGGGGATTCCGAAATGGTTTATTAGTGATGCGCTTAAGGAATCATTTAATTTTACTCTTTGAGGTCTATCTGTTAGGTAGCCTTTAAACCATTTGAGGGTTATGAGATCTATCTCGTTTTTTTTAGTTTTACCACAAGTTTTTCATGAGAAATGCTAACGAATGCTTTCTTTAGATCAATAAAAATTCCTATGTTTTTAATTGATTTATCCAGATTACTCTGTATAGTAGTCGAAATTTTAGCGATTGCTAATTGTTGTGTCTTGTGTGCTAATTCCCTCTGTGAATCCAAATTGATTTTTATTTATTGCAGAATTTCTTTTTACAAATATAGTTAGTCTTTTCTTTACAATTTTTTCGAAATTTTCGATATGTAAGATATAAGTGAAATAGGCATATAGTTAGAGACTAGTCTTCCGGGCTACCAGATTTGAATATTGGAGTAATTATGGCTTTTTTATACGTGTTCGGGAATACTCCAGCCTTGATGAATATATTTATGATATGTGGGATTAGTATACAAATATATTTTTTTATAATTTTCAGTGTTTTGACGGCGAGACCGATATATAGATCATATTAAAATTAAAAACAAGTAACTTTGTTTTAACCACTGATTTTATTTTAACAAACACTCGACATGTTTCGGGAACCAACGATCCCTTCTTCAAGAGAATACAAGGTATACTGAAGAATCATAACAAGTATAGATCTTAATTTATAAAGTCATAGAAAAATAACAAACAAAGAAAATGCACAGGCATAGATTACCCCCGGAACATAGACAAAACATAGACAATAAAAGACAAGTATAGATCTTAATTTATAAAGTCATAGAAAAATAACAAACAAAGAAAATGCACAGGCATAGATTACCCCCGGAACATAAACAAAACATAGACAATAAAAGACAAATATGTAAATTAAGCAAGAAACAAAAATATATGACAATCAAGGTATACATAAAAATTAAAAATTAATAAGTGAATATATTCAAAAGGTAACTGAAGAGAGTTTGGTTATTTATTATGTTTAAATTACTATTAATGCTCTTTCTAATTTCTAAAATTTCTAATTTATCTAATTGTATATCATTGCTATCAAGCAGTGATATACAATTAGATAAACTACTTACTTACATATTTGTAAAAACAAAGTTACTTGTTTTTAATTTTAATATTTTTAAAATGGTACTACAAAGTGATTTTGCATTTATTGAAGAAGATATATAGATCGATTTTAGATATAATTTATTCAATTTCAGATGGATCGGTTGGGTCAAAAAAATTAAGTTTATTAACTACATTCGGAGGTATTTCAGCGCGGTTATTTGTGTTTGTTATTTTTTCAGCTGAGTTTTTTACCAACATTTGCGTTGTAATTCGTTTGCTCCTATTATTGGTTCCTCCACACAATTTATTAAAATATTATTATGTTTTATGGTTTCTATGCAATTTTTTTACACCTTTGATTATTTACCAATATTTTATTTATTATGTTCCAAAATTTTTTACTATCATTTTCAGAATCATATAGTTTGAGTTTGTAATATTTTTCTTTAGTGTCTTTTATATAAGATAAGCTAGTTTATTTTTGAAACATTTTAAATGCTTACCTAGATTTTGTCAAAAGGATTCTTTTTCATTTCTTTGTGTCTTATGGATATAACTAATCCATGTGTTACCTATGGTTTAATTTTACGAAATTTTGCAGAGTTTCCAGAAGGGATACATTTTTTCGAATTATTATTGTAATTTATTAATTTATTTTTAAACATTTCACAGCAATCATTAACGTTTTCGTTTCGGAGTACATCCGACCACAATTCCGATGATAATTTATTTTAAGTGCTTCATATTTTAGCACGGTTGCTACTTTATTTTTGTCGTTTTGTTGATTTTCTGCCGGAGGTAATATTTTATTATAATATAGTACGGTCATAAAATGATCGGTAAATGACGTTTTTATAACTCCCGAATGAATGTTATTTAAATCCATTATATTTGTTAAAATGTGATAAATACACGATGGCCGCTGCTCACACGCATTTCTAGTTTGAGAGTTTTACACATCTTTGTTATTCAATATATATAATCGCGCGAGATATTTAAATTAATGTCACCTAGTATTATTGTATTTGCACTTCTTGAATTTCAAAGTAATTGCCGTAATTCTTCAATAAACAAACAAACATTTGCGGAGTGTGTTCTATAGAGGGAGATTATGTCAATATTTTGTTACAGCACTTGATTTGCGGGTGTAGGCAGTTTGTTCCATTTATTTTAATTTCTTCCTCGCACATAATGTCACAATAGTCTTGTACGAACGTATGTCGTAGTGATGTATTTGTATCCAGTTATATGGTAGTTCACTTCATGGTTGGAGTGTTTCTGTTAACACTATGCATGCCGGCTTTTTCTGAGCATTATTAATTGTTATTAGAAACTCGTTAATGTTTTTTTCTATACTCCTGATATTCATATGAAGAATAATCGGGGTGCGATTGAGGTTATTTTGATGGTGACAGTATTCGCTGAAATTGTTAAATATTTTTTCATTGATATAGTTTTTTTATCTAGTTCATTGCATATCAATTCTGACATTTTTATTCGTAGTCAATTTTGTCCTTCGCGACTCTAAGCATTTTGTTCCTGTAAATACATGAGTTGCTGAAGGCTTCGTGGTCTGTGTTATTACGTTCAGCGTATTTTTTGTTTTGTGCTGTATAATTTGCACAAACTGGGGCGTTGCTTCTTATGGGGCACTTGGCGTATGTGTGATCTCCCGTGCAGTGAGGGCATTTCGGAGGGTTGGTTCGATGTAAGCATCTGGAGGCTGGAGTATGTAGGAATTAGCAGCAGTGGTAGCATTGTGTTAGTGGATCGAAATCTTCTATTTTTATTCTTTGGTACTGCATGTTAAGTTTACCTAGTGCTCATAGTGTTTTTCGCAATTAACCACTTGTTTCCACGATGTAGTTAGAAAATTTGTGTTGTTTTTCATTGGTTTCATGAGTTGTTTCTGTATGACATTCTTTGTCTAGATTCGGAGAATTGCAATGTTTTTTCCTTGTGTTCTTTTTTTTTATTTCTGTTACGAATTTAATTTTGTTTTCTTCATTTTACCTCCGTTCTGCGTAATTATTCCGTTGAGTAATTCTTCGTCTGATAAATTAGACTTTAATCCTTTGATAATTAGTTTATTTTTTTTCTTTTGGATCCCATTGACTTCAAGGTTGAAATAAAGATTTTTATCTCTTCAGTTAGTATACTTGCATATTCTTTTTTGGACATGATATGATAATTTGTTCTTTATTCGTTTTACGCAAATCGTTAATTCATATCTTTATGTCTTGGATTTTATTAGTAATTTCTTAAGCTTTTGTTTATTTTTTTGTTGATGATAAGTTGGATTAATAAATTTTACACACCTAAAGAAAACATAGATATACAATTAGATAAATGAAATATGTTATAAATTTAAAAATGTGTTAAAAAGCAAACTGTAATGAATAAGGATATATCTTTTGAAAATTTATCTTAAATTATCTTCTCAATGTGTTTTTGTGCATATAAGTTCTTAATTACTAAGTGCCATATATTTATTTTTATTTTTGTTATTGTCTATACTAAAATTTTAATTTTTAGTATACGTTGTATCGTGTATTCTGATGAAGCGTCCGTTGGCCCCGAAACATATAGAAAATTCAATTAATAGTGGTTTCTACAAAGTGTTTTATTTTTATTAATATTAAAGATTATTTGCATTTTATCAGTGTGTTCTTTGTCTCGGTACCTTAGAACAGAGTTTATGAAATTCCGGAGAAACGTCATCTTGGGAATATGTTTTCAGATATTTTACTTTTTATACACTGACGCTATTTATTATAAAGAGCTCAATTTTAAATTTAAAATAACAGTTGATAATGGAATTAAAATGACCGTTAATAATGTTAAATAAACAGTTGATAGTGGCATAATTTGCCCTAATGATCGAACGGTTTTTGGATAGTAAAATATTGAACTCATAAAAATCGTGTGTTGGGTTTTTATTTTTAAATTCATATGATTTCAACTTTTGAGGTACATATTTATATAAAAGTAAATAACATTTTATAATATGGTCTACGAAATTCTATACTCATCCACTTTCCGCGAATTCTAACAAAGTCAACATTGCCCCGGAATAAACGATATTGCCGCGCGGAGTATAAGATAATAATGGTTTGTCATGTATAAATAAATAGACAACATGAACAAATTTATTTTTATTTTTATCGCGATCAGTTTTCTAAATCTTTTAAATTCATAAAAGCTTTTTTTGGAAGTGACTACATTAAGGGATCTCCGCGGGGCTCACGACTTGTATGAGCTGGCTTGAGTGATCACGTTACACAATGTAACGTTCATCAATTTCACTGTATGTAATATTATCAAATTTTTCGTAGTCAAAGTCTTCAGTATACAGTTTCTTTCATATAATGCTAGAGACGTATATGGTTCTTACCATGAGATTACGTATACAAAGATTTTGGAAATGCGGTAACGATAACTGTATATTTTGTAAAGTTATATTGGAATATTAAGCAATATTATTGTTAATTTATGTTTGTATGATATTCTTTTTCAAATAATTTAACATATTTACTAGAAAATGCTTTAAAAATGAATATTTTAAATTTTTTAACTCCTTTTATAGACCAGTTACATATATATTTTTAACAATATTTTTATTTGTATTTTTAACAATATTTTTATTTGTATTGTTCTGAGAATATCCATACTGGATTTTGTCCACAGAATTTTAATTGTATTATGTTAAGAAATATGAAATTCATGCGACAATATTAAAGAAATAATAATTTTTAGAAATGCAAACTGTTGCGTGCACAAGTTGAAAAGCGGTAGTGACATTGTAGTCCTCTTCGACATCAACAATGTTCTCAAGTTTACACGGCTATTCAAAATCTTCTGTGCGAAGTTTTCTAGAGTTTTCTAGGATATTCTGCCGTGTACATCTGTCCTCTCTGGTCCAACAGCTCTAATGACGGACTCTGCAATGGTATCTGAAACATCGGCCAGAAAGGTCAAATATACACGGCAGAATATCCCAGAAAACTACATACAGAAGACTTTTTTACATCATTTAGCAGCCCTGCTTGACCGTTATTTCTAGCAAAAGCCCCACCTCCCGCACAGAGCCTACGCGTCCGTCTTAATCATTCGCTTAGTTGTCATTAAATTTTTATTTATCTTACTCAGAAAGACAAATGAGATCTATGCACCAATATTGAATGTAGAGTTTTAAAGCGAATCTGTGCACCAAAACTGTAACATTATACGGTGGTTTGCATCTATGTGATTCAATTGTGATGGTTTTAATAGTTTGTAGGAACAATGTACATGAGTAATTACGAGGATTAGTAGGATTTATATTGAAAGTCTATGTATATTAAAACAGTGTTTGTGTGCGTATTAAAGTATATAAAATCTGTAAATGAAATTTTACTATAAATAAAGTTTTTTTTATCTATAATGTGTGCATTATATAATAAATAGACGACTTATAAAACACTTTTAGTATAATTATCCACAAAGAATTATTTGGTAAATCTGGAACAGAAATTCTAAGCAAAAAGTCCAAATAAATCCCTCATATCAACAGGCAATAAAAAATATCTTTACATATCCTTCTCTAACCGTGAGATATAATGAATGAGTTTCCAGGATTTCTACAGATACATTGTTGAGGATATAGGTCAACCAAGCCGATCCCACAATAATAAAACAGGAAGGTAAAATTATCTTAAACTCTTTATCAATTCACACGAAGATGCAGTATTCAATTAATAAAAAACATATTTGAGAAATCCTGCCACACATCAACGTGTTAGCGGAAAATATTCCAAACTATGATCGCTCAACTGGGCTCCACCCGGAAGAATAGAGACCAAGATGATCACAGAAGACTAAAGTTGATGAAAATCATTCAAGTGGTTGACACATCGGGGAATTTTTTTACATAAACCATTATACATTAAGAAGAAAACCTTCCGTATAATGTAAATATCGTGACTTACGAGTGTAAAGCGTGGACACTCGTGATGACAATGTTTGGAGTGACCTGGACAGATACACAAATGAGTGGATAGTATTCACTCATTTTTGTATTTGGATTTGCGTATCCACTGGATCGAACCCGTAGTCAAATACATAACATAGCATGTAGAACAGCTGAAGTAGTAGTAGACTATGCCGCTGCTGTCAAAAAATAACAAGCAGATGGATGAACAAATAATAAGGTAAAGACATCGGTCAGGAATGTGAAATTTTTGTAGGCCGATGAGACAAGCATTAGTGAACTCCATCCCCCCGATTCAAGCATATACATTCATTCAGCATATATATATATGTTTTGCTTGAGGTTTCCGCGAGCGTTATTGTATGTAACAAAAGGAACTTCTGGACTCCCTCGCGTTTTCTGTAAATGGTCTCCGTGAGAAGACCAAGGCCGACGTTTCGACACGGTATCACGTGCGATTGTCAAGGCTAAAAAGGCCTCAAAAGTTACGGACTAGCCGTACTTGTTCGCGGGTGACATGAAAGTCTCCCACCAATAAAGCCTTATTGCATAAGTATATTGCAGAAGTTCCTTTTGTTACATATATATATATATATATATAATTATATTTATCTAAAAATATCAACAACAATAAAGGGCAGAACGCGAATGTTGATTAGATGGCGAGTGACCTTTTGATACATTGGGACTTGTCTCTCCTCTGAAGGGCATGGAGTGGCCGACTATTTTGGTTTCCGTGAACTGACCTTTCTGCGCAGCGGCAACCCTGAGGGCGAGCAGCAGCAGCCGCAGCAGTATCGGTGGCAGCGGGCGCGCGGGGCCCCTCATTCCCTTCCCGGCAAACATCGCCAGTTGATTGATCACCTTTGTATCAATTTCACATTGTGTCACTAAATATTATACCACTTCAATACACTAATTAGTCACTTGGTATACAAACATTTCTTTCCTTGATGAAATCCAAGATTATCCGCAGTCTATTCATTTCAGTTGAATCATTTAAAAATACAGATATTATTATTATTATTTATTAAATCCCAATAGAAAATATACAAAATATAATATATATTACATACATTATAAGTATATTAAATCCTATAAAGGTATATACATATACCTGTACATAGGTTTGGGAAATGATAAGTTAGACATGTGTAATAATGAAACCCACGACTAAAACTCAATAAGAATAATATAAATTAGTAACTAGTGACTAATATTAATACCTAGATTTCAAAATAGTGACTCGAATGATAGTGGTATGATAATTACAATATAAATTTATAAGGATATCAGATGTTCTTGTGTTTCGATTATCCATTTTTTTTATTTTGTTTTTAAAGTAAATAAAAATTATGCATATTTTTATTTAAAATTATTAATTATAATATTTGTATATATCTAATTCTTTTATATGAGTAATTCCACTAACATGTTTCAAAAAAACCTTTTCATCGTCAGGGTGTTTTATATGTTGGTGGAATTACTCATATAAAAGAAGTAGATGTATACAAATATTATAATCAATATTTTTTTTAAATGTCAGTCTACAATGTTGCTGAATCAATTGAAAAAAAATTAAATGTAAATTTATTGGTATTTTAACAATTGAGATACACTGACGATTATATTCTGTATATTATAATAAAAACTCCAAGTCGGTAAAATGGTTTTGCATTCCTCAATTAAAAATAGTTGATATTTTAAAAAATAAGATAGTTTTCAAGACTCGATATACGTTCGGTTTTCTGTTCAACTTTCACCCTCAAATAACATTTAGCAGCCGCCGGAACGCGACTTCCTCGCATTCTCGATTGGTATTTTTTAAGACGTTTGTTTTTCGAATTGGCAACACTATTTCTAGCGATAGCTAATTCTACAGCTGATACCTGATTTTTTTATGTTGTTTGGTTTGCAATTTTATAATAGAAAACGCAAGAACAACGCTTGTTAATTGTGAAAAATTATTGAATACCTACCTCTAAAAACACCCTATACAAACTAATAACTACTAAATATAGGCAATTATATTTTTGGGAATTTTTTGTGTATTCTAGAATGATAATATTTTCAACATTCTACACATAACATAATTTGTTTTGTGCTTCTTTTTTGATTTTAATTTTTGGATTATATCAATTATAATACGTATTTCTTTTTAATATAAAAGCATGCTGCAAAATATGCAACAAAGTGAAATTAGTTTCAGATTAAAATTGGCAGATGACTGGAGAGGTAGGTAATAAATGGGGGAAAGAGGCAGGCGATATAGTAAATGAGAACATATTTAAGATAGGAATATAAAATAAGCAAAAATTTTAATTTTTATCAGGTCTCCTGTTTGAGATATTCCACAATAGATTCAGCAAAAATTTAAAATGTCGATGCTTGAGAAAGACACAAAGGTGTTCCTAACCCAGACCATAATTCTTTATACCAAAAACTTTACTATGCGTAGTTATAACAATCCATCTTGTTGTTTCATCCCCTTGTCACCTTAAAAGGTCATCAAATCGATGACAATCCTCCCGAATTTGACATCTTTCAAGGTCACCAAGGTTATGGTTTCCCATATATTCATATTATTGAAGTTATTTTCTTTTGGTGAGTAATATTTTTATCGGAACGGAAACTGCGCACGTGCAGCGTGCCCATTTTAGCGGGAATGTATGCAGCCGGAAGTGCACGTTTTAAACAATAAAACACATTAATTTATTTGACATTCAATGCGACAATCAAAATTGTATAATTTCGAAACTTTTGAATAAGGAACCATTTTATGCCAAAAATTGATAAGAAACGAAAAAGGGTAGGTACTTGAACTTTTTTGAAAAGCACACGTTTCTTGAAAAGGTACAATGCCAACAGCTTAATGACGACGCCATATTGAATTCTTGTCAGCTGTTTACGTGCGAATTCTCGAATGTTTTTTAAGAAAGTTCGAATGTGAGTACACGATTTTTTTTCTCAATTATCTATTTTTGTCTTTGACTTGAGGAGTAATGCGTCTGAGTCATTATAAGTAGGTATAATACGCGGGTAGGGAGAAACTTAATTATTTTGGTAGATATGAGACAGTATTATTTTTCTCCATGAAATTATATCAATGTTACCTATATTTCTTATATTGGGTCCGAAATATAAAAAGAGATAATTGAATTGTTCGCGGATTTTTTTAACAATTTATCTTTTACGCTGTTGTAACCGTTATAATTAGCAATTTTCTCTATAGAGTTTAAGTCGAGGTACTTTTCAGAGAAATTTTTATCAATCAATGCACATATTTATAAAGAATTTAATGAAAACTAGCTACCTTGTGTGCGGGATGATGTAAGGAATTTGCGGAAATCTCCGTATCCGTGTATGTGGGCTTACGATATACGATAAATTCTAGATTATTTATTCTACCGAAGAGATCAATAAAATTTGATCAAAGAGTGTTCACATGGTTTTTTAATTACGAATTTTGTATTTCATTGTACCGAATTATTGTGGGAGAGAAATGAATCAAGTTTTCTGTCATTATTTTAAAAATATCACTAGCGTTACCGTTTAAAAACACATATTTTAACCAAACTCTGATTACAGTTCTAGTTCAAGATTATTTTAAAATATACCGGCTAGAATAGATCAAATAAAACTTACGTAGATATATAAAAAGTTTATGTTTTTCATCCAATTCAAAGGTCGTCATTAATATTTTTAGTTTAAATAGCAGATAAACTGCATTTGATATTTCAAAATTATAATTATAATCAAAATTTTAATTGTCTATCCCTATTGTCTCCAATAATTAATCATGTTCCATCTCGACTAAATGTTCTCATCAGTATTCCTAGTCGACAAATTCAGGACTACGATACCCTAATTAATACTGAGAGTTCACAATGTTCTGTTAGTGTTCAAAATTATTTAATTTTATGTTTTATTTACCATTACTCTGCGATTGTTTCTTAAGGTGAAATGTATAAGGACACAAGTATATTTTTAACACTGAAAACTTATTGAAAAAACGTAATAATAAAAAATGAAATAATTCAAGATGTAGGTATTTGATTAGTTGGAACCTAAACAATGAACACTATGACGCATCAACTGGTAATATTATCAGACTCGTGTATTAAAGGAAAATGCCAATCAAGTAGATATCTGTGAAAATTGACTTTATTATTTAGACTTAGCTAAAAATATATTTGCATTACAACTGTAAATTCATTATTGTAAAAAAGATTATTTTCAGATCTTCCGAAAACTTAACCATTGGTTTTAGTGTAATTCGAGCAATGGAAGTGTTTGTATAGCTGAATAAAATAGCGACGAAGATTTTCATTCATCAATGGGTTCCTAAATTGATAAAATGCATTTATTTACGAATACATGTTTTTTAGTTTCAAGTATGCATCATAAATATCATATAATATAGATTGATGAATACCTCTAATCTATCTATATATTTTGAAATATTCTGTTTCTCGCTGGATACATAGATATTTTATTATATTTACATAAACGGAGTTATTTGGATAACAATAATAACCTCGCGGGACTATATACTTGCCTTGATTATAAGTCAAAAATTTTCAAGCAAGCATGACCTCATATCAATAATTACGGAGATATGCGACATATCATTTTACTTGGCTTCTATCGAAACGAATGAATTTTTCGTAATCGATATAAGTAAACGCGGTTTAAAGTTTTCTTTTGCTGTGATTTTTCAGATTAGAATTATTTTAGACTAGACACTTTTAGACTAGAAAATTTTTAGTAATTAAATTTATTTTTTGATTGTATCGCATTATACCGATGGTTTCTACGCAAACTTGGACACCTAACCTAACATGTTTTGAATATGCAAATATAAAGTTTAAAAAAATCTACTTTTTTATCAAATAAGGTACGTAAAAACGAATAACACGCTCAATTAAAAGTAAAGCCACGTATGGGTGGATATGTTTATATGTCCGTTTTTACATCGAAGTAGGAATGAAGTTTATTCGGACATTTTGTTTACATTGCATTGATTTTGCAATGTCATTCAAACTCTGTTAACTTTGATTTGATTTTGTGACTTTTATTTTTTCTTTATGTGAATAATGATTTATTGAAAACAGTAGTGTAATTAACAGTTTTTTTTCTTTAATTGTGATTGTTAAAAGCATTTAAAAAATTTTGTACTCATTTGCAAAAAATCAATGCTAATGTTTTAAATATATAAATAATAGTGCGAGGCGAAGTCCGGCACCACACTGAGAATATCTTCCATCGCGTTTTTGACGTCGCGTCAAATCCGCAACCGAATTTAGAATTCACATTTCATATTCCGCGGCGGATTCAGTCTGCAACAAACACACGTGGACGATCCGTCGAATGTGGCGCTTTACATTTAAAAACATTAGACGCGACGTCACCGATTTTACGTTAACGTTAGTTCAGCAGGCGGTGAACCGAACCGACGCCGAAGCGAGCGTTTCGCCAGCGGATCCACCGAAGATCCGCGCAGTGTATTCGATAAGCGCATATACTGTATGGAAATATATATAGTGGTATGTATATATGTAAGTATGAAGACGCGACGGAAGATACGCCTAGAGTGGGGCCGGCCGAAAAGCTGTAGAGAAGCAGTCAAAAATGTCGGCATTATTGCGATATTATTAATAGTAAAATGAGCGTGTTGTGTTTGTTCATTTTTTTAATTTTTAATGTCCGTTAGAGAAAATTTATATAATTTTTTCTTGATAATTTTTGCAAAAAAAATAAAAAAGTTAACCAAAATATTTGTAATGTTTTTACACCAGTAACAAAACTAAGATTTTTTAAATTATTTTTGTTTTAATTTAATACTAAAAACTTATTAATAGGAAGTAAGGCATCTTACGAACAAACAAAATATCAAGATAAAAGAGAACAACGTTAAAGAAGACTAGTGCTATGTATCCTAATTTACGCTGCAAGAACCAAATTATTAACAAGAAAGTATACGAAGACACCAACACTATTTTTAATACAACAAATATATTTTTTGAATAACAGATATGAGCTGATAAGAAGAAATTATTATAGAAGAAAAGATAATTACACATTAGTTTAGTTATATTAATAATTGTTTCAATGACATTATTATAATTACGAATTGATAATAATAATGGGTGTGCTAGAATTTACGCAAGATTTGACTTTGTCGCCATTTGTGTGGTAAAGTGTAGGCAACCCAAAAAAAACAGATCGACAGCTGAAAGTTTATGGTTAATTAAAATGGAGCACTATTCGAGAGAACAACGCGTTTTCATTGTTGAAAAATATTTTATAAATAATGAAAGTTTGGCAACCACAGTTCTAAAATATCGAGCAAAATTATCCTAAGCGATAAAGCTTATTTTCACTTTGATGCCTTCGCGAATTGTCAAAATTTACGGTAATTTTGACGATTCGCGAAGGGTTGGGGTTCAAAAAACCCACATGTGATTATCCAAAAACAAACGCATCCACAACCTGTCACTGTTTGGTGCTGGAGGCATCATTGGACCTTACTTCTTCGAAAATGGAGCTTGTCAAGCAGTGACTGTTAATGGTGCTCGATACCGCGACAAGATAAACAAGTTTTTTCTGCCTAAATTAAATGATATTGATGTGGACGACATGTGGTTTCAATAAGACGGTGCCACATGCCATACGGCCCGTGAAACAATTCAATTACTGAAGGAGACATTTCCTGGTCGTGTACTCTCTCGTTTCAGTGATCAGAATTGCCCCCTAGATCATATGATTTAACACTGTGTGATTTCTTTTTCAGGGGTTATTTGAAGTCTAAGGTGTATGCCAAAAAATCAATAACCAACCATGCATTGAAGAAGGAAATTCAACGCTGCATCAACGAAATTTAGCTACATTTGTGCAAAATGATAAAGGAAAATTTCGACAAAAGAGTGCGTATGTGTGGTGGAGGTAATTTGCCCGATGTCTATCCATACATAACCTTATCTTAGGTACTTTATGATTTAATAAAAAAAATTACAGTGTTTTCAATTTATTTCAAATCTTGCGTAAATTTAGGGACATCCTTTATATATACTCCGAGTAAAGTAGGACTTTTGATCCTAATTTACTCCGTTCTATTCCTAAAACAACTACGCATTAAGATAAAAATTGTCATAAGGCGGTACAACTCCAATAAAACAAAAAGTATTAGAAAAAAATAAGTGTGCATCAATATCAATAGACTTGAAGTTAAAAAATATTATTCCTTCTAAATTTCAGGTGGCTAATAATAAAAACGTTAACCTTCAACTACCGTAGTGACGTCTGACAGACGTTGCCATACCTTCCCCCGGTCATGGTTTGACCTCCGCGCGCGTTACACCCCTGCCATTCGCAGTACCTTCCCTCGGACTCGCGCATTGTCCCGCAGTGTACCGCAAGAGCATGTGAAGTGCACACGTTTCCCGCCAGACTGCAGCTGACGTCTCACAGACGCCTGCGAAGTATTTATGTATTTTTCACTCAAAGTCTCGTAGTCGTTACGACGGTGTATATGCTATAATGTTTATGTTTTGTATTCAGATGTCTGAATCTCAGGATTTAACTTAAAAAAAAGGAAATATCAACATGATAGGAACCTACAACCTATAACTATTGAAAATTTAGAAGAAGTTGTTCGTGATGTGATCCAAGAAGAAGATATAGATTCAGATTTTAATCAGTTTGATGACAGTGATGCAGATCCAAATTTCGTATTGGAAGAAGGCGAAAATACGGATTCAGAGAATTTGGAATTAGAAATTACGGATGTTCCTGACATGAACTTACACGTTAACTTCAGGACCACGAGATCTTGAAGTTCGTAAAACGTGTGCTATAAGCCCTAGTAAGATGAGAAGGCGAACAAAATATTTTTGTACTTTGGTAGAAAGCAATAACTTTGTGGTTTGACATATTAAAATAAATAAAAACACTTTACTTTGTATTAAACCACGATTTATTGTTGTGCCAACGGGTTTCGCTTAAACTTAAGCTTCATCAGGGCAACTTAATAACTAAACAATAAATACAAAGCAGTGCACTTATATATACATAATGAGGGAGACAAAATATAAAATTTCATAGAAAAAAGAGAGACAACAATATACGACATACGAAAGAGACATAAAAAAAAATTACACGATAATGACAACATATAGAGAGATAGAGAGACAAATTACAAACAAGTGATACAAAAATATACCAGTAATTATGAAAGAGAACATAATATAAAATTACACGATTATAAAAGATAGATAGATTATATGATAATGACAAAATATAGAAAGATAAGCGTATGGATTAGAGAGAGACATTATACCAGTACTTATGAAAGAGAACATAATCTAAAATTACATGATAATAATATAATTACAGATCGGATGGTTGGATGTGTTATGTATGGTAATGTCAGTATAGGTGGGTTTACCTACACTGTGGGTAATATATATTGAAATTTATTTAAAGCACATTACATTAAACACATATACTAAAGAATATTTAAAATGTTTAAGTAGTAATGGTTTTTCTGAATTCGCCAATCACTTGATTGATAAAAATCATTCTTTTTGCCGTAACACAGGGGTTCATATTCTACATAAAAATGGGTTGAGAATTAGACTAGATAATTTAGAAGCTCTGGAAATAAAAAAGTCAGTCAACACTAATAGTGAAATACTTAATAATCAATTATGTTTGTCCAACAGTCCTATATTAAATATTTTCCCCATATAAATCCTACTAATTTCTCACATACCTATCCCTTTCCTTTTCACTCTCCTTGAGTTCAATCTTTTGTTGTAATTTAGCTATTTCTAGTCCATATGCTGGTCTGTCTATCTTTTATTATCATGTAATTTTATATTATGTTCTCTTTCATAATTACTGGTATATTGTTGTCTCACTTGTTTGTAATTAGTCTCTCTATCTCTCTATATGTTGTCATTATCGTGTAATTTTATATTATGTCTCTTTCATATGTTCTCGTATATTGATGTCTCTCTTTTTTCTATGTAATTTTATATTTTGTCTCCCTCATTATGTATATATTAGTGCACTGCTTTGTATTTATTGTTTAGTTATTAAGTTGCCCTGATGAAGCTTAAGTTTAAGCGAAACCGGTTGGCACAACAATAAATCGTGGTTTAATACAAAGTAAAGTGTTCTTATTTATTTTAAAGTATTTTTGCTCTGTGTCAAGCCAATGTGCCTTAGTTGCTGCAGTCAGATTTTCAATGACTGCAAGTAAGAAGTAGGTACTTAATGTTTTTTTTTTGCTTTTTATATGTTTTTTTCAAAAACACTAATATATGATTTCATAAAGAACTGCTTATGCTAAGAAATATAAGACTTATTCAGAATAAAGAGTTAATGATAGTATGCACAAATGTTACAAAAATGATCACTTTGACCCTTGTGATTTTTAAAATAAATTTAAAGGCTGCTAATTACGATGGAATCTCATTTTTCAGAGTTTTATTTATAAGAAAAACTAAGTTTAGAATTGTTACTACTTTTGACTTGTGATTTATTGTGACTACAATATGTGCCTATAAAAAATGAAAATTTTGAAAGATCTCACTCAATGTAACTTATACAATTACGTTTTGAATAAAAGTTGTGATTGATATCTTGATTTGTTTTAATAATAAACTTAATTTCAAATAACTATCATAATAAGGAAATAGCCGAGACAAGGTACCTTTTTAGAAATCTCCCTTCCAATATCACGTCTTCTAGACGCCACCACGGTACTTGAGAACCAAATTCATCACTACGGTATTTAAAGGTTAAAGTTATTGGAATTACTACTTCGAACAGTTCTCCTGTAAATTTGATTTTAAATTAAAAGTGCCCCAGTTTACGTAGGGACCATCGTCATTAGAATTTTAGGGATGTATCGAGATAAAGGAACTACAGTTTGACAAAAGTTTAGGGCTGTGTACATATTTTTGATTAGATTATAATACGATATCATACCTCGGGTACCTTGTTTTCCCTAAATTTTGTCTAGATAGCAAAATATAAAGAAAGTCGTAATTTTTTTGAATTGATGAAAGGGTAATTGAATAATATTTATCGACGCGTACCTTTAAATAATCACGAAAAGAGCCATTTTTAATGTTGTGTCGTAACGTGAATTAAAATAAGCGTTTATTGTGAATCAAAATATATCACCATGACATTAAAAACAAGAAAATGAAACATGTCTAGACATGTTTCATTTTCAGTCAATCAATTATTTAATTACATGATGGTTAACATAATTTACAAAGAAAGGGAGTGTAATAAAAATTTGGTTTTTATGGGTTATTACTCCCTTTCTTTTAACTCATGGCGTCTGGTTGGTTGTCTGACGAAAAAACTTTGGATCGATTTTTACCCCTTTTCCCGTGATCCAATCGAGCTGAAACTTTGCAAGCAGACTCGTGGCGACGATCAAGAAGATCTATCAAATTTTCGTTTAAAAAAATAAATAATTATAGTATAATTTTGGATTTTTAAAATTTTTAATGGTTTTTTCATACGACTTACTCAGTTGTATGAAGAGATCTGGTAGACACTAAACCTGATTATAGTATAAATTTCAATTTTTGGAAATTTTTTATTACTCCCTTTCGTAGCGTCGCCCGACCGAAGCCAAAAAGAAGCGCCAAACCAGTTTCCACTAGTAAATGAGAAAGGGAGTATAATAAAAACTTGGTTTAAATGGGTTAGTTTTTTAAATCTGAATTTCTTTTAAAAAGAAGAAACAATTAAAGTCACATAATCTTTATTTTCAATTTAATTTTCGAAATTAGGATTAAAAGAAAAAAATTATAGTAAAATGTTTATAATAAAAAGTCAAAGAAAAATAATACAAAATGTATTAATGCTGAATAAATGCCGTGAAAATAATATCGCCGATTGCTTGCTGCTAGGTGCTGCGGGCGGCTATACTGGCCGCTGTGCGGCAAAAAACGCAACACCGAAAGGCATATCCAGCGCAATAATAATTTACACGATTTTAGGGAAAAAATAGTATTGTTAGCGCGCTGCAATAAAACAGTGTGAAAATTGCAAAGTACAGTTAGTAGACTGCAAAAATACTGTTGGCAGTTGAAAATAAAATTAGAATCGGATCCAATAATTTACAAAAACATCATTTCATATGAAAAGCTACTAAAAATCTAGCCACATCACAGTGGTATTCGTAAAAATAAAAACGTACTTTATTGCGATACCAATAAAATGAATTGCGTTTGCTTATAATAAAAAAATATGAAAGAAGCATTATTCTATTTCATATAAAAACACTAATAATTAACATAAGTTTCATTGCATCAGTGATATCAATTATGTTGACAGATCGTAAAATAAAATCTGCGACATCAGCGGCAGAATATTTCAGAAAACATGCATTGAAATTAGTTATAATTAAAAAAAATAAACTTGATTAAAAACAAACACTTAATGCTTAAATACATCCCTAATTACTTACTTACCATCACGCCGTCTCCCCGTGAGAGTAGGCAGAGAGACGACTCTCCTATCCTGACACAACTCTCAACTCATCCACATTCATACATCTTCGCATGTAAGCTCGCCGGTTGTTGAGGCTTCTAACGGGACCATTTTCCAGCATCTGATTAATCTGGTCATGTCACGTTTTCCGTGGTCGCCCTCTCTTTCTGGCGCCATTCTTTTCTCACTCATTTGCTCGACATGCCCACACCATCTGAGCGACCCTTTTTTAATTCTATTGATTACGCTAAGATCGGCTTTACATTCATTCCTAACATCTTCATTATTTACTCTATCATAAATAGATTTGCCACACATACGTCTAGGGATCTCATCTCCACTGCATTCAGTCTACTTTCGTTCCTCTTCTGCCAGCCCTAGGCTTCACTTCCATACATCAGTGTAGGTACCAAAATTCCATGATGTATCGCTAGTTTTGCCTCGGTAGAGATATTTATATAAGAAACTGTTGCATTCAAAGCACCGTTCACCCTACTCCCCGCTCTCCTCTCGATATCTTTCTCAACATTCCCTCTTCTATCGACCATACTTCTCAAGTACACTAATTCATCTACTGGTTCCAAACATTCATTACCTACTAGTATTCCACACGTTGTCTAATTAACTTTTATAATACTTTTATTGGATAACGCGCCATTCCCGGATAGAACGTGAGGTCCGTATAAATATTTTTTCGTTAATTTGATTTTTTCTGTATGTCTTTTCTAATTGATTAATAAAAAAGTAACCCATAAAAACCAAGTTTATATTATACTCCCTTTGTTTGTAAAATATAACAACAATTAAAGACGAATTAAAACATATAACATAACACTAAACTTACAGTAATTTAATATATTTCTAAAATGTCAGATGTTTTGAGCTTTGATAAGACACTTCATGCTTTGAAGATTAAATTCTAAAAACATTTGTCAGTCAATTAAGATTTTCGACATTCGGAGTGAAGTACCTTTTATGTATACCGACGGAGAAATTCTAATTTAGAAAATATTCCGCGACGTTATCGGGCCGCTGTTGCTAATAATCAAACTTTTCTAATGATTCCAATTTGAAAAAACCAATAAAATTTCTAAAGATCCGAAATTATACTATAATTATTAATTTTTTTTAACGAAAATTTGATAGATCTTCTTGATCGTCGCCACGAGTCTACTTGCCAAGTTTTAGCTCGATTGGATCACGGGAAAAGGGTCAAAAATCGATCCAAAGTTTTTTTTGACGGCAAGCCGGCAAGCAAGCAAGCAGACGCCACGAGTTAATATAAAGGGAGTAAAAATTGTTTAACTTTTATAATTCGTCTAATGAATAGATTCTCACATTCTTAACCATACCGTCGTTAAAATCAATATGCAATAGCTTTTATGAAAATTCGCCAATTATTGAGCCCGCCACGGAGAGGCGATACAGTAGCCAGGCGGTGGCGTGTTGGTGACCACATTTTCCGGTTTTACGGTCGAAGTATATTTTTACATATCATTAAAGAAATTTTAAGATTTTCGACAATCTTAAAGAACCAGTATTATCGATGCGCTTCAATTATTTGCAGTAATGCACTTTACCCCGTATTCATTACAGTAAACGTTACGTCACAAGGTTTGTACTTAGGATTAAATTCCGCCAATTAAATTTAAAAATTTTCATCCAGTTTTGACAGTGAAATTAAACATTTCTTCATGTAAAATTTTAAATTAAATTTTATTTTGATAAAATACACGGAAATAAAGTTTTAAATGTATGTATATGAATAAATTCTCAATGTATCTACATGAACACAAATTTATCTAAGAGTGCCTTAGAAGACTGGCTAAATTTAAGTTTTTCTTTTTGTTATAAAAATGAAAGTTTATAATATTTTTAATAGTTAAATTTATATAAATATTACAAAATTATAAGTGTTATAAAAACCATAATTACAATCATGATTTTTTGGATAAAGGCACTTTTTTCACTATTTAATATTTGTGAGCAAAATGCCCTACACGCGAGTGCCCATGTGATTTTTATTGTAGCGAGTGCTCGCGGGTTAATAAAACTGTGTGAAACTGAGAGTTCGCCTAACTCTATTACTTGAATTAATTATGAATTGAAATTCCTTTTATAATTGGACGTAGTTATGCAGAAAGCGACCAACCCACAAAAATTTTGGACAGCTCACTGCGTTATCTTCATGTGCAGAAATCGTACATGTTCTGAGTGCTATAGATTTTTTGAAAATTTAGTTTTTTTCTAACCCATATCACGGTCACCACCGTTAAATTTACTCATAAAATGTCCAAACGGTTTGACTGTTTTCTTCGGCTTCAAAATTATAAATCATTGACAAACAAAAATTTAAATCAAAAGCATCCGGATGGATTGTGCACTTTTTTAATTCAAGTATTACTACACGATGATAATTTTGTAGAAAAAATCCAAGTGGGATGAACGTTTTCTACGCCTCGGATAGAACTGTTTGTAGAAATAATTTATCCTGTAATATGCTTCATACCTTCGTAAATAAGTTTTTTCTAATAATAACAATAAAAAAACACAATGAACTCTTAACAAAGTATCTTTACAATGAACTCTTTCTAAAGAAAATTGCAATGATGAATTAGATAGAGTTATGTAGTTGTTGTAGAAATTTTTCGAAGCCATTCTCTCAATTCCATTTTTTTTGGGTTGGTCGCTTCTTGCATAACTACGTCCAATTGTGGAATTTTTTGTACGAAAAAGCGGTGAAGAAGCATCACGCCACGCGCGGGGCCATCTGGCTGGCCACCCGCGAAGCTCGAGACGCGGCCGATCACAAGGCACAATTACTATAGCGAAGCGTATAAAAAAATATATACATTCAGCCGTAACCGCCGGTGTGAGAAGCCAGCGTCACGCAAGCGGACTACGCCTGGGGTCACGATTTACGGAACTAATACTTTTAAATATTTTTTCGGTACTTAGGTATATAATTTTTAATTCGATTTTTGTCACTATAATATATATAAATACATTTAGACCGAGTGTGTTATTTTTAAAACGCATTTGTAATAAAATAAATGTCTTAATGCAAACTCAATATCTGTTTTTTTAATTCGGTAGCAGCGAAGGCGTTTTACTTTAACTATTCGATTATATCTGAACTTTAAACATTTCTTAGAATTTCAGTTTATATTTAGAACGACGGCCACCCTAGCCGCGAACTTCGCGAGGGTCGCGACCCGCAATTTTAATTTTGACCGTCGATTTAGAAGATTGATCGCGGAAATTCGGAAGTGGATCGAAAGCTATTAAAAGATTTAAACGTAATACCGCGGGTCTCGGCCTCGGGGGAGGAAAGCGGAGCGCGCCCGCCGGCCGCACGGCGGGACGCACGTGGACGCTTCCTGCCAAATCTGTCGCGCTAAATCAATACGATCGTATCGGAGATCTCCGCGAGCTGCAATAATAACAACACACGGATATACAATGGATCGGAAGCGATCCCCAGAAAAAAAGAATTACACTCGTTTATTAGAGCGACGGTTATCCGATTAACACTATTTACACAGACGTCGATCCTGGACACGGTTTTCAGGGGCCGGCACTGATTTTATTTTCGACAGTTTGGAAAACTTTGAAAAGTTGCGTATATTAGGGTAAATAACGCGCGTGGCGTCGATGTATTTATTTAGTCGTTTTAAACCGGAGTACTCGTATCGGTCCAACGGCGACACTTTGGCGCGAATGCTTTCGGAGCGGGGAGCGCGCTCCGGAGGAAGCGGCAACTCTCGCGACTGTGTCCGCGTGCACGCCCACTTCGGCCACTACGCTCGGCGGCGGATCGCTGCGCGTCGCGGCGGCACGGCGAGCGGGACGGCGCGCGGCGGGCTACTGCCGGCGCCGCCGCGCGCCGCCCGCTCCCTGCCCCCCCCGCTCCGCACCCCACCACTCCATAAAGGAAAATTGAATCATAAATGTTGATGAACACACAGCCATCACGCTGATAAGATGCCGTTGTAAAATTTTCATTATTTTGTAAATTATTATTGCGCGGAGGGCGTCCGCCCGATGATCCGAGTCCGAATAGCCTCTTGATACCGGTGTAAGCGCATTTTTTAAAATTAACGTCGCGTCTGATCGTGAATCGAATAGACGGTTTGCGAGAGTCAACGGATGTGTTATAGAATAACATTTATGATGTGCAGTCGCACCTAGTGATGAAGAAAATGCACACTGCGTAGTACTTATTAATTGACTTTATGAAAGTTCATCGTAATTAACCGCGAATAAAACACAACGTTGTTTACTTCGTACAACGACACTTTTATTTAAAAACTAAAACGTTTTAGATGCATACTGCGTCATCTTCGGTAATATACTTCAGTAATAGTATATTATACACGCTTCGAAGTATATTTATTTACTAGCTGTTCATACCCGGCGTTGCACCGGTTAAGGATTAAGTTTAAAATAAATTAATGAAGGTAAACGAAGGTTCGATTCGAACGGTATAGATTAGCGTCTAAAATATATCAGGGAGAGGGGAAAGGGTAAAAGAATAGGGAAGATATGTCACCAATATATTGAACGCCGAGTCCAAAAAAATAATTTTGCAAATTTTGTTTACGATTGGTCGAACGATACAGATTTGCAACTAAAATATATCAGAGAGCGGGTAAAAGAAAAAGGGGAGGGAAGAAATGTCACTTTTGTTACCCGCCGGGTCCTAACGAATAAGTTACCAAATTTTGTGTCCGATCGGTTAAACGGTACAGATCTGTATCCAAAATATATCAGGGTAGGGGAAGACTTAAAAGAATAGGGGGAAATGTCGCACGTAATACCCGCCGAGACCTTAAGAATAAGTATACAAATTTTGAGTCCGATCGGGCAAACGGCACGAATTTGCATCGAAAAAATATTAGGGTAAGGGAAGGGTTAAAATAATAGGAGGAAAATGTCATATGGTTTACTCACCGAGTCCTTAAGAATAAATTTCAAATTTTGAGTTCGATCGGTCAAACGGTACAGATTTGTATCGAAAATATATCAGCGGAGGGGAAGGGTAAAAGAATAGGGGGGAAATATCGCATATGTTACCCGCCAAGTCCTTAAGAATAAGTTTCCAAATTTTGATTCCGATCGGTCGAAAGGTACAGATTTACATCGCAAATATATCAGGGGAGGGGAAGGCTTAAAATAATAGGGGGAGATGTTCTATATACCACCCGCCGAGTCCTTAAAAATAAATTTCCAAATTTTGAGTCTGATCGGTCAAACGGTTCAGATTTGCATCGAAAATATGTCAGGGGGAAAGAAAGGGGTAATAGAATAGGTAAACGTTGCCTATGCTGCCTGTCGAGTCCTAAAAAATAAGTTTCCAAATTTTGAGTCCGATCGGTCAAACGGTTCAGATTCGCATCGAAAATAGGTCTGGGGGAGGGGAAGGGGTAAGAAAGAGAACAGGGGAAATTTTTTACGTGTTTTACCGTGTCCCAAAGCATAAATATGCAAAATTTGAATCGAATCGGACAAATGGTGTGGATTTGTATAGAGAACAGACAGACAGACAGACAGACAGACATTGAGTTTTATAGGTATAGATTTATTTTTTACTTATATATACGGCTCTAAAGCCTTTTATTTTTAATTTGTACAAAGTTCATAAACAATAGACAATAGAAATAATATTAAAAAAAATACAAATTTTGACATAAATTATTTAGAAACCTTATCAAGAATAATATTAATGTAGAATTAAAAGGTAAAATAAAACAATAACAGTAATACGATGAAATTAGTAATATAAATAATAATTTTACATAGGTAATATATATCAATGAAATTAAGTTTAAAAATAGTAATTTTATATAATAGGCAATTCAATAGGCCATATAATAAATTAAATAAGAATAAATAAAACAATAAATGTTAATTCAATGAAGACAACATAGAGTAAAAATATTTTTAGAAATAATAATTATCTTAAAAGGTGAGTTAACCAAAAAAATATATTTATGCGCGTATATGCTATATTTCTGCATTAACTCTGCTATTAACAAAAATGCTAGTTAGGACCTTTTTGTAACTGTACAAGGAAGCATTCCGAATATCTATTTTGGCGTATTCATTGCCTAAATATTACTGAAGACGATGCAGTAAGCATCGAAAACATTTAATTTTCTAATTAAGGTGTCATTGTGTGAATTAAACAACGTTTTATGTTTTATTCATAGTTAACGTATTAATTTTTATTTTATTTATATATCATTGTACTTCTACTCGCACTTGTTCCTGCTCGTAGAAATGTCGCTCCAATCGACCGGAAGTCACGAAGCCGAGCAGCGGAAATGAGCATTGCATTTGACTCGATGCGTCACATTATTTGTAGCGTTTCTGCTGCCTGCTCATCTCCAACTTTATATTACTGAATGGATATAACAAACTTATGATTATAATATCCTTTCGGAAATTTTATTAATAATAATTATTTTGTTTATTCGCTGCTCACGAAATTGTAGCGAGACGCATTCACCCTTCCGAGGTGTGCCGTTATATAATTGTATTCCGCCGCAAACGGGTATGTGGTTGTTATTATTCATCCGTTTTATCAATTTCAGTATTTCTGTCTTCATCCTCATATTGCCAGTATTATATTTGTATTATTATTTTGTGATATTAAGTCGATATATTGTAAGGTGTGTTTATTTGGTTTAAACATTTTCAGTATTATATTTTTAAGATTTGCCCATTTTTTTTACTGATTCCCGAGAAAAGTGGATTGTATTACTCTTGAATTCAATTTAATTTTTAGACATATTCGGTGCTATATTGTGTATTATATCGAACAAGCGGAGAAATTGAGGATAATGAATCAATTCAATAATATCTGTAATATGCTATAATATCTGCAATGCGCGAGAGGTTTCCGTATATGGTGAATAATGATATTTATATACATCAATATATATATATAAAGAAACCCGTGTTTCACTATCCGCCAAGTTTTCTCCACAACCAGCCACAACCACCCACCGGTGGTTATGGTGGTAGGTAGCCCTTGGTGGCACATCGAAAATATGCGAGTTTGGTGGGGGTGGCTGTGCGTGGGAGTGGGTGACGAAAATGTGCTTTCTAGCACATTGTTTTGTTATGGGAAGACCACAAATGCTTCAGATTCTTCCAAAATAGGCGCGCCGACCGTCTCGGTGATTCTAGAAGGAAAAATATTCCGGAAATATATTCTCTAGAAAGTTCTGAAAGAAGAAGGTTCTAGAATATTCCCAAAAGTTCTTTAAGGTTCCAAACTGAGCAGCGGAATGTGTCGGTGTGTCTAGAAGGTTCCAAAACATTCGATAAATCTCTTGAAATTCTGAAAGAGAACACTCTAAAATATTCCAGAAATTTCTATAAGGTCGTAAACTACGTAGCGGAGTGTGTGGGTGACTCTAGAAGGTTCCAGAATAAAGTTCAATAAAGTTCTAGAATGATCTGGAATGAGAATGTTCGATAAAGTTCCAAACAGTGTGGAGGAGTGTGTTGGTGATTCTGGAAGATTCCGGAACTTTCGATAAAGTTCTAGAAACTTCTGAAAGGAGAAAGTTCTAGAAGGTTCCAAACTAAGTGGCGGAGTGCGTCGGTAACTCTAGAAGGTTCCAGAACGTTTGATAAAGTTCTAGAATGTTCTGGAAGGAGAATATTCTAGAAGATTCCTGAGTGTTCTGTAAGGTTCCGAACAGTGTGGCGGAATGTGTATGTGACTCTAGAAGGTTCCAGAACGTTCGATTAAAGTTAAAGATTGTTCTGGAAGGAGAACGTTCTAGAAGATTTCTGAGTGTTTGATAAGGTTTCAAATAGTGTGGAGGAGTGTGTCGGGAAGTCCAGAAAGTTTCAGAAAGTTCAATAAAGTTCTAGAATGTTCTGGAAAGACAACCTTGTAGAAGATTCCCGATTGTTCAATTATGTTCCAAACTGAGTGTCCGTAGTGTGTTTGTGAGTCTTGAAGATTCCGGAACATTCGCTAAAGATCTAGGAAATTCTGGAAGAAGAACGTTCTGTCTAAAGAAGATTCCAAACAGTGTGGCGGAATATGTCTGTGACTCTAGAAGGGTCCAGAAAGTTTGATAAATCTCTCTAAAGTTCTGAAAGGAGAATGTTCTAGAGGGTTCGCGAAAGTTTTATGACGATCCAAACAGTGTGGTAGAGTAAGTCTGTGACTCTAGAACGTCCCAGAACGTTCGATAAAGTTCTAGAAAGTTCTGGAAGAAGAACTTTCTAGAAGATTCCCGAAAGTTCTATAAGGTTCCAAATAGTGTGGAGTAGTGTGTCGGGGAGTCTATAAGGTTCCAGACCGTTCATTAAAGCTCTAGAATGTTCTAGAGGGAGAACGTTTTAGTAGATTCCCGAAAGTTCTATAAGGTTCCAAACTGAGTGGCAAAGTGTGTGGGTGATCGTTCAATAAATTTCTAGAATGTTCTGGTAGGAGAACGTTCTAGATGTTTCCCGAGTGTTCTATAAGGTTCCAAACTGAGTTTCGGGGTGTGTCGGGGAGTCAATAAGGTTTTGGAATGTTCGATAAAGCTCTAGAAAGTTCTGGAAGGAAAATGTTCTAGATTCCCGAGTGTTCAAACTGAGTATGCGGAATGTGTTGATAAGACTACTAAAAGATTCCAGAACTTTCTATAAAGTTCTAGAAAGTTATGGAATGAGAACGTTCTTGAAGGTTTCCGAATGTTTTACATCCAAACAGTGAAACAGAGTATGTATGTGAGTCTAGAAGGTTCCAGAACGTTCGATAAAGCTCTAGAAAGTTCTGGAACGAGAACATTCTAGAAGATTCCCGAAAGTTCTTTAAGGTTCCAAATTGAGTGGGGGAGTTTATAGGTGAGTTACATGATTGCAGAAGATTTAGATAAGGTTTCAGAATGCTCTAAAAAGTTCTGGATGGAGAAATTTTCAGAAATTTCTACAAGGTTCCAAACTGAGTAGCGGATTGTGTCGGTGAGTCTAGGAGGCTCCAGAAAGTTTTAGAAGATTCGAGAATGCTTTGGAAATTTCTGGAGAAATAAATTTTTAGAAGCTTTCAGAAAGATTTATAAGGTTCCAAACTGAGTTCGGAATGTGTCGATGAGTCTAGGAGGTTCCAGAAAGTTATAATAGATTCGAGAATGCTCTAGAATGTTCTAGAAGGAGATATTTCTAGAAGCTTTCAGAAAGACCTTTAAGTTCCAAAATGAGTAGCGGAGAATGTCGGTAAGTCTAGAAGTTCTATAATGAAGAATAATGTCGTCGATAATGAATGCACAAGCTAGATAGCAGCATTTAACGCCGAAGCAATACATCACCCCAAAACTGCACAGCTATGGTGCGCTAAAATATCTGTTGATATTTTGGCAAGGCGAAGACGGCCCGACAAAGCCATTCAATCACGGTGCCGAAACCAACAGAAAAGAGACATCAACGAAATCCTATGATTACCGAATTATGATCCCGGGCGAAGCCGGGCCAATCAGCTAGTTAACAGAATAAAATATAATAAAATCATTTAAAGACAAGTTTATGGTGTGTGAAAATAATTTAATTAAGAAATTATTAAATATGAATGTACAAAAATTATCACGATGTTTATTTTTGGGAGATACATTTTCACTGTCGGGCTCTGACGGGAGTCCGTCCCACCCTCTGCGGGCGGCGTCCGGCAAGTGCTAATACAGGGCCGCAATAAGCCCTCAGACCAGGGAATACTCTGTCGGCTCTCTAAACCTATAACAACTAATACAAGCCAACATTTAAGCAGCCACTGGTGCATGAAAATGTCTCAGCTGTTTGTTGCTGAGTGAAGAACGGGGAGAAATCTTTCTCATTTTGAATAGCTTGTCACTCATCAGCTGATCCGCTAATCAGGTCTGAACTAGATTTCAGCCACCCTTTAAAAATGACAAAAAGGTTGGCTCTTCCGAGAGGAAACATTGAGTGTATAACTTTCCATAAATCAGTACGCGCAGTCATTATTCACAGAGATTTGGTGCTTTTCCCCAACCCCGATACTCAATTTGTAACTTTAATGCAACTTAAATGGATAAATATATATATCGCGGTCCAACATTTGCGCTACTCGGACGGGGAGTAGATGGGACGCGACCGGCCGCTGAAATACTTTATATTGTATCTCTGCTCAGGGGAGAGAATGAATATTGGTTAACAAATAATATGTATTTCAGTTAAACAATCGCCGATTTGCTGCTAGTCCCTGAGAGCGGCTTTACTGACACTGCGCGGCTGACGGTGTTTGCAACGGGCTATCGGCTATAGCGTTATTGTTGCCGCAGTGTCTGGAATTGGTTCTCGCGCGTTGCCTACTGTAAAACACAAACATATTATTAAATTAATTTGTCGATTTTAAATGTCATTTGACATTCTTTGGTATATAATACTGTTCAAATACGTCGTTGTGTATTCTCCTCATATGCAAAGTGACTTTTTGCTTCTAGTCCCTCGTTATCAAGTATTTCTTCTTTCTGAATTCACTATCTATTTGCCCAAAATTTATTCAAGCATTCTCTAAATAGAATGGCAGTTAGTACATTGAAGTTAGTACATAGTACATTTTACGTAAATATAAATGGAATATAACTTTTTATTATTGTGCATTCGTAAAATGTGAATATAGTTTCATTATAACAATAGGTAGAAGAGAGTGAAAAAGTCAAAATTTAGTATTAAAATTTCAAAATTAAGTACAAAGTATTTGACATATATGACATATATTTGCAATTACAGCTAGTATGGCCAGCATCAAATAATAATAAAAGAAGCGAAATTCACAGATAATTTTAAAATATATTAATAAATTTATATACGTGTATAAATATTAAATACATTATTTTTATGTGACCCGAATAATAAATGATGTGTATAATATTTCTGCACATTAAATATTATGTACATATTATATATTAAACGTTGGTAGGTACATCTTGGTGCTTTGTACTATTTCACCATTTTATCAGTATTTCTCGGCAGGGTGCGCATAATTTTTGCGTTTTTAGCGCAATCATAATACAGACCAGCAGTTAAACAATAGGCTATACCCTGCGCCCAGCTATACTGATAATGGACAACCCAAATGTTGTCTTCTTTATTCTTTATGATCCGGCAGGTAACATAGGCGAAATTTCTCTCCTCCTCCTTTACCCCACCCCCTCCACTCTATACATTTTCCATTCAAATCTGTATCGATCTGACCTTAATTTTGCAAATTTCTTCTTAAGGATCAGGCAGATAACATGTTTATTTTCCCTTTCCCTTCATCCAACCCCCTAAACCACCAATATTTTTTCTATACAAATTAAAATTTTCTATACAAAACCGTTTAACCAATCTGACAAAAATTTTGCATATTTATTCTTTAGAACCCGGCGGATAGCATAGGCAACATTTCCCTCTCTCCCTTTACCTCACTTCCTCCTTTGATATATTTTCTGTACAAATCTACACCGTTGTACATTTGACCGATGTACATAGACAAAATTTCACTCCTGGACATCCTATCCATCCCAGCGTTGATTAAATGGAATCAGTGTTTTTATTAGAGGCTTTGCAAAATAATGAAACCTTTGTTTCTCCCCACTTAATCCTTAAATTGTGCAAAGGCGGATATGAACAACTATTTAAAGAGATAAATTGTAAATTATTCATTATTTAAATGATTTTAGAATAGCACTAAATAGTAGGTACTTACCCGAATATCTGAGATAAATTTACAGTTTTTGTGTGTGTGTATGCGGATACAGTATATAGGATACTACAAGATGGCCTCGCAGAGTTCTGAAATGGAGACCTTGGGAAAATAAAAGAGGCATCGGAAGACCTCAAAAGACATGGGCCGATGATATTGTCGCTGTGGGGGGAAAGAAATGGCTACAATTAGCCAACAATAGGGAAGAATGGAAAAATAAGGAAGAGGCCTATATCCAGCAGTGGAAAGACGAAGGCTGATGAAGAAAAAAGAAGAAAGAAATGTGTATGCGTGACTCCAAATGTATGTGAAAATGCATTGTAATCAACATCAATTCAATGTGAAAATTTTCAGCTCGGTTGATTGACGTTAAGTAGCAATTTTCACATTCAAAAATTTTCAACAAGATATCTCAAACCCTTTTACCCCTTTCCCAATCTCCTGATATATTTTCAATGCAAATCTGTACCGTTCGACCGATCGAATTCAAAATTTGGAAACTAATTCTTTAGGATCCTGCAGGTAACAAAGGCGGCATTTCTTCTCTCTCCATTTACCCCTTCCCCTTCCCATGATATATTTTCAATGCAAATCTGTACCGTTCGATCGATCGGACTCAGACTTTGGAAAATTATTCTTTAGGACCCGGCGGGTAACATAGAAAACATTTTCTTCCTCCCCCTTTATCCCTTCTTCACCCTCTGATATATTTTCAATGCAAATCTGTATCGTTCTACCGACCGTAGATTTGTACAGAAAATATATCTCGTTGAGAGGGTGGAGGGGAAGGGCAAATGTCGCCTATGTAACTCGCCAGATCCTAAAGAATAAGTTTCCAAATTTTGAGTTCGATCGATCGAACGGTACATATTTGCATGGAAAATATATCACGGAATGGGAGAGGGGTTAGAGAAATGTCGCTTGTTTTAGCCACCGAGGCCTAAGTAATAAGTATGAAAAATTTGTGTCAGATCGGCGGAACGGTGCAGATTTGCATGAAAAATAAATCAGCGGGGGAGTGGTAAAGGAGGTGGAAAGAAAATGTCACCTTTGTTACATTACCCGCCGGATTCTAAGGAATAAGTATGCAAAATTTGAGTCAGATGGGTCGTATTTGCATGGAAACTATATCAGAAGAAGGGGGGAAATGTCGCCTTTGTTACCCGCCAGGTCCCTAAGAATAAATTGCGAAATTTGGGTCAGGTCGGACAAACAGTATAGACTAGTATAAAGAACAAACAGACAGACAGACAGATAGACATTGAGTTTTATAGGTATAGACCAGCTGTTCATACCCGGCGTTACACGGGTTTAGTATTAAGTTAAAAATGAGTTTATGTGGGGGCATATTGTTTGGCAAAGCTAATAAAAACAATGTTTCCCTTTAATTTATGCTGGAATGAACAAGATGTCCAGGGGGGAAATGTGGCATACGTTTTCGGCTGGGTCCTTAGGAAAATTGCACCTATATTGCCAACCAAGTTCCAAAGAATACGAGTGCTAAATTAGGGTCATGTAGATTTGTACAGAAAATATATCAGGTAGGGATGGTGGGGTAAAGAGGTAAAATTTCGTCTAGGTTTACCGTCGGATTGTTGAGAATAACCCATCAAAATTTATCAGATCAGTCAAACGGTGTAGATTTGTGCAGAAAATATATCAGGCGGAGTAAAGGGGGAGGGACGAAATGTCATTTATGTTACCAGTCGGGTCCTTAAGAATTAGCATGCAAAATTTGTATCAGATCAGTTAAACAGTGTAGATCTGTACAAAAAATACATCAGAGGCAGGGGCGTGCAGTGAGAATAAGAAGCATGAATATTTCTTCAGCATATGTTTTAAAAAGAATCCGAAGTAAGAAATATATCACCTAATATTCCTTTGACAATAATTAACATATTATTCCGATTTAAATATTTAATAATATTTTGCCAGATTAATATTTATTTAAACAATTTTCGAAATATATGTTTAAATAAAAGTCACGCTTCTTATTTTCACTGCGCGCCATTGATCAGAGGACGGTAAAAAGGGGGGGTGAAAATGTCATTTGTGTTACCCGCTAAGTCCTTAAGAAAAAGTATGCTAAATTGGGCCAGATCGAAATAATGGTGTGCATTGAAAATATATATCAAGAGGGGGGGGAAAAGTAAAGAAGGAGGGGAAAATGTCACTTATGTGACCAGCCAGTCCTAAAGAATAATTTTGCAAAATTTGGTTTAGATCAGTCGAACGAAACAGATTTGCATGAAAAATATATCAGGGAGAGGGGAAGGAATAAAAGAGGAGGGAGGAAATATCACCTTTGTTACTCGTCGGGTTGTAGCGATATTGGCCTATTCAAATAGACATTGCTGAAAAATTATACGAAAATATCTATCTGCTAAAAGCTCATGATAAGGAGAAGCACCACAATTCATAAATACTCTATAATTAAATATTTGCCGGATAAGCAGGTGCGGGCTAGCCTTTATTATTTCTGCACGCGGGCGTGTAAAGCAGGCTTTATGTTATTTTATTTTGACGAAGCGAGCCAACCAAAGACGGTTGTCCGCGGAACGGATCTGGCTAATGAGAAGCGTTCTGAGAGATAGACCTTTGCCTTTACACGTAGGTTGGAGTCAAAGATGGCGAGAAATTTTGACTATATAAGCCATACAAATTCGAGGAACAGCCTTTTTTTCTTCAGCATCAACGTCGGCCGGAGGCCCTTATGGAGAGAGGACCGAAATACACATCAGTGAGGCAGAGAGGCGGTAACACTCGAAGATACAGCTAAGCATTTTCAATATTATTTAATTCTATTGCCTTTTACGTGTATTCAATTTAGAACTTTCTGGATCGTGACAAATATTGATACATGTTGTGGATTGTTTCGTTACGTATTTTGGGCCTAGGGATAATTATTACTAGACGCGCATCAGATTTAATATACAAGAAATCGTAATATTGCGGCTGTGATAATTCCAGCGGGTGAATTATTGCATAACGCTTATGAAATATTTAAATGCGTCACGGTCCATATGGAAAATCATTTAAACTTGATATTCACATATTACCAAAGATATAAAAGCTTAAAATTTGTATTATTTTGGGAATAATTGAGATCGGGGTAATTATATGTTTTTGATATCACGATTGTCAGTGTAATATAAATTCAGATCGTACGAGAAATTTCCTACAAATAATATATTTTAAAAATGCATCTGGATTTTATATTTATTTTATTAAAACATGTATGTGTGGTTATTGGACAAGGTACATGTTTGTATTGCGTATCATTGGGCAATCGTTTTAAACACGATTTGTTCCTATCAAGTTCTTAAAAAGACGTATTTCGAATTGTATATATTGAATAGAAATAATTAATTTAGATACAGTCGGTCTTCAGCTAAGGATCGCGGAATTTTGTACTAACGAGCAGCATTCTCGATGGAAAGAAAGTGAAAGGCTGCACAGGCGATAGTAATTGCTCAATTTTGGAGAGGACCCGTTATATGACTTCGGATCAGGATGCCATCTCAGAAGCAGACCAACTACAGAAATAAGAAAAGAACCTTTAATATTATTTATTCTTTATTTTCTTATGTGTATCAAATGGAATGTTCGTGCTATATAATTTGTCATTGTCACATGGTCACTATTCATTTCATTACGTGGGTTCAGAGTTCGACGGTAACGGACGCGGTAACAAGTTGGTACTTGTCGGGACGTGACGTCGGAATTATTTCTTAATTATCTTTAGGATAGAAGCGAGGTCATTGTACGTGCATTCTGCATTTCAAACGTTTTACTAACATATATAAATACATATTATTGCGTTTTACAAATTGAATAGGATCGCGGGAAATAGGCATTTCGTCCGGTTGTGCAATATTAACTTCCAACGTAGCATAATGAGATCTTATTACCGGTGCTAGACTCTCGAGGTTAGTCACGTGATTGTTGTATAAATGGAATAATGAAGGGGATTGAAGAAAGAGATACACTCGCGATACAGATAGTTGTATGTAACTGGGATCAAATGACGGGGTGCGTGTTCTCGGTCCAGGGGATGAACGGGACTGCGGGGACACTCTGGGTGGGACTAAGTAGAATTGTGCAAAGCCTCCACACAGTTAAAATGTGTTCAGTCAAGCAAAGGTGAAGCATTTCGAATCGGTCCGGAGAGTCGTGCCTCAAACACTTCGGAGGGAAGAAACCCCTACGTTTTTTCACTCTCCTTGGCCCGACGAGCTCGAATTCCGGATATGAATGTTCATGAATGTCAGCTATAAGACTCAGGTAGCCGTACCTCAATCAAAACCTTCGTTCGAGACCTCATCAACGTACGAGACAGGGCGTTCCGCATGGACGAGCAACTATGAGAAACAGGAAGCAATTTAATAATCAATACACTGCGCGAGGATATTAATAACACCATCATACTCATCATTCACCACCTTTTCTAACTTGCTGTATACAGAAGCCTCTCGAGGTTCTCCCTTCCCGGCCTGCGAGCAACATATCAGGAAGTTCAATCAATTGTAATAATCATGCTGTAATACCATCATTTTAATATCTCTAGTCAATAAGACTACACCGTGGGATCAATCACATCAACTATAATTGGCGATGCTAATATGGCTCTGACTGACGCGCTCAAGGAATAGTCTTTTCCAGTCACCCAGTTAGTTCATTCAGCCCTTTAATCATCAGTAAACATCATAATAATCCGGCTCTTGTAGCCGCAACGTGGGATCCTCATCATTATACACCAGTCAATTTGACTGCCCCGCGGGACAAAATACAAACCTTAATATCAGACGCGGGATTTCTTCCTGATATGTTTGTCGCCGGGAAGCGAGGACTTCGGAGGATTCCAGCAGGAGCAATAGAGTCTCGGCTTGATCTTGGTCTGCAGATTAGCATGGGAAGCTATTAATTACACAGGTGGTAGCTACCGGGTACAGCGTTGTCGATGGGGCTGTACCCCCTCCCTTAGAGGGGGGTAACCTAAAATCTACGTAAAAGTAAAATCATAATCAATTTGACTCTTATAAAATATGACTTATGAAAGAATCGAAAATTTCGATTTAGAATCCCGGGTTGTAATAAAGTAAATATCAGACAGAACCTCCCCGAGCCTCTGTTGCGCCTAGTTGTTATGAATATATGTTTACTCTTTCCACTATATACCATGAACAGATAAATCGGGCCGAAGACCACTGAACGCGCCAGTTGTAAGCATTGTATGTATGTATTCTGGAGAACCCAGCCGTTAATTTGCATTTCGAATACTGTGTGTGTGTTTAATAAGTATAACCGTGTATTAATCGACCGTGATTTATCTAATCTGGATGACCGGCAGATCCAGTTTACTATTGCATTAAAAAAAATACGTAAAAAAAAAAAAAATAGATATTGCGTGTTGTCGCGCAATATTAGCGCTAAGTTCCCATTATGTACCGTCGGTTGTATTATGCGGATACCAAGTTATACTCAGAGCGCCCTAGGCTGTATTTCGCACGTGGTATTTATCTATCTGAATATTCCATCGAAATCGTGACCCCGCACTCAGCCGTGGAAGCCGTCCACCAGTGCTAATATGAGACATCGGTAACCAGGCGGCATCGTTCTAGGCGAAAAATCTACGTAAACATATTTATGTTCGCGACGCCGCTACCGGATGCGTGGAAATGACGGATGCGCCCACTTCGAAAGGCGATTTTCTTAGTCTGTTCAATCGATCGTCGTTTGAGTCCGGCTCAAGTTGCGCGTTAATAATGTTAGGTTAGTTTCACCTCGTATGAATACAATGGCATTTCTACTGCTACGCTACCAGAAGTACTGGGTAACCGCGTCACATCGAGGAGTCCTATATTACTATCACTAGACGATTACTGGCCAAATTATATGTTAGACTAAACGTAAACTTAATTCAATCACGTAAATAAATTTTAAACATAGCTTTGAGCTTGCAAAGCAGATCTCAAATAATATATTAGACTTTTAATACATAAACTTATAGTAAAATCGCTTTTAAAACTTTTCTTAAAGCCTTCTCTTTTAAACTTCCCATTTAAACTTCTTTCAAAAAAAAAAGCTTCACCCCAAATACACCCTCAACGGGGCAAACGTTACAGGGTCTAAAGATAAGTTTCAAAATTTTGAGTCAGGTCGGTCGAACGGTACATAAATATATTAGTGGGTTAAGGAGGAGGGAAGAAATGTCGTATTTATTATTCGCCGGGTTCTAAAGAAAAAGTATAAAAAATTTTCATCAGATCGGTCGAATGGTACAGATTTGCTTATAAAATATATCACGGTGAGGGGGAGGGGGGACAATCACCATTGTTACTGGCCGGGTTCTTAGAAATAAGTATGCAAAATTTGTATGAATGTTCTGAAATAAAATAAGTTAAGAATTATAAAATATGACTTCAGAATAGATTTCTACTACATATTATTAAACATAAAAAGATATTGATACAATAAAAAATTGGAGTGGCTTGAATATCATGACGAGTTTCAGTGAGTTTAATTTTTGAGTTCATCCAGCGTAGGTTATCAAATAGTAAACAAGCTGAAACCGACACCTCACATATTAAGGATTTATATTGAATACTTTGTTTTGTGGGTTTATTTAAAAAATAAAAATTAAGCTTATTGTTAAATAAAGCAGTTACATTTGAACAGCAGTAAAGTTGAAAAAAATTCTTTTCAGAAAACTCTTAAGTGTACAGATTCTAGAGTTGACTATAGTTGATGGTTGTTTGCCAACGAAAAAAACACAAACGTTATTTTGCATTGGCGCTAAAAATTATCTCCCACTCATACTATTTTTCTAATGTAGCGATTCAAAAATTTGGAAATCAGTAAACGATGAATTATATTTACAATTTACATTCGGTGACCACTTAACATGAAAAGCTTTTTACGAGATACATAATTGAGACAAATACAAAATTTTGGCATGTGTCTGTCTACAATGAATACACACACGTGAAGCTGAACATTAAAAAGCAGACGGAAAATGTCTTGTTGATGGTGCGAGATAAATTGTACATCTCACTCCCGTATTGAATTATTCTCTTTTCTCTTACTATTATTCCAGTTTTCTCACATTATTCTCTAAATAATATTAACGTGAAGCTTGGAGTTTGCGGAGGGATTGTAGGGATAGAGGGAAGTTTGGCGGTGGTGTGCCGGGAACTAAGCAATTTCGGTCAGTCGGGGTACAAATGAAATAATCTTATTCAAAATCAGTCGCGGTCGACTCGGATTGCGAGAAAGATTAAGAAATAGTAATTGTTGAAAATTATCAAATTTAATAATTGCAGAGATCTCCGAGAAAACTTCCCTGCACAGAGAGCGAAAGAATTTGACCATTCAATAAATTGATGGCATTTCTTCCGCGTGTATTATTCCCATCGGGAGAAAATGCCGTATAAATATGATATTGGTGTTTACACGACGCCATGTGCGGCCAACAGGGAGGACATAAAGTTGTATTAAACAGACGTAAAACCGGGACTACAGGGTGGGCAATAAAAGTCTCTACGGCCGCATCCCGCCTCAGATCTGGTCCGCGAATATTCCATCTGTCGGAGCACTTCCCCAATTCTCCCTTCTCCCCGAGACATATGGCTCGGATGCCCCCGGAATACTTTGCGCGACACTCGATACTTTCCAAAGTCGTTCCATTCGGAGACTCCCATTATTTCTGTATTTGTAATTTGTAAAATAACATTCCGACATGTGTTGTAAGCGAGTCGGTACCTTACGGAGAGCGGCCCGACATTAGTGTAATTGAATGTTCGCGTGTTTCCAGACAAATAATGTCTCCCCATTAGCGCTGCCCTCCAAGTGAGGGATTAAACACTCGGTAAAAATGTTACGACCGATCTTCAAATAATACATGTTCGCCATGACTCACTTCTGACTATGCCTACTTGTTTTTTTTCATGTTTCATGTACAAAACCTAAAATAAAATTTTACGGAATAATTATTTATTTGAGAATTAATTTACGTTTTTATAAGCCCGCATGCTCTAAAATAATAGTATTTTTTACAAAATGTTACTTATGCTAGTATGTAACCACTAAAAATTACTTTTTTGTCTACGGGTTTCAAGACGTAACCCATATTTTTGTCTGGACTCTACTCTACTACATTAGCATGTTAATAATAATAGGTACACACCAGTGGCAGGCAGTAATAAAAAGTTAGCGTGAATTTTATGTAAATATATATTTGGAAAAAATCGAAAAAATGACACTTGGCTGGCATCGTCAGGATACAATTTTGTACAATTATTGTATCCTGACGAAGGAGTCATGGGCTCTGAAACATGTTGATATTTTTCAATACAAAAGTGGTGAAAACAAAGTTCATTGTTATTAAATAATTAATAAAAAGTATATTAATTATTATTGCACTTTTCATAAATGGACCAGACGTAAAATTGATTTAAAAGTATTTTTTTGGTGAATTTAAATACAATGAATTAATTTTTACATTATTCAGAATCATTTAAAAGTTAAGTAAATCTCTTAAAGATTAATAATATAATAATATAATATGTAGATGTGATTGTTGATGAAGGTGAAGATAGATTAATTGAGCATTAGTTTAATTGAGCAATGTTGCTTGTTGAAAGGAAAGCCTGTTGAAAGTGATGAAGCTCGATTTATCATTCTGGTTTCTTCAGTCCTTGCAGGGACGCGAGGAGAATGATAAAATGCACGATTCATTATATTTCATCTTCTCTTTTGTCATTTAAGTGCGGTTGGTGTAATGAATACTAAAAGCTGCGTTAATGTATGTAAGAGTTTTGAGTCGTTCATGACAGAATAGTGATATTTTAAATGGATTGTTTTGTGTTAAAAATGTCTAGCATGGTGTACGAGTGTCAAGAAGTATTTTAAGAGAGAACTACTAAACGAGCAATCATTGTATTATCTCAGTTAAGACAACGTAAGCACAGCCTGTATCTTCATACCGTGCATTGTATTGTATCTTCATATCGTGCATCGGTCTGCACTCCTTTAGTGCAGACCGATGCACGATAGCGCAGTGGAATAATGAAATAAAGAAGCTTGTGAATGAAAAGAAAACGCTGAAGTATTGTTTTGGCAATAAATGATTCGAAAAGAAAATGATACATATAGAGTACAAAAGGAAAAAGTAGTTGACCTTACGTGTAAAGTGCTAGATGCTCATGTGCTTTGTCGGAACAGATAAAATTTGTGAATTCCAAGGGATCATTTGGAGATGATAACGAATTAATAAGACAACACTGATAGAGGATGAACAATCAATCGGGCTTGGATGTGAAGATGTATGAATGTGAAGGAGACTATAGTGGTAGGCTATACCACTCTGAATACTCCAACGTTGTAAATCGATAAGAGATTTCTTATGAGACTTTTTACCCTTACAATTCATTTTTTCAATTTTTTTATTTATTTAATTAATTTTCCCATAAATGTGTTAATAAGATACATGTCATTCTATTTGAATTAAAAAATAAGTTTATTAACGCTTACTCACCTAAAAAGAGAATTAAATTCTCGTGTTTAAAAGTTTAGGGCATTGTCATATACATATATTATTAATATTATCATTAGTATCATTATATTAGAATATAAAAATTTATAAAAAATAGAATGTAACAAACATTAAATTAAGTTATAAAAGTTAGAAAGTTATTGTTTTAACATTTAAAAGTATATTTAGATTATTTTTGAATAAGATGTTTTTTTTTGTAGACTTTTCAATTTAGTTTCGAAATTCATACAAATTTTACCGTCTTCATTTAATTGGGAAGAGCATTCAAAAATGTTACTCCTTGAAAGGTGAAATGGTGTTGGGCTGTACTAGTATTATATTTAGGTAACAAAATATTTTCAGCTGGTCTCGGTCAATTACTAAAATATCTCAAATATTATTATTAAAGTAAATTTAGGGAAGTTTTTTGGAAAATGGACTTGGTAAATGCAAAATATACCACCTTCAACATATTTATTGATAAAATATTTCAAAGTATTATGAAAAGGTATATGAGTTTTCTCATTCTAGTGACTGTGGAATATATTTGCTCTTTCCATTTTAGATTGCTGTTAATTATGGTGTCAAATTAGG
Organism: Agrypnia vestita; assembly: GCA_016648135.1. Lineage (NCBI taxonomy): Eukaryota > Metazoa > Arthropoda > Insecta > Trichoptera > Phryganeidae > Agrypnia > Agrypnia vestita. Next base: position 83,114 of record JADDOH010000084.1, on the reverse strand, counting down.
GTGTCCAAGTACTTAATACTATTTTTATCAGAAAAAAACAAACAATTTTTGTAGTCGTCACTTTGATTGGAATGGATCATTATATTAATATGAATCCTTATTAGTAATAGAGAACGGGATATAGAGAACTCGTATACAGTTTTTTGCGCATTTAAAGATAAAAAGTTTTTTCAAACATGATTTCAACATGTTGACAAATATGTTTGCTTTCGTATTTACAACAATCCATGACTTTTCTTTTAAATTAAATCAGTATTATCAGCAATATGATTTAATTTCTCCTTTTAACCCTTAATTACTCGCAAGAAGAAAATTACATAACAACTCGCACGAGGTTTCAGGTCACTCCGAATTGTAGGAATTATTTTTAATATATATTGAATAAATATGTAAATTTATGAGGGAGAGGGGAAGGGGGGGATGTCGCTTCTGTTACTCTCCGGGTCCTAAAGAATAAATTTCCAAACTTTGAGTCTGATCAGTCGAACGGTGTAGATTTGTATAGAGAAAAGACAGACATACATACATTGAGTTTTTTAGGCATAAATCTATTTTTGTAGGCATTTTGCAAACATATTTCTGAAGTTTGTATGCAAGAATAAATTGCATTGTAATATGTTAAGACCAAATTTCTTAAGAGTCCTTTAGAATGATGAATGTATTCCTTATTAAAATACTACAAATTATAAGTAAAAAATATTGATTGTATTATTTGTATGTAATCTACTTCTTTTATTTGATTAATCACACGAACATGTTTCAGAAAAACCTTTTCATCGTCAGTGTGTTGTATAACTGTCAAACTGGATGACGATGGAAAGGTTTTTCTGAAACATGTTGGTGTAATTAATCAAATTAAAGAAGTAGATATATACAAATAAAACAATCAATATTTTTTTAAATGTCAATCTACAGTGTTGCTGAATCAATTGAAAAAAAAAGAAAAAAAAAGAATTAAAACTATTGATTATTAAATTGCTTTATTTGAACTATTATATTATATAATAAGTATCTAATTAGATAAAAAAAACAAACTAAAGTAAAATAACTAGAAAAAATTAACATTTTGTACTTATGGTGAGATCAAAGTTAAAAATTACAATACATTTAGAAACCCTCAGAATCATTTTTATCACACCCTTGATAATATATCACATATGCATACAAATTTTGCGCATTTTTGCATCTTGTTGCCACTTTGCGATCGTTTTTCTGCAGGCAGTTGTTGTAATGCCCACACTTTGTTGTGGTTGGTGGAACGCGATTGTCCAGGTTATGCACATCTATTAGACAATTTTTTACAATTTTAAGAGTTGCATTGACTTCGAGTCGTCATCTCTGGTGATTTTGAATAAATTCGACAGACAATTTCCGCAAGAAATAACGCCTCACGTAAGTACGTAAATTTTCTGTATTTGCTCGATGCACAACGAGTACATTTATGCCTGTGACATTTATAATGTAAGGTTTGGATAACTGACATATTTTGAAACATAGAACTAATTATAATATAAATTTAAGTAATTATACAGGAAAAAATATAATAAAATAGGCAACTCACCTTTTTCATAAAAGTTACGTAACTACTCACACGGGGTCACCACTCAAGAGAACAGAGACGCGTTCTTCCACTCCCGTGACTTGATCGCTACTAAAATGCAAACTTTGACATGAATTAGGAAGCCGGCTTTTTTTTTAAACGCCAAAGAGCTTTGATCCCATGCGAGTAATTAAGGGTTAAAGCTAAATTCAACATGTTGTTAACATAAATAATGAATAGAATTGGACCTATTACTATTTCCTGCGGAATACCAAAGACGTAGTTAGTGATCCACTTAGTTTACTTCCAACTCTTACTCTGTTTTGCTATTCAAGATAGCTCTTGAACCCGGAAAATACCTTTCCCCTTATTCCTATTTGTTTTAATTTGGAAACAAGTTTCGAGTGTGATGTGCTGTCAAATGCCTTTCTCAAGTCTAGAAAAATTCCCAGACTCTAGAATAATGTCACAACAAAGTTAAGCCTTCATACAGAAGAAAAAATATTCTTCAAATAGTTAATTCTCTGACATTTTTATCTGCAATCAAGAATATGATAGATAATGTATGTTAGCTTGGCAATCTCACCCTGAGTGCTTAAATTATCTCTTAAACCAAACGGTTGCTGATTTAATAGTAAGTTGTTTTTTAAAAACTTTTTCAAATATCTTTGCTATATTTTATTTAAGCGATATTGGCCTATAATTTTTTATTTCCTCCTGATCTCCAGATTTAAAAATTAGTAAAAATATATTTTTCCTGTAATTTGTTGGAAATATTCCTGTCTGTAGACTGATGTTTATTATATGAGCAATCGGTCTACTGAATAGTTTGCTCGTGGATTTAATGATCTTCACGATGACATTTCCGCATCAATGATTTGCAGTTGTCAGTAATACTTTTATGACTTCTTCAACTTAGGTAGCGGTTTTTGTTACATAGAAAAACCAAAGTTAATTTTCCACCAATCAAACCAACCGTTTATGAAAAAATGTATGCTTTTTGCTCAACTTTTATCGTAACCAACGATCAAACAACCGGCTCTCAACAATGACGTTGTGTAGTGCCTTAATTTTGATTATACGCCGACAAGAGGAAAATTTAATTATGAGATGATGTGCAATTCACGAATCGAATTACATATTTAAATTCCGTATTTTAAGAGTGATACAATACGTATATTTTTAAACATTATTATTTTTATAACCATTTTATATCTCCAATCAAATTTATATAGGCACGCAATTCTGGTAGAAATTATATTTTCAATAAACAGCAAAGGTGCCAGTACCCTAAATAGCCACAGCACGAAAAATGAAGCAAATCTTCGCGAGGAAACAAAACTGATAAAGGCTTTGTATTTCGTCGAGAAAATTGCGAGAAAGGTAAGGTCACTTTAGGAAGAAGGCATTTTTCACGATGATATTTTTCGTGTTATTTTTTCTTAACTTGAAAACCTTTTATCAACACAAGTTATTTAAAAAACAATTTATCTAGAATAGTACCGTAAGTGAATTATGATTAAGTTTTAGTATGTAAATCCAAGACTGTATACGGATTCAAAAATTTTATGCACAAAAATAAAATTAGAACTTCATATTTTATTACCTGATGATGTGACGGACTGATCCTTCATACCATATAACCAATAAATAACTCACGTGTTGTTTATGTAGTACAATGCATAAATAAATATATATATATATTATATATATATATATTATATATATATATATATATATATATATATATATATATATACATATATATATATATTATATTAAAATGTTGCACCACGAAGTGACTGCCAAAACATTCAATGACTTTATCTATTGTTTGTTATATTATTATAAAAAAATTATATGGCCCAAATTTAATAAGTATGTTCCTTTCGAAGGAATAGAAAGAAGTTATACCGGATCCCCCATTCAGCATAAAAGTGTATAAATTATACAAAGTTTGCAATTGATCTGAAGACTTAAAGCTAACAGAAAATGTTCACCGCGCTTTCGCGACTCGACTTACTCGTTTCGAATAATCTCTAGAATGGAGGTTGAGCTCATTCTTCATATTTGCGCGGCTCTTAAAACATCCTTCACATATTGAAAAGTTATTCCTGCCGTTCCTAAAATTTATTCGTGGAAGCCGTGTTGCGTTGCGTACCAGATCGTTGGTCATGATAATCGCAGTCTTTGGTATTTAACAATATTATTATACAAATATTGCCTAACACTTCTCTTGCCACTTAATGAAGTATCACATAATCACATTTTATTATCTTGAAATACATGTTGAGTAATAAATATGTACTTTTTATTTATTTATTTATTTATTTAAAAATCCTTGTTTACAAATAAGATACTTAATACTAATTTAACAATAAAACATAAGATAAAACATAAGATAATTTACACATTTTTTTGTTTTGTTTAATTTGTGGATTATGCCACTCTACTAGGCTACGCCTGTCCCAGAGTGGCGTTATAGCACACAATTATAATATTTTTTCGAGTTCGTCAGTAGTATTTATTTTCATAAGGTAGTTATTATGTATCTATAGAGTATCAAGTGGAATGTTAGTGAAAGTTGAGTTAGTCATAAGTCCAAGTGTAAATATGTGTAGAATAATTGTTTAATGTAAAAAGGGTTAAAGTTTTGTTTAAGATTATTTTTTTATTTTCCTTAATTAATTAATTAATTTATATAGGTATATATTTTTATTTAAAGACATTATTACGCAATTACAGTAAGTAAATTTTCAGTTGCTGTTCTGCCTTTGGAGGTAAGCCAGTTGTTTGCTAAAGCTTTTATTTTATTAATTGAGTATATTCTGATTTCCGGGAAGTCTGTTTTAAATATGTTAAATATTTTAGGCCCTATGTATGAGTAATTTTTCTGTCCATGTGTTGTCTTAGTTTTTGGTATTTCGTCAAGGTTTCGTAATGCTTGTCTAGTATTATGTGAATGCGAGTTACATGTTGAGTTGTGTGGATGGATATTACCGAGTAATCGCCCGTACGGTATTCAGACTGAGAGATTCGAGATTATTTGAGGCATGCTTCCTACTGTCCAGCAAAAGCGTCAGCAATAAGTAATACACTTGTATAATACTGCTGTCGTCCACAGATTACGATAATATCTGTAGATACTAGGAAAAAAATACCAGCGATTAAGTATTGTAACGAGATGCTAAAAATAATTACGCACTTCTGTCACCTGTCACAACACTATCGAAAAATCGAGAACAGCCTAGCGGAAAAATTCGGAAAACACCTAGAAACCACGAAAATCTTCGCATAAACACTAGAAAAACCCAGAAAGTACCAGTATTTTTCATGTATAAATACGACCTCGCGCGGAAGTTGTTGTTGAGCATATTTGCCAGGCGAAAACGATGCGAAGCAGGCCGCAGGCCGCGAAGGCTAGGTTGGTCAGCCGTGCAATGTTCCAAGCCATGAATAAGTGAATAATCTAGCGAAGTTCTTACTTAAAGAGGCGAAATAAACCGGAGCGACTAATGCAGGCGAAAATTGGATGGAATGTTCTAGTGAATGTTAAATAAAGTGTTAAAGTAATAATTAGGTCTATGCTCGCGAGTGATATATTGCGAAATAGTGTAATTAAAAAAATAGCCTTAAGTTAAGTAGTGTTAAGTGTGATGATCCTACCCGCATCGTAGTGGTGGTTGAAACGGAAAATATTTCAACGCACTACAACTTGGTCACGGAGGACCATTTGTATTAAACCTGAGCTACGCCCTAACTGAATTTACGCTAAAACAAGCTAACCTATACCGTTTTACTGACTCCTTGGTTTAGCGTAGCACTTCCTTGTACCCCTCTTTTACAAGATCTCTCCAGTTCACGTTGTGTAATTTGTTTTGAACTATAAGTGATGAATTAATAATTCTTTTGTGGTAACTTGGTTCTTTAGCCCCAGCATGCGAAATTGTGGGTACGCATGGTTGCAATAGACTAAGCCTACCTGCTATGCCAACTAGGTCCTATAATTAAACTTTTCCTATAGACACAGGGTTTTTCGTTAAACAGAAGATTGCCATTAAGCATTAAAAATATTTTTACAACCTCTAGATAAAAATAAATAAGTGAAAATAAATAAAACTACAATTATTTAAAAATTATTTTAGAAAAAAATATATTAATCGCATTATTGTTCCTTTAACAGTGTTGACATTAACAACTCTGTCAAAGAAGCCCTTCAAAACACAACTCTCGTTATGTTTTGAGCCAGGCAGCCAGTTTACGAGTAGTTTACTCGTTTTAAAAGAGGCGGAACATCGATTGATGCTAAGCCCGTACTGGAACATCTCCTGACTTCCAGTGTTTGGTTGTCGTAAAATAATCGATGAATCGGAAAAATGTCTGATGGCGCTATTTTGAAGGCGATAAAATTTTGAAAATGTCCTGTTGAAATCACAATCTTACCACGCTTACATTATAAGCTTCACCTGATTAAGTACATTAATCAATTATCAGATTCACTAATTAATTCCCTAATCATTTATTTCATCATAATTAATTAATCAATATTTCAGATAGGCAAAAAATTTGCCTCACTCTCCAAATAAATGCGTGGGCGCTTTCTCTTAATTAACAACAGAATCTGTAATTCATATCAATATCATAAGCGCTCACCTTTTATTTCGAGAGTGAGGCAAAAAATTGTCGTTGATGTTTATTTTTGAAAATTTATTTTTTACTTTTTATTTCTTCGGCAGAGCCTGCAACCGCTAGGAGATACGTCTCCAGGAGGCGAATAGGGGAAAGCTCGCCAGATATGGAAGGTAGGAGGTAAATAAAATTCCTCTCGTAGGCCAACAAGCAGTAGTCTGACCCATAATGGGCGGCTATAACATAGTGAACAGCGTCTGTTCACTATATTAAGGGCGGCTGATTTCAAAACCCACCAACCCGTCTGGCGAGCGTGGTGTTTTAATGCCAAGTCCCTTCCAAATGAAATGAACCCGATTTATGGAAGGGTATGGAAGAGGCCTATATCTAGCAGTGGAGAGACGAAGGCTGAAGAAGAAGAAGACTTTTTACTACTTTTAAATATAAGCGTGTTATAGAATGTTCTTAGGTTTTCACGGCCACTCAGAATCTTCAAGTTTGTGTTTACTGGGGTATTATGCCGTGTTGTTACGACCTTTCGGGCCGACGTTTCGGATCCGAAAGGTCGTAACAACACGGCATAATACCCCAGTAAACACAAACTTGAAGATAAGCGTGTTATTTTTAAATATTTTTTCTTACATCTAATAATGAAAACTTATTTTTTAATCTTAACATGAACATGGCCATTGTACAAGAAAAAAAGATGAAATAAGATTGCCATTCAAAAAGAAAAAAAGATCGCAAACTTCTGTGATATACATTGGAATGAAGTTGTATGTGAGTCTGCCAGAGGATATTAGAGACGAAAAAAATATGAAAATTTTTAAGAAAAAACTAAGAAAGTTTATGATACGTACTTTTGATTAGAAATTTTATATACTGATTTTTACAATGTACCTATATATTAGGAAATATAAATGTTATTATATTACCTACTTTAAGAATTAAATATATATATATATATATATATATTAAATAGCAAAATAGTCCATTTCACTGGACCTGAATATTGATGTGGCCGTAGAAATGGGGCTAACGCCTCCTCGGGAGAGATACTACAGAAAGGGGAAATGCTAATTTTGGGATCTCTGCATTGGAAACTTTGTACCTAATGTGGAGAAGGGGAAATCAACATAATTATCACATTAGCCTCAAGTTTGGCGGCGGCCGCCTCCTTGCACTGCGACACCGTCACAATACCGAGGTGGCAAATATACTTCTTTTATTTTTAAATACTCATTGCACCGCGAACAATACTTTCAATGCATCCAAACTGTCAAACATTTGATTCGACTGGCTAGAAAATAAATTGATAAAAATGAGGGGTAATCATTTTAGTCTAGTCCATTTATCTTCGGAGCGATGAAATTTTCTGGGGAAGGGGAGCCCGCAGAAGGGGGACATTACACTGACTTGCCAACAAACTTACTAGTGAGTTTCTGTAAGGAATAAAAATCAATTTTTAATAAATGTGCATCTATGTGCATATAAAATATAATACACAGTAATAATATTTTCAAGTAGCAGAAATAAAACACTTGGTAATTTGCATATCCCTGCAATACATACCACAACTACTAAGCATTATTATACATTTAGAGGTGTCAAATGGTTTAAAAAATTATCTGTTAAAATGATTATTGAAAAAAATTATGAGGCCTTTAAGAAAAATTTTAAACAATACCCTCAGAGTTTATTAATTTTTTTTTGTAACCTATTTACTTATTACTTAATTATGTATACACATTTTATTATATAATTCTTTAGAATATTTCTTTAATAATAGATAGTTTTAAATTAAATATTATTTACACACTGCATACTATTATTATCTTTATTTAAAATTTTCCATTGCTTTTCTCCTTACTTTCTTCATTTTTAATTTTTTTGCTTATTATTAGTTTATTTTACTGTTGTCTCACATAATTACATTATGATTACCTCATTTAAGTTACTTTTGTTTTCTTCCTAGGTATATATAGATACATATTATGTAGTACGTACTATTTAATATATTTAAAATATAATGATACTCCTCTCTTACTCACGAGTTGCATTACTCATGTAGAAGAGAAATAGCATTGTAAAAACATTCACTATCTTTACTGTTAAAAAAATATTTAAATAAAAAAATTAATAAATAAATGTACGAATGAAGTTGAAAAAACTATTAAGCATAAAAAAAAATAAAAAAGCGCACAAAACTCATCCTTGCGCCACACCTTTAATATAAAGAATATAAATAATTGAGGCGGTAAGCTATGTATTTATATACTTGATAAGTTTTCTAAAAGTTTTTTAAGATATACCTACACTTATTATCGGAGGCTTGGGAGAAATTATAAAATGAACTAGTTGGTTTTCTTTATTCGATGCTCTCTTTGCCTACTTTGAAATAATGTATGTTTAGGTGAAGCGCCCAGTTATGAATCCGCGCCGCTCATCAATCATAAATGGATCGACTTTAGAAGACATGACTCGAATTCAAATTTTGTAGGGTCTTTGCGAATAAGTTTTTTATTTTTATAATACAAAAATTAATTCAAAAGTCGATGAATTACTAGTTACTCTTAAATCAGTCTTCATTCGTCTGCTGGCAAGTACAGTATATAAGTACTTTAAACATGACGTTTATATAATCGTCATTTTAATGTGGGTGTAATATTTCTTTCATTTATTCAAATTAAAATACGCGTACTATCATACGTACCTAAAAGTTACTTTCTAGAAGTACCAAATAACTTTGAGAGTTTACTTCTGCTGATCTTAACTTTGGATTACGAATACTAATGGTCACATGCTACGTGTAGTCAATATTATTTTAGGGAATGGAATCACTGACCTTACCGAAGAATTGACAACTTGAAACATTGCAAGCGACTTTAAGTACATGTGTGTATCTATAGTAGAATGCACCAAATAATCTGCATGGACAGAGTTTTGAATGAAAATGTTATGGTTCGGATGAATGAAGAAAAAAATAATTAAAATAATAAAAATCAAAAACTGTGAACATGTGATTGAATTATTTTACAAATACTACATGCAGATTTGCGCATATTTTGACATATTTAAAAGAGTTATTAGAAAATTGGTTAAGGTTAAATCTAAGATCAAATTGCGGAAATTTGTTATTTTCATCTTCCTTTAAAAGGCCAGAACTACAAATATAAAGGGAATAATGTACATGAGTTTTCGAAAATTCTCTGGAAAAAACCTTATAAATATGATTATCATCAGTCCATAGCCTAAATTTAGGCTAGTATCCCTGTCCTCAGCTGTTGTCCTCCAATTCTCCGCCAGGGTAATTTAACTGCATCCCTTCCCACTTCATCCTTCCATCTCAGCCTTGACCTTCTTACTCTTCTCTATTCATTGGCGTATCCAGTCATTAATCTTTTAGGGACACGCGAGTCTAGCATTCTTTTTATTTGTTCAGCCAATCTCAATAACCTGAGAAGCTTCATGTGGATTGATATGCTAGGGGCCTGTTATATATTGTATAGTTCTTTGTTGTGGCGAATGCACCACTGATTCCCTTCCTTCACTGCTCGACATATTCTTTACCCATATTCACTGTTAGTGTTAATATTTCATACGCATATATCAGTAAAGTTCTAGTGTATATAGTTATTTCTTTTCTTCTGTCGACACATTGGATAGTGGACACTACGTGATTTAAGCACTAGCAAAAACGAAAAATATGTTTTGTTGGCTGCTGTAATTTTTCTTCTGATTTCTGTTAGATCCTTATTTTTTCTGTTAGACTAGAGCTAAGGTATGTTAACTGTTTGATCATCATGTGATTGGTTTCCGCTCTGAAACATAATTTAAATTTTTTCAACATCAATCTGCTATTCAACATCCCTTGCTGCTGTTTTCAGGAGATCAAAGACCTCTTTCATTGCTGTTATTAACCTATGGACAATATTGATGTCATTTGCACATCAGAAAACTCAACTACTCTTAATATTGGAGCCAGTGTCTATTTCAATTTTTCTCACTACATGTTCGAGCACAATATCGAATAGTGTAGTAGAGGCTAGGCCATGTTCCTGTTTCAGTCCCTGTGCTACTGTGAATTCTTCTGTTAATTTTCTAACTACTCTAACGTGACATTTTGAATCTGAGATGGTAGATTTTACATTGAGAGTGGCGGTAAAGGAGCGACCCAAGTGCTCTCCGGGATTTTACAGGGGGAAGAGACGACAATTGGAATTCCCGCCACTCTTGATGGACTGCTGAACAAACAGGTTCCGCAGCATGTGGCTGCTAGGGAGACTGAACATCACAGACTTATCGTGTGACAGGCAGGATCCCCACCAGCTTAATTCTAAGTGATAACAGGGATCCCCCATCGGTAACGGTCGTAGAAGTCGATAATATAGTTAGGTTTCTGGGTTCAACTAGGTGGACAAACTGGCCGGAGTAATCGTTAAGCAAGTATGGAGATTTTCTAGAAATGAAGTAGTGAACGTGGTGAATACCTGCATGAAAGTAGGGACTTTCCCCACTGCATGGAAGAGAGGCCTTCTCTGTGTCATTCCGAAGGACAATGGGAAGCATCGATCAGACCCAGGCGCGTATCGGCCGATCACACTCCTTCCAAGTTTCACAAGTTTGGCTTTGTCCGAAGAATGTCTACAGAGAAGACTATCATGTTTGCACAGGCATGGGTCATAGACCGTAAGGACAAATATGCAACGGGAGTCTTTTTGAACATATCTGGGGCCTTCGATAACGCTTGGTGGGGCATGATACTCACCAAGCTTAAGATCAGGCAGTGCTCGAGGTACCGTTTTGAGTCATTAAGTCTTAACTTAGTGGCCGTAACGCGACCTTGAGCTATGGTGGGGTGTCCATCTCCAGGGGTACGGATATGGGCTGTCCACAAGGCTTGGTCCTTGGATCGACTCTGTGGAATATCTTATTTTATGATATGCTTTGCTATCGTTGCCGCAGGGAAGTGAACTGGTCGCATATGCAGATGACGCACTGCTACTGGTGTCTGGCAAGAGTCGAAGGAAACTTGAGCGTCGAGGCAACAGGGCGATAGAGCTTGTGAACGAATGGTGCGATAGAAATAAATTGGCTCTTGCGCCTCATAAGACGGTGGCAATGATGATGCGGGGTCGCTCGCAAAGCAACCCGATTGTCAAGGTGAAAGGCACAAATGTGAAATTTGAAACAGTTGTGAAATATGGACACATCGGGTTCCTTTCTTTCATATGTGAAAGCGATCTCGGAGAGGGCTGCGAGTTTCTTCGTGTCGGTGAAACGTGTCAGCGTCGCGGATTGGAGCCTACGGTCTCTGGCGGTGCGCCTCATCTACCGTGCGACCTACGTGAGTCAAATTACGTACGCCGCCGGTGCCTGGGCTCACCGCCTGAGGACCATGGTGGTCTCATCATCTTTAAATAGAGGCCAGCGAACTCCATTGCTGAACCTCACGGAAGCCTAACGGACCGTATCAGGAGTGGCACTATCCATGTTGGCGGGTGTTTTACCCGCTGATCTTCAGGTGTTCGAAACCAATGCTACTTCTATATTTTATTTATGAGTGGAGTTTTATGTTCTAATTACGGAAAGACGTAGAGTGATCTCTTTGGCCAGCTCATAGAGGTTGTAAGCCCGGATCCATCGTATAAGAGACGTTTAGCTACTTTTCTCATATACAAATTGCTTAGTCTCTGTGAGACTTCTATAATGTATCCTTAATTTATTAAATCCTTCGCCAATGCGCTTTCAGTCGCAGCTCGGCGCGAATGCAGTCCAGTAGGTTTGTAATAATGAATACTTTCCGGATTTTTAATGAGTGGATATAAAAATTAGAACTGAAATAAAAGTTGTCTGGGCTCCTTAATGAAGAGGCGGTAGCTGCGCGGCACGGCGCGAGCTTTGGCCGCGACACATCAAGTATTAAGGGCCGCGGGCCGCCCCGCCGGGGGGAGGAGAACTTTTCGGTAAACACTTTGCGGCGAGTTTTCACCTAATTAGGTAATAGCCCCCCAGCGCCAGGGGGGCACTTCGCGGCCTATGTTTTCGTAACAAAGGTTTTCTAATGCTTAGAGCGTGCGCTCGTTATTATTGATCTGTCCCATAAAAAAAAACGAGCGAGCCTTACAGTAGTCGCATATGATGTGTAACATTTGACATCTCATAATTCAAAATATCAGTTGAGCAGCGACAGAAATTAACATCAGAATTTAAAAAAGCTAATACCTATATATTTATTAATTAGTAAATACAAGTAAAGAAAATGTATGTGCATTTATTTATTATTGAATTTTTCCACACTAGGTAGGTAGCGAATATCTACATACGCATTTTGTTTAGAAATTTGTTTGGTCAATCGAATGTTTTTTATTTATTTCCATAGATGGCGGTAGTGTGCCGCCATACATATTGTATTGAAACTTTGTTTACATTAATGTAAAAAATATAAGTATTTAATGGATGCTTTCGAAGATATAAGCCAAAATATATCAAAGTTGCAACATCCACACCCTTGGCACCAGCCTTGCAACATATATACAAAATCAGAAGCATTGGTTAGTAGTGCGCGTCTTCTCTGTGCTGTTTGTTGTTTATAAATAATGTTTTTTTTCCATAGCGAAAGCGAGAGGAAAGAAAAATAAAAAACAGAGCTTGAATGACTCCTAACATTCGTGTTATTTGTAATAAACTACCTTACAAAATTACCCTCACGTTTAGCATTACAGAGAATACTTTTAAGAATTCCAAACATCGATTTCTTTAAATGACTAACCACCGGTACCTCGTTTCTAAGTAGATCGTGTTTGGTACAGCAAAATTACTGTATTTTACAATTCTAGAATCGTAGGGTGGGTCCAACGGTCGGTTCTTTGGTAAATAATAAATCCAGAACGTAAACAGTTCAATTCAAGAGGTTCAGAGAGCTACGGGGTTCAGTTACGGAATTACTGGGGATGGTGGCTATAGACATAAAGTATCGTGTCCTATCTTGGTGCTCGGAATTCGAAGACTCGGCATGCGCGCAGAGCGCGAAAGTATCCGGGAGTTCTTTTCGAACAACAACGAACAATTTCACTGGATGCTGTATCGCTCCGTTTCTGACAAAAAATCTCACACAACAGCCCTTCATGCATAGTCTTCGATCTTATAGCCCATCCGTTAGGTCATAACCAATGAAAATATAGTAACAAAACAGTATACAGTCTTTATTGGTAATACCCGCCTATATACTCTTAACGTACATGTATTATAATTTAACCAAAACATTATTCTATAAGCTGAGCACGAGGTACTTGACCGTCTAGAACGAGGGGAGTCATAGGTAGATAAAGTATTGATCGAAAAAAGTATGATGTTTTATATGTTTTATATTTATATAAAAAATAACATCTTTAAATAAAATAACTTTTTGTTTAACACCACTTTATTGAGTTAAAACCAACTAGTTTCGACTCACAACTGAGTCTTCATCAGGGTTCAGATATTAACTAAATAAAAACAGAATTACGAACAATTAAGAAAGCATTAAGGAAAGAAAGAGACAGAACGTCAACTGTGGTGGGGGTTGAGGGAAAGAGAGTGGGTGTGGGTGGGTGTAGTTAATTGGAAGGGGAATATATCTAGAATTGGACTACACGATAAATCTAGTTGCTTATTTAGTAAATATTTTTTATTTGTTTTTAAAGATTTTTTTATTTCTAAAGCTCCTAAATTATTGAGACGAATACCTATATCATTTCTGTGAAGTACATCTACACCCGAAGATCTATAACTTCATTTAGAAAACGTGTGACATTGGAAAAAAAACTAAAAAAATTGTGTTCTTCTAAAATCTCCAATAATGATTTAGTTCCTTCACCACATAAATTCTACGATCGAGTACAAAATCTTTCATCTGTACAATTCTTACCAGAAGAGATGAACCTGTTGTCTAAAGGTTTAAAATACAACCTTCAATACACTAAAAAAAGTTTTACTAGTGCGATTGAAAATGTAGCAGTTGACATCCAAACGGCACTACAGTTCTGTCCAAAACCTTTCATTTATAAAAGTGCTGAAATTCTACAAGACTTAATCCCTAAGTGTCATCCAAAGTTTAATATTGAAACCCTCCATGCCCACAATATTCGCAACAAAATAAGAAGTGAAAATTTAGTACTAACAAAAGCAGATAAAGGCAATACAATTATAATAATGGACCGGGCAGAATATATTACTAAAGTACAAAATTTCGTCAACAATAATAATTTTGAAATTCTTAAAACAGATCCAACAAATAAATTTCAACAACTCATTAAAAATGCTTTAAAAGTTTGTAAATCCCCAATTTTCGAAGATCCATCATATGATAAAGTGAAATTCATTACGAAAAACCCCAAAATACCAAGATTATACGGTTTCTTGAAAATCCATAAATCAAATACCCCTATCCGACCTGTAGTATCGTGTTGTAATTCTCCGAATTATAAATTAGCTGCCTTTGTAACTAATCTATGTAATAGTGCTAATGTATTCGCTCCTAAGTATACAATTAAAAATTCTTATGAATTGGTTAACATTCTACAAAATTTATCTGTACCCAAAAACTGTAAATTAGTTTCATTTGATGTAATTCCTAATGTACCTGTACCAGAATGTAAAAACATACTATCTGATTTACTAACCAATTCTTACTTACCAAAAGACCTTACTGATGATCTTTCCCGTATGTTTAATATTTGTCTCAACCAAAATTATTTTAAATTTAATGATGTTATATATAAACAAACTGAAGGATTACCAATGGGATTACCTACGAGCCCTCTTTTTGCCGACATATTCATGGACTACCTTGAAAACAATATATTTACTTCAAACTCACCCCTTTTAAAATATGTATTTATGTGGAAACGTTATGTTGATGATGTATTTTGTATATGGACAGGCACGGAACGTCAACTGAACTCCTTCCTATCCCTCTTAAATTCGTTTCATAAAAATATCCAATTTACAATAGAAATAGGCACAAACTGTATTTTGAATTTTCTAGATCTAACCCTATCAGTTATTAATAATAAATTCGATTTCAATATTTATAGAAAATCTACATTTACGGATACAGTAATTCACAATAGCTCCAACCACCCGATCTCCCACAAACATTCAGCGTTCCATTCAATGATCCATAGACTTGTCACTGTTCCTCTTTCTAATGTTAATTTTAACGAAGAACTAGCGGTAATTAAATCTATAGCAAAAAATAACGGTTATGAAAGCACACTAATTGATAGAATCCTCGCGAAAAAATTACGTCTAATTAATACCAAAAAATTTATTTATAATAATGGTCCTGTCAATAATATCGTTTTAACGAATCAAAACCACGGCTGGCGTCGAATTTTATTTATTAATAATCTGTCATCATTGAGCGTTTTAAAATTTCTACCTGAAATTAAAGCCGCTTTTTATACAAATAACAACTTAGACTTTTAATAAATTCTAAAGATAAAGAACATAAACTAAGCTATTCAGGGATTTATAAACTCAGGTGCAACGATTGCCCTGCATTTTACATAGGAAAAACAGCTAGAAATATAAATACAAGAGTCATTGAACATAAAAGATGTTTAAATAGTGTAGGCAATTCAGAATTTGCAATTCATTTAATAGAAAAAAACCACACATTTGACCAATCTTCGGTTGTAGATGTACTTCACAGAAATGACATAGGTATTCGTCTCAATAATTTAGAAGCTTTAGAAATAAAAAAATCTTTAAAAACAAATAAAAAATATTTACTAAATAAGCAACTAGATTTATCGTGTAGTCCAATTATAGATATATTCCCCTTCCAATTAACTACACCCACCCACACCCACTCTCTTTCCCTCAACCCCCACCAAAGTTGACGTTCTGTCTCTTTCTTCCCTTAATGCTTTCTTAATTGTTCGTAATTCTGTTTTTATTTAGTTAATATCTGAACCCTGATGAAGACTCAGTTGTGAGTCGAAACTAGTTGGTTTTAACTCAATAAAGTGGTGTTAAACAAAAAGTTATTTTATTTAAAGATATTATGTCGCACCATAATGTGTTTGCTTCGTGTGAAAATTTAAAAAATAACAGTTTAAACAATTAATTAACAAATGTTTTAAATTACAATAATATATTAATCCATTAAAAACTATCTAATATTCCTATTTATTCATTCATATTAATACAACGTCGGGTTTATTGCCAGTTGAAAATTTCTACCAACCATCAACACAATTGAATAATATTTCTGGTGATATACGAATAAAACTAGTTTTTAAAGTGAAAAAACTAGCTCCACGATAACAAGATTAGAAGGAAATGGATAGAGATGAGGAAGAGATTCAATAAGGTTTTGGGAAAAGTAAAATTGCTTTAGTCTGCCCTTAACGATAGTTATGGTCTGTGATGATATCTATGCATAGTCGACTCCACAGCCAACCGACTGTACTTGGAATGAGGAGCTGATGTATTCAGTATTATGAATGGGGCTGGTTAGTGAAGTGAAGCTGAAGTGAATTCAGCTGAACGCTATTGCGCGGACGGCGTTCGTACACTTCCTCAGAGCGTAGGTATAAATAACGGGTTATCATTCGGTGATAATCTGGCAAGCGCCCGGAACTGCGCCTTGCGGTATCACAACCAACCCCGGATTCTGCTGCTGGGTCCCCAGATCAGACCCTCTGTGGATTGCTATCCTCTCATCGCTATTGAAGTAACCACAGATTCCTCTACTGGGTCCCCAGACTAGATCATCTGTGAGTTACGTTTGTAAGCCAGCAGCGAAGGCCACAGGCTCGGACTCAAGATCCATAAAGATATATATACAATGTCTGACTTGTATTCACAACAGCGAAGAACATACCAAAACAATTTTTTCCGAAGCATTTCAATATCTTTGGTTATATTTTATTAATATTTTACGAGCGAAAGTGGCGCCATCTCATAGTATAATTAGACCCTTGAGGTACCTACTTGATTTAATGAGTAACACCTTTCGTGTGTGTGTTGTAAATATGGCTGGCACTATCTCTAAGCAGTCTTTGACCCTAGTTCCTTAACTGTCAGATTGGCCTTTTAGCGCCATGTACGGAATTATTTCAGGAATAAAATATGTTGGCGTTACAAATTTAGATTTCGTGTACTGAGCTGAGTATGGATTGGAAGGACATTGTAAAGTAAAGATGTATGTTATGGCATTGCCGGATTGTAGATCAATGGAAATTTTTAGAGGTTGAAGATAAAATGGATACATACGTTTTAAAGTCGTTCCAGCAGGAGAAGAAGTAAGGATAGCGTGGTTGTTATTTTTTAATGAATCTGGAGAAAGTTATTTGATCCGCTTAGGGAGTGAATACTGTAAAATATTAGTTGGTTGTGAAATATGATCATGCCACGAAAGTTTAATATTTTTTTGCTAAAAATAGTTAATCAGAAAGGTTATAAAATTGGGGCATAATACGTCAAAAAACACAAACGAGAAGATTCCAAACGGCCGTTAAAACCTCAGAACAATTTTATGCCATGAAAGATCTGGATCAATTAGGATACCTAAGTTTTTCACAACTTTTGTTATAGGCACGCACTAAGTGAGGAGAGCGTTGAATTTTTCAAAGTAGATATCAATCGCCAACTACAAGAAATTATGATTAAGTTTACATAAAGTAATAAAAAATAAAATAAGCGTTTTATATAATTGTCATCAATCATCTGCTCTTTTCTAAGTTTGTCATTTAACTACGGCCTATATAGAAGGATGGTGTGGGGAAAGAGTACGCAGGGAAGAACTTTCTCCATTTATCAAGTAAAAAATTCAGAAGTACATTCAAACGCTGTGGCCGCGAGAAGAGCTAGTCGGGCCGATGCGGCCGTGGTCACAATGCCGCACGTCACTTTGAACCTCGCCGAAACCTCAAATCTAATAAAAACGGGAGTACCGGAATAATTTATATCAATACCCGGAGGCAATATTATTTATATCATCATCATCATCACTCTTGGCTCTACAACTCCTGGTGGGTCTTGGACTCCTCAAGAGTCTTTCTCCACTCATCTCGGTTTTGTGCCAGCTCTCTCCAGTTCAGGAGTTCCAAGGCAGAAATGTCTTTGAGGACGTTGTCGCTTCATATTAATTTTGGCCTTCCTAAGCTTCTTCACCCTATCAGCCTTGAGTTTAGCAGGGACTTTGGTGCTTGCTCGGTCATTCTCTCCACATGACCCAGCCACTGAAGTCTTCCCAGTATTATAAATTTTGTGACGTTTAGCTTCTTAAACAGAGTATAGAGCTCATTTTTGTAATGTCTGCGGCAAAGTCCATTTTCTAGAACCGGTCGAAGATACGTCGCAAAATTTTCTTTTCAAAAACGTTGGTGTTTCTGGACAGTATTTTTATCTGCTTTCGTAGCCGGAACAGCGATCTCCTTTCTAGTATTATTGTTGTTTGATACGTAAATCTTTGTTGGGTGGATTTGTTGGGTACATCCTATGGCAGTGGATTTGGTCTTCTCTCGGTTTACTATGAGACCCTTGTTTTTGGCAAAACTTTCAAGATTTAACCGCAAAAACTATTCATATTTTCTTTGACGCTCTGTTAAAATTATGTAGCTATAATTGCAGTAAAAGCTTTTTAAGTAAGCAATCACGGAGAAAGACTCCCCCTTAAAGGGACGGAATGTTGTTAATGTTTGGAGAAAGTCGACGCCGGTGTGAGGGCTGCTCCATCACCAGCAGAATATTGGGAAGGATGGCATCGCCAGCGCGGAGAGACGCCTCCATTCATCATTCTTTATTGAGTGCGACGTCAAAGTTTTATAGAGCTGCTCTCTGCGGGCCGGGCCGAGGGTGAGGGGCAATCACTTTTTTATTAGTGTTGACAGCCCACTTTCTAAAATTCACGCCATAACCGAGATGCTTTTTTATTTTTAATAAATTTCAATACCCTATACATACATTTGGATGCAAAACCTATTCCTTCAACAAATTCATTACCATATATTTCTAAAAACAATATTATACATAATTTTTTGTGATGCATAAAGGGCTCACGTAAATTGTATTTTGTATTTTATATTTTTATATTGTTAACTGTTTTGTATTAATTGTTCGTATAATATTTTCCTATAAATGAAGCATTTTACTTTACGGTGAAATTATTTTTAAAATAAAACACAAATTACTTTGTTTTCACCACTTCATTAATCAGAAATTCTACATGTTTCGAGAACAATGTTCTTTTTTCAGGATTATTTGTGTACTTTATATTTTACTGACAGTTTTTACCTGACGTTGCTCGGCTTAAGGAGTAAGTTAAAAATATGTTTGTGGGGGGACATAAAGATAGGTACCATTGTTTTGCAAAGACTAATAAAAACAATGTTTCCATTTAATCTAGGCTGGGATGGATAAGATGTCCAAGAGGGAATTATGTATACTCTATTATGTATATATGAGAACCCTATGTATACCGCCTGGACCTAAATAATAAAAATGCGAAATTTGGATCAGATCGGCAAACGGTGTGTAGATGTGTACATAAAATATATCAGGTAAGGGGTTGGGGTAAATGGGAGGGGGGAAAATTTGTCTTTGTTACCCGCCAGATCTTGAAGACTAAGTATGCAAAAATTGTGTCAGATCGTGCCCACCGCAGTGGTAAAACATAATAAATAAAAGCAACAATAATAAGGAAATTAAAGAAAAGTCCCACGGTGGCGCCAGTGGATGGTTTGAAGTCACAATGTAAACCGTAATGACACAAAAAGAAATACACGATGACTTCCGGAAACGAAGTCAGATCGGTTGTACGGTGTAGATTTTTACAAGAAATATAACAGGTGATCGAGTGAAGTAGAAGGGGAAGGGGAAAAGTTGTCTTTATTGCCCGCCGGGTACTAAAAAATAAGTATGCAAAATTTGGGTCAAACCTAGATCAAATCCGATTTCTACAGAAAACGTATCAAGGAGATGGGTGGGGTAAAGGTGAGGGAGTAAATGTCGTCTTTGTTACTCGCCGGGTTCTAAAGAATATGTTTGCAAATTTTTAGTCCAATCGGTCGAAAAGTACAGATTTGTATTGAAAATATATCAGGGTGAGGGGAAGGGATAAAAGGAAGAAGGAAATGTCGCCTATGTTACTTCATATCCGGAAGAATATATTGCAAATTTCGAGTCAATTCGGTCGAACGGTACAGATTTGCATTAAAAATAAATCAGGGGGAGGAAGGGATAGAGGGCGATGGGGAAAATGAAGTCTATGTTACCCGCCGGGTCCTCAAGCAAAATTCGAGTCAAATCAGACAAACGGTGTAGATTTGTAAGGAGAACAGAGAGACAGGCGGACATTGAGTTTTATAGGTATACTAGCTGTTCATACCCGGCGTTGCACGGGTTAAGGATGAGGTTTAAAATAAATTTGTGAGGGTAAACAAAGTTTCGATTCGAATGGTATAGATTTGCATCGAACATATATCAGAGGGAGGGGAAAATGTAGAAGAATAGGGGAGAAATGTCACCAATGTTAACCACCGGGTCCTAAAGAATAAGTTTCCAAAATTTGAGTCCGATTGGTAAAACGGTACAGATTTGCATCTAAGATATATCAGGGAGAGGGTTGAAGGTAAAAGGGCAGAGAGGAAATGTCATTTGTGTTACCTGTCAGGTCCTAACAAATAAGTTTCCAAATTTTGAGTCCAATTGGTCGAATGGTACAGATTTCTATTGAAAATATATCAGGGGGAATAAAATAATTGGGAGAAATGTCGGACACATTACCCGCAGAGTCCTAAAGAATAAGTTTCCAAATTTTGTGTTCGATCGGTCAAATAGTATGGATTTGCGTCGAAAGTGTATCAGCGGAGGGGAAGGTTTGAAAGAATAGGGGGGGAAATGTTGAATATATTACCCGCCGAATCTTTAAGAATAAGTTTCCAAATTTTAAGTCCGATCGGTCAAACGGTAAAGATCTTCATCGAAAATATATTAGGGGGAGAGAAATGGGTAAGAAAATAGGGGGGAAATCTTATTTTTGTTACCCGCCAAGTCCTAAGGAATAAGTTTTCAAATTTTGAGTCCGATCGATCAAACGGTACAGATCTGCATCGAAAATATGTCAGTGAGAGGGGAAGGGGCGTGAGAATAGGGGGGAAATGTTGCCTATGTTACCCGCCGAGTACTGAAGCAGGTGTGGATTTTTATAGAGAATAGACAGACAGACAGACAGATAGACAGACAGACATTGAGTTTTATAGGTATAGATATATTTTTTACTCTTTTGTATTAAAACTCTTACAAGGTTTAATAAATCAAATTATACACACAAGGTGTATAATTTGATCGTATCTTTTACATTTCTTTTCTTTTATATATTTCCATATTTTTCATATATTTTTGGTAAACGAGTATGTGGGTATATAATATGTTTTTAATATAATTAAAAAAAAAATTTTTTTTTATAAAGTATTGTTTTATATTATTAAAATATTGAATTGTTTATTATAATTGCCCCAGAGTGGGGTGTTAAAAGCTTATGTAAAAAGTGTGATAATATATAAATAAATAAATAACTAACAACTTAAGCAAAACATTAGTTATTTCTTTCTGTAGGATGTTTTTTAGTTTTTTTTCGGATTGGTTACATATTTCCTTGTGATTGTCAATTTTACGTTGTTAGCTGATTTGTGATACGTTTGGTTTACCATTTCACCATAAACAGACTTAAGGTACAGACACACATGCTTATTTTGAGCATGCCGCAATGACAAATGTACACACTTGCTCGTTATTAGCATGTTTGCGCATTATTTTAAGCATGCTCAAAGCTAACAATCTAACATACAATCTTATTTAGTGGCATGCTCTTGTCATAGAATAGAGAGGAACTAGTTCAAAATTTAAACTTAAATAGAAAATTCAAGTGAACCAAAAAATCAAAACAGTTCCTAGATTTAATCAAACACACATGCTTATTACTGGCATGCTCTTGTCATAGAATAGAGACGCTCTTGTTCAAAATAGAAACTGCAAACTGAAATAAAAAAAATTCAAGTGAAACAATAAATCAAAATAGTTCCCGAGTTTCCATCGGCACAATTTTGATTTTAGTTTTTATAATTTTTATTGTAAGATTTGAATCATTCATGTCATTTAAAAAAGTTTCATAAACATTATTTCTTGCTATATTATTATATCGTGATTCCTATAATAAGTCACGAAAAGTACCTAATGTTTTATCATCTCCCCAACGCGCCATATTTGTTTATCTGTCGCGGACTGAGAAGATCGCATTGATAATCGATACTAGCCGCGAATGACATTAGCATGCTCATATGCAAGCCTCATCACGCATGCTCAAAGGATACCCCTTCTCATGGTGAATGACATTAGCATGCTGATTACTAGCAATGTGCGTACATATATGCTACTAATAAGCAAGGGCTAATGAAGGTCAATACTGCGCATGCTCACGTGCCACCAATAAGCATGTGTATCAGTACCTTTACTCCAAAACAAATAGAACGAATTGTGCAAATTGATTTGGAAAATTTCGGTATCGTTATTAAATTTAAACACTAATGGCATAAAATCATCTCTCCAATAAAGCAAATTCTGTTTTATCGCAACACTAATGTAATGTTTTATTTCATTTTAAAGTTCTATATCTCTATGAAAAACACCCCTTTGTTAGGTAATTTATTGCATGGTAAACACGTACTTAACTGTAAATGGCAGAAAACATTATTATAGGTCAACCGAAAGATTTGGTATCTTCATTTCACTCGGTTATCGTCCGTATTTTTCTTTTATATGGAGACATTGGTAGTGCAAGTGAGAGATAAATATTTATTTTTGCTTTAGTTATACAAAACTTCTCGGCACGGCGGTTAAACCATATATTTTATACACATATTTTGTGTACACGGAATTAAAATTTTTCGTCTAATCTAAATTCTTTAAAGTTGAAATTGTATTATAAACATCATTACCATAAAATTTATGAATGTTCCTCGTTATTTTCTCATTTTTTCATTCAATTTATTTCGAAATTTTTATTATTAATTGCTATCCAAAATAACGAAAGAGAATTCTCTAATAGCTCTAGGCAAAAATAATCTGAGTCTCTTGTAATATTTTATAAACTTTTTATTTATTAAATATGAAAGAATTACATAAACTTATTAACTACACAAACGTCGTGGGTAGGCTCAAAAATAATTAACATATTATAAATCTTTTTGATTAATTTAAGGTTTCAATATTGCTGTACCTTCGTTAAGACGGACGCAGAGTAAGTAACTGAGTCACAAAATAAAATACGAAATGAAATTTATTTACTTTATTTAATCCGTAAAATACTGAATATTTTTCATGCAGTGGAGTGAAGAATTACGGAATATATTTTCGTGAAGTGGTTCTAACAAAGTTTGTTATGTTTTAAAATGAATATATCTCAATTTGACAGTAAATTAATTTAATTGTAATACCTTGTCATAAATTATGAAGGTACCTGTTTATGTAATAAAAGCTAACTTAATAAATTAAAATAATTTTAATAAGAAGGCATGATTATTGTGTTTTTGGTATCACATTACGCAAAGATATAATATATATTTATATATGAATACTTTTTTGTGTTTATTGTTCAAAAATTGTATAATAAGTCAAATATAATACATCTACTATATAAAAAATTATATTTTTATTAAAATTATAGAATTTATCAGAATCATTTATGAAATCGGGAATATTTTTTGGTGAAATTTCAAAGCCTTCCCCAATAAAGCTTAAACACAGGCAGCTCTGCGCCGAGTGAGATGAGTGGGCTCGATTGGGGGCGGGGGTAAGTGGGGTAGGGAATGCGCTTATAATAAAGTGGCACAATCTAATAAAGGAAAGTGCTCACAACCATTCGGTGGATTCTTTTTTAGCTAAAAAATTGCTTGAAATGCGCTTATTGAAATACAGTAGCGGCCCAGGGATCGCCAACCAATCATCATCCCACGCGAACAAACTGCTTTAAAATTTGCGGAAAAATATATTTATAACTTTTAAAGGTTATATAGATTCTCGTGCGTCGGTGGGAAAAAAGAAAAGTTTGATAATATCAAACAAGATAAATAGGTCAATGGTTTGACATATTTAAGTTAAGTACATCAGTTTATTAGGAGCTTCTATTTCCTAGTCAATGTTTATATTCCGTTTATAATAAATATACTCCTGCAGCTCTTGAAATATATATAATATTTTAATTCCACCATATTCCCATAGAAAACTTAGGGTGTGTCCAGAGATGGCAATCGTCATTATAACTGACTTATGAAAACTAGAACTTCTGTTCTTATAATTCTCTGTAAGTATTATCAGAACAGAAGTTCAAGACTCTAAGTCATATTGTGTTCAGAGATGGCAGCACAAATCCATCGATGGAATATTTCTAAAAACGTGAATATATTAAAGTTTCTAATGAATATATTTTTGTTGGCTTGGCGACTGTATTTACATATTATTCTATGAACAAGTCCAAGCCTTTAGCTTTCGCTAATCGATATAGCTCATAGAGGATCTGGTCTGGAGAGCCGGAATTCACCTAGATTTTATTTTGCTTCCATAAAAAGCAGATCCTTCTCTCTGGAGTCATTATTCTTCTATACTTTTAAAATACTTTTTTTGTTTTATTTATTATTTATTTACATATTTAATATACATATTTAATAATATTTTAATCTTTCCACATCAGGAGTTCACGTGATCAATCAAATTATTCTAAATATTATTCTGTGTAAAATTATTTCTTTTCCCCCGTCTTGTGGTTATTGTGCGCTACACTTATCTTTCCAACATATGTAGATATTTGAATTATTGTCAACAGTACCTACTTATATTTGGACATAAATGACAGGAAATCATCAAATGTTGGAATAAGGCGAAACATTTGTTTTCTCTTAGATTTCAATAAAATGTTGTTCACAATATTTTTCATTACACATTGTCTTAAAGCTATTTTGTATTGAAGTTAGTCTTATAGCGCATGGACTTCCTGTGTAATGTTTTATTCTTAATTTATTTTTTTAGTTTTAGCATCTGAATTTTAGAGTTAACAATTAGGAGTAAAAATAAGTTACTTATGTGTTTGGTGGTAAGGCGTAGTCTCTTTAGCACTTGGTTGATATTTTAAAAAGCGGCGAATGATCGATCTATGAGGTTTATGTTTTATTTATAGGACTGTCCTGAGTGACCTCTCTCATTATCCATGAGAAATACGAGATTATTTTACTGCTGCAGGTTGCCTTTTATCGATCTTGTCCTTAAAGGTTTGCCATCCCCACATTAAGCTTCATCCGCAGCTCCTTCACCCACTTTACCCCAAAACTTAACTCCTCCTGCGTGGGGGTTTATAAATTTTTATTACATATGCTCACTAAAAAACTTACTTGTTTAAAAGATAACACAAAAACAAGTAGTCATAAACATTAAATACAAGTATTCTCTTTATCAATGTACATACGATAACAAACATTCATTAACTCGACGTTTTTAGGCAAAATTATCCCTTTTTAACGTAAGTAATATCCTCATAAATTCTCACTTATGGAATACCACAAGGCATGGTATTGGGACCGCCACTTTTCAGATGATTCATGATTCATGAGAAAATACAAAAAAAGGAAAATCAGGATATAAATATTATAAAAAATAATTTGTGCGTGTACTCATAATATATGCACGGTATAAGTTACTTAAGTAAAATAAAGACAAAATTTTATATTTATGTAGCTCAAAGTATTCAGTTGTTAAAATCTACATTGATTTTTGTCGATTATTTTATTGAGTTTCATGAAATTAATTTAAACTCATGATTACAGAAATGTATTTTCGAATATTTAAAATAATTTGGCAAACAAAAACATTATTAAAAAACAATCAAAACATTTTAAAATTTGCACGTAAATAGAAACTCAATAGGGTTTCGTTATTGAGACGTTCCTTTTCAAAAAACATATGCATTTTCAAAAAAAGTCCCAGTATCTACCCACTTGTTTTATCGATATTCGGCCTAAAATGGTTCCGTATTCAAAAGTTTCGAAACTACAATTTCGACTGCCGTATTCAATATCGTATCGTATCTGTTTCATGGGTGGCGATCTAAGAGAAAAACAGTGGTAGCCCCGACTAGGGTCAAAATCTAAATATTGCAAGAGAAGAATACCAGGGAAAAATTTGAAAGAAAACCGCCGAAAGGTTAAATAAGAAGAATACGGAAGAGTTCAACATTGATAGTTCATGGGAACACATCAAAGAGAGCCTGTATGAGTCAGCCAAGGAAGTGTGCAGTGTGACCGTCCAAGGAAGGAAGAAAGGAGATGCATGGTGGGATGATGAGATTAGAGATCTTGTAAATGAGAAGAAAAAAGCGTGGTGTGACCTCTTGGCAATGAAGAATATAGATATGAATGGATATACTCTAGCAAAGGATTTGTATGATGTGTGTAAGAGAAAAGTAAAGAGCGTTTGAGGAAGGACGAGGGACTCAAATTGACTCAGAACTTCCAAGAGAATATTAAGGTCTTTTGGAAGGAAGTTAAAAAGTGACACAAAAAGAGGTAGTGTGAATGCTATAATGTCAAAGAATGGAAAGATGCTCAGGAACCAAAACGAAATAAAAGATAGATGGAAGGAATTTTTTGAAGAAATGTATGAGAGTAATGGGAATGTGAGTGATGATTCCTCTGAGGCGTCCAATGGATGTACGAATGGTGACAACAGTGTGAATGAGATAACTGTAAGAGAAATCAAAAAGGCATTGAAGCACATGAAGAATGGTAAGGCTGTGGGTCATGACAATGTTGCTGCCGAGTACATTAAGAGTGGTGGTCCAGTAATACTCACGTGGCTTCATAGACTCTTCAACCAATGTTTAGAGGGCAGCTACACTCCTAAGGATTGGAAAAGAGCTGTTATCATGTCTCTATACAAAGAAAAAGGGTCGTGAATGGACTACGCGAGCTATCGGGCCATTAGCCTATTGAGCTCTGTTGGCAAACTGTATGCGAGAATTTTGATAAAACGAGTGAGGTTGACAATGAAAGAAAAAGTGTGGGATGTACATGGAGTGTTCATGAGTGGAAGAGGATGCATGGACTAGATTTTCTCACTGCGCCAGATGACGGAAAAGGTTTTGGCAAAGAACCAAAATTTTTTTATGTCTTTGGAGATCTCCAAAAAGCGTACGACAGAGTGATAAAACGAAAGTTATGGAAGGTTTTGTCTGAATACGGGGTGAAGAGTAAACTCATACAGGCAATTGCATCCCTGTACGAAGGAAGTAGTGCTTGCGTGAGAATAATGGGGCATTCAAATCATGGTTTGATATTACAAAAGATGTCAAACAGGGATGCTTAATGTCACCATGGATTTTCAATCTGTATATGGATAATTGTATGAAAGAACTAGAAATTGGAGCGAAAATGGACGGACTCACCATATCCTGCCTACTATAAGCAGACGTCGCAGTATTAGTGGCTAACAGTGAAGCTGATCTGCAGTGCTTGGTTTCCAGGATGTCCGATGTATGCATGCAGAGTGAACTTCTGATGAACGTCAGCAAATCGAAAGTAATGGTATTCGAGAGAGACGAAAGAGTGACTAAGTGTGATTTAATTGTAAACAATGAATGCTTAGAACAAGTAAACGAGTTTGTGTATTTGGGAAGTATATTTAGTAGAGACGGCAAGGCTGAAAATATTTCGAAAGGAGAGTGACTGCGGGAAACAAAGTTAATGGTGCTCTAAATGCAATTATGGCCAATAATAATGTGTCAAAGAAAGCAAGACTAGCGGTAGTTAATGGCGTTCTAGTGCCAACTCTAATGTATGGAAATGAAGCCTGGAATTGGCAAAAGAGGAATGAAAGTAGACTGAATGCGGTAGAAATGCGGTCACTAAGACGCTTGTGTGGAAAATCTTTGGTCGATAAGGTTAGGAATGAATAAATTAGACGTGAATGTAATGCTGGTGGTAGTGTGGTAGATAGAATAAAGAAAAGAGTGTTGAGATGGTTTGGTCATGTGAAACGTTTGAACAAGGAAAGGATGGTTAAGAAAATATATGAGGCGAGTGTTGAAGGCAACAGAAATAGAGCGCGTCCGCGAAAGACCTGGCATGACCAGATGGGCCATCCTCAAACACTTGTTTTATCTGCAACAGGTGTTTGAGGATGGCCCCGTTAAAAGCCGCAACAACCGTAGAACTTGTATGAGAAGATGTATGAATGTGGCCGAAGCAAAAGTGCCAGGATAGAAAAGTGTGGCGTTCAATCCTCTCTGCCTACCCCTGCGGGGAAACGGCGTGATGGTTAGTTAGTTAGTTAGTTATGTGCTATAGAGAATAGTGTGCCTCTCTGAACAGCAACAAACTTAATATGACTAAATCTATTTTGGAGTAACTGTAGACCAACAAATGGAAAGAGTATATTTATACAATCATGAACAAAATCAGAAAATTGATTTATATATTAATAGAATTACGCAACATTTTGACAAAAAACTTAGAATAACATATTATGCCTTTATGCAATACATAATACAATACCAAATCATAACTAGAGGTGATTGTATAAAAATGCTTTTAATATAAATTGATAACATGTAAAAATAATTATCAGGTTCTTAAAATCACACATAAAATATTATAAAAATAATATTTAAAAAATTTATAACCTATACCATTAATTTATTACTTCAAGAATTTAGTGTCTTTAACAATTGGGTTTATTTTATTTACAATTGTGTTTTTATATCGTTAGTCTAAAGACAGACTATATAAAAACACCGCAATATGGTCGGCTTATTTCTGTGGTTATTTATTATAAATTAACTTAAATACAAATTCACCTGCTTTTAACCACTTTAAAACACTACAGACTAAAATAATAATTTAATTCACAATAATTTATTTATTTATTTATTACTAGCTGGTTAGCCCGGCTTCGCTCGGGACCATAATTTGGTAAGCATAGAATTGTGCTGACGTCTCTTTTTTGCTGGTTTCGGTACCTGTGATTGGATTGCCTTGCTGGACCGTCTTTGCCTTGCCAAAATATCAACAGGTATTTTAGCATACAATCATAACACTCTAGAGAGAACTTTCCAAAACTTTCTAGAGCATTCCGAAATCTTATAGAACTTCCTGGAATCTTCTAAAATTTCCCCTTTCCAGAACCTTCTAAAGCATTATAATTCTTTCTGGATCCTCTAGATCCACCGACGCACTCCCCCACTCAGTTTGGAACCTTATAGATCTTTCTGATAGCTTGTAGAACTTTCTCCTTCCAGAACATTTAAGACCATTCTCAAACCCTCTAGAACTTTCCGGAACCTTTAAAACTCGTTGACACATTGCTGCAACTCAATTTGGAACCTTATAGAACTTTTTGAAACTTTCTCCATCCAGAACTTTCTAGAGCATTCTGGAACCTCCTCTTAATCTTCTGGAAACTTCTCGACTTACCAATGAACCCAGCCACTCGGTTTGGAACCTTATAAAACCTTTTTAAACTTTCTCCTTCCAGAACCTTCTAAAGCATTCGAGAACCTTAATGAACGTTCTAGAACCTTCTAGATTCATCGACGTACTCCGCCATTCAGTTTGGAATATTATAGAACTTTTAGGAATCTTCTAGAACGTTCTCTTTCCAGAAATTTTTAGAGCTTTACCGAACATTCTGTAATCTTCTAGACTCACAGACACACTCCGCCACACTGTTCGGAACGTTAGGGATCTTTCTGGAATCTTCTACAGCGTTCTCCTTCCAGAACATTCAAGAACTTAATTAAACGTTTAAGAAGTGGCGGAGTGTGTCGGTGAACCTTCTAGGTTCACCGACACACTCCGCCACTCTGTTTGGAACCTTTAAGAACCTTCTTGAACTTTGTCTTTCTAGAATTTTCTAAAGCATTCGAGAAACTTCATGAACGTTCTGGAACCTTCTAGACTCAGTCACTCTCCGCCACACTGTTTGGAACGTCACAGAACCTTCTCGAACGTTTTTTTCCAGAACCTTCTAAAGCATTCGAGAAACATCATGAACTTTCTGTTCTAGACCTACTGACACACCTTGCCACTCAGTTTGTGAACTTATAGAACTTTCGGGAATCTTCTAGAACCTTTTCCTTCCAGAATTATCAAAAACATTATCAAACATTCTAGAATCATCTAGACTCCGCCATTCAGTTTGGAACCTTATAGAATGTTCTTGAACTTTCTGCTTCCAGAAACTTGTAAAGCATTATAAAGCCTACATGAACGTTCTGGAACCTTCTGGACACATTGACATACTCCGCTACTCAATTTGGAACCTTATAAAACTTTTAATAATCTTCTAGAACTTTCTTCTTCCAGAACTTTCTAGAGCTTTATCGAACATTATGGAACCTTCTAGACTCACGGGCACACCCCGCCATACTGTTTGGAACGTTATAGAACTTTTGCGAATCTTCTAGAATGTTCTCCATCCAAAACATTCTTGAACCTTAACGAACAGTCTGGAACCTTAGACACACTCCGCCACCAGAATTTTATAGACCTTTATCAAACGTTCTAAAACCTTCTCGACTCACCTTTTAGTTTGGAACCTTAAAGAATTTTCGAGAATATTCTAGAACACTCCCCTTCCAGAACTTTCTAGAGCTTTACTGGACATTCTGAAACATTCTTGACTCACTCACCTTATAGAACTTTTGGGAATTTTCTAGAACGTTCTCCTTCCAGAACTTTGTAGAGCGGATTTTTCCGGAACCTTTTAGACTTACCAACACAGTCGGCGGGCCCATCCTGGAACAATCTGAAGTATTTGCGGCCTTCCCATAACAAAACAATATGCTAGAATGCACATTTTCGTCACCCACTCCCACCCACGCTCAGCCACCCCCACCCACGCTCAGCCACCCCCACCAAACTCGCACATTTTCAATGGGACACCAAGGGCTATCCACCACCATAACCACCAGGGTAGTATCTGGTTGTGAAGAAAACTTGGCGGATAGGGAAACACGGGTTTCTTTATATATATATATTGATTTATTATTTCATTCCTTTACTTTTACATTTGTAAGGTTAAATTATACTATGACTGTCTCACCAGAGAGTTCTGTGTTGAGACACACAAAGTTTACAATTATAACTTATATGTTAGCACATTTTATACAAAATACATTTTATACAAAATAGGTTAAAAAAAGTACATTTTATACAAATATGTTTAAAAAAGATTTATCATCGCCTACACTCAGGCACATGTAAATATACCCTAATACAATCTCAATTTTTCTAATTCTCAATTTGTTTGGAAGAGTTTCCCAAGAATTGGTCGACCCATCTCTTTTACACAAATTTTAATTGATGTTTTTACATTTCGGATTGTTCATTTGTGATACCCTTTCCAGCTTTGTATCGTACAGTTTTGGGCCTATATGTTTGAAGTTTCTTTGTTCACTGTTTTTCCATTGCTAATTGATCTTAATATTCGGATAACATGCCCCAAGACAAAAGCTGTAATTCTCGTTTTTATCTGAAAAATAAGAATTTGTAACACAGTCCTTTATGTAAATTAGCAAAACGATTAATACATACAACATATTTAATAATCCATATATTATCTGCGCCATAATATTGCAATAGTCAGGCAATAAAGCTACTATATTTTACAAATATATATTTGTAAAATATAGCAGTCTCGACACTTAGTAGCTACTGGGCAGAACTGTACTTTGAGCTCGACCCTACATCATCAGTGTGGTAGTAGTCATCCGGCCAGCTGCGGCGTGGCTGACCGGACCTGAGATAATTAATCAGCTGATCAAATCACCGCTCGAATCAGGCGCTCGTTGGTGCATGAAATTGCCCATCTTCTGCACACTACGCACTTGCTCGCTCTACCAGAAGGCACAAATCTATTTAAAACAACATAGTTCATTTCATATCGGATCCAGGAAAATTCATAATAACCACTTCTATACTAAGTGTTGGTACCAAAATTCCATGATATACCGCTAGTATTGCCTCGGTAGACATATTTGTATTAGAAATTATTGCGAATACATATTTTGAGTATGTTCAAATTTTTCAGAACAGTAGTGGATTTTTGTCACAGGGACATCATTAGTCAATCAATATATTTTATAGATGTCTCAAAGTGATTGTATTTTTATGGGAAAGTAGGTATAGAAGTTTTTGGGTGTACATAGGGCTTACGACCTATCGTACGGTTGGCTTAAGTGATCACTTTACACAATATATTTGAAAGAGATTTTTAGTTCTGGTAGTGTCAGCCCTTCTCTCGATACCATACGTCATGATTGGGCGGACACAGGTCTCATATATTTTCACTTTGCTCTCCTTGAGCATATGTTTGTTTCTCCAGAAAGCATCCAGCAACAGTTGGGGCTTTGTTTGCTTGCTCTCTTACTTCTTCGTAGAGGTCGTTACTGCTGAATATTTCTACACCCAAGTACTTGAAGCTCATTACTTGCTTTATTATTTTATCTTCGATTGCAAGGTTGCATCATATTGGCTGTTTCGATGTCACCATGCTTTAAGTATTATCTACGGAGGTTTTCATGTTGAATCATTGTAAGGATGTATGAAATTTATGCAGAAGTTTTTGAAGATCGTCTTCAGAGTTGGCTATTAAGCATCATCAGCATAACATATTATATCTATCTTTTTGCCTCCCATGTTGTAGCGTAGATTCATTGATTTGACATCTTCTATTAGCTTATCCATGATGATATTGAATAAGAAGGGGCTCAAGCTATCTCCCTGTCTGATGCCTACTGCGGCTGGGATTTCTTTAGATAGATCACTGTTTACCTTTATGCGCATTTTATTGTTAGTATTCAAATTATGAATAGCTTTGATGATGTGTAGTGGTACATCTTTTTCCGTTAGAATATCTATAATATCTTCTAGAAGCACTCTGTCAAAGGCCTTAGTGAGATCAATAAAACACATATACGCCGGTTTATTATATAATATTATATAATAGATTTTTTCCTTATTTTTCTTACCACAAATATTGCGTCAGTGGTGGACCGGATTTTTCTGAAACCTTACTGTTCATCACAATTTTGTATTATATTCTCCAGTTTTGTTCTTACAATGCTTGTGAAGAGTTTTTGTGATGCGCATAAAAGGAATATTCCTCTATAATTTTCCGGGTTTGTTTTGGTGCCTTTCTTAAAAATAGGGTTGGTGATACTCAGTCTCCATTCGTTTGGTATTTCAGATTGCTCGAAGATTTTGTTGAACAGTTTATTTAGTTCTTTCGCTACCTTTGTGTCTTCATATTTTATGAGTTCATTTGGGATTTTATCTATTCCGGGAGATTTTCTATTTTTATGGCTGAAATCATATCGTTAGTGCACAGGATCACGTTTGATCCATCGTCTTTTTTTGTTTTCTATGCATGTTCCATACCTTTCGCTGTGCTACGTAAAGATCTCTCTCCATGTCCCTGGTAAACTTTAGCCAGTATTCCCTCTTTATTTGATCTATTTCAGGATTGTCCCTGTTCCGTATGGATTTATACTTTCTGTATTCTTCTGATGTGGGGTTGCTTCTATATATCAGATAACTATCTCTGTTTCCCTTGCTAGGTTTTTTACATTTTCATTACACCATGGTCTCTTATAAGGTTCAGCATTCACATTTAATATTTTTCTTTGTGTCAAAGTGATTTCCTAAAATATGAAGAACGTATATTCCAGTTTGATTTAAGTCGCCGACTATATCTTACAGAAAACCGATAGAATGGCACACACGGCCATGTGTCAGATATGACCTCAATAATGCATGGAATGAGTATTGACATTTACAGAAACATATATTTTTGAAAAAGAATCGAAATTAAATTGGTATGAAAAAAATATTATGATAATTTTTGTGATAGGAATACTACCAGGAAAATATTTTGTTTGGATTTTTTCTCAAAATTTAGGCTTACCTACGTCAAAGTCAAGCTTAAATGTACTCATTATTACCATTCTATATAGAGAATACTAAACATGACGGTAGATGAGCGTGAAAAAAAATGTAGGCAAATAGTGAATGCTGAAAGAAAATGGTACGAAGGGTTAGAAACAAAAACGTATTTTTGCATGTGACAAGAATACGGATGACTTTTGAAAGCATTTTTGTCTGTTTTAGAAGCCAAATATCAAAAGAATATTCATTTCAAAATATTTATAACTTTTATCTGAATATATAAACCGCTAACTAGGCCTAGCAGCAAGTCATCGGCAAGAGGCGATTATAGGTGCCAATGACCGCGTTGATTCGTATGGGTGGAATGACATGCTCATACGTCCACGTTATTTGTAATTCGCTTTGGTAATTCCGAAATAAATTAAACAGCGATATGAAAGGGAACGTTCAATTTACAATTTTCATTTTTCCCTAGTTTTAAAAATATAAAATATGAATCACGTATTACATTTACACAGTTAAGATTAATGATTTCCAAATATTCATAGAAATTTAATAATTCCATTTTGTATGTTGAATTTCCCTTTGTTGGCACCCACTCATAAAGTGATTCCGAAAATGAAAAAAATACCAACAATGGGCTTAATTTTTTTTAAATTAATACATAGTGTAAGTAAAAACAAGCTGGTGAGAGTATCACCCATCTATAATTTAAACAATATATTTAATTTAATTCACTGTAAACAACCATACAATCCGAAATCTAGTTTGATGTAGTTAAGTAGTTACCCACAACTGGACGACCACAGAAGACTAAGACGAAGCTAAGTAACTTTAACTGTAGGGTAGATACAACACTTGTCATGTGTCAGCTCCCGAAGGGCGCTGCCGCCACCGCAGGTTGCGTCATGCGCCGGGAACATGCCGGGCACGTGCGGGGCATCAATCTAAGGCTTTGTCTGGGGGCTATCATTCGCTGAGCTACCGAGAAGACATCGTCGGAGAATAGAGAGAGAGCGAGATGTCAGCGGGATAATCTGCGCAAATGTACATGTGAGTCCTGACTTTTTTGTAACAGAATTGGCCAGAATTGAATTTTCGGTCCAGCCGTTGCTCCACAGAAAACGAAGGATTGGAATGAAAACCTGCTATTTATTTATGAATAGAAGTGTTTTCGCTTACAACCGTGGAGCGTGAGACTTTTACCAAATACACAGTCAACGTAAACATTGATTTACAAATTAATATTTACCGCAATCCGAGGGATACTGACAGATATTTCGTCAAATCATCAATTTTTATAAAAATTTACATCAATCTACAAACGTAAAAGCCTTGCCGGATCATATCAAAAACAAATAATAAAATAATCATGGCCAATAATAATAATTTCATTATGTATATTCACAAGCTGATCTCATTCCGGTTTCGAATTTGATATGCTTTAAAAATTGTTATTAAACAAAATAAATAGGTAGGTACATTGTTTTAATGTATTTTGAATAAAATACTAAATATTGTTTTTTTTTTAACATTTCAGTTAAATGAAAACTAAAAATAAATTAGAGCAACTATTACTATATTGCTTATGTCATTGGCAATAATTATTAATCAAAAAATATAATTTTCTTTATAACAATTTCCATCCTTAACGTTAAGTGGTTCAAATAATAATGAGGTATTAAAAAACATAATCCTCTGTTTAATAACGTCCGTCACTAACACAGCTTCAACTGTCGGCCTAAATATATAATAAAGTACGTAATTTTCTATGAATTATAGCTACTTAGATTCATATATATCTTATGTACTCCACACTCCCTTTTTTAAATTACTGTTATAACTTTAAACAACAATCTACACTATGTCAATTCTGTGATTTTTTTGCAGTTCTACTCTATGGATTTCTTGTACGTGTTTAAGGTACTTCTGTGCCGTATAAATAAATAAATAAATAAATATTTGCGGAAAAATTCGTACTTTGAAACAGTTGGTGAATAAACGATTTCAACTGTCAGAGCACAGAATATCGAATATAAAGTGATAACTATATTATTCGGAATAAATATCTACTTTTAAAGTCGGAAGTTGGGAAGCTCCGCGGCACATTCGTGTCAACTTGAAGAGGCCCTCCGCGGGTCTGTTCTTCCCGGTGACGATTTCACACAGCCGGTTGAATGAAACACATCAAATTAAAATCATCAAATATTTTTGAACATCGGAAATACTTTATACGTCGTCTCGAATAAAAATCAGATACTCGTCCCACGCGCACATGGCTGTAAGCTAAACCGACGCTTTAGTACCGTGAATATACGGAGCCCGAAATTTGATTATTTATTTTACGGTTCAAAAATGTGCTTCCCAAATAGATGCAGAAATGAGATGAGGGACGGCCATAAACCCGTCCGAGCGAATTATTGGATGCGGGCGGCTGACCGGAATGGCCGGCGGAGCGCGGGAGCAGATTTCAAATCACGCGGAATATCATTTCCCAGACTCCGCCGCCGGGTCGTCTAGGTCGGAGGTACGAAATTACGGATTTCGGGAAACACACAGACTTTATTATGTCATTACCTTGATTTTTGAAGCATTATCTTTACTAGGATTCATCTTGAGGGTTGCAAAGATTTCAACTATAGTTCATTCTTTCAGTAGTCGGAAAACAAATCTTTCATTAAATTGTTAATTCCAAATCCAAAAATTGATAAAATCTTTGGCAGATACTAACCCTATTTTTTTCCCTGGGTAGTAAATATTAGTGGCTTAGTGATGAAATCCTTGGAAACTCAAAACACCTCCCCCCCTCTAGCTAGAAATTTTTTCTAATTTCACTTAGAGGACCGGTGATATAGATAAAACATTTTTTTTAAATCCCACCCCCAAGTCAGATTTTTGTTTTGGAAATTTGATATAGATAAAACGATCATTTGAAATCCCGCCTCCGTTAAATACTATTTTTGACAGATTTGATGTAGATAAAAAAACCCGTCTGCTATTAAAATCAATAATTCAAATGAACGACTGAACGCTTCAACAGTTCTCTGAACGACACGGTAAACAATAGTTCAGTTAACTGAACTAAAATTCCATACAAATGTATGTGTGGTCTCCACTCTACATTCCTCACTCAAATAATATTGAATATTTGTCGGGTCCTAAAGAATGGAAACAGAAGTATCCCACATTTGAATCAGATTGGTCGAACGGTATAGATTTTCATGGAAAATATGTCAGAAAACTTTATTTTCATTTTTCCTTCAGGAGAGTGACTACTGTACTTTGTTTAATTGTATTTTCTCACATATATGTATATCATCGTATTGTATCTCGTTCTATTGTATTTAATGGTTTGCTTTTGAAGACAGTGAATTGTACGGTTTTGTGGACGCCTTCCTGCGCCGCTTGCATATATGGGTTTAAGTAGCGTGGGCAGGATAATCACATTAGCATACAAAAATGCCGAATTTTGTGGTAAAAGTGGAGGGCCGATATGAGAGCTATTGCTCATAAAATGGCCTTGAGTGTGTGCTGGGTCCCTCCTCACCGTATTCATTTGTAATTATCAAAATTATCGAGCATGCTTTTGGGTGTTTATTGAATCTATTGTCAACAGTATGGAGTTTATGTTTAAACATGCTAATTTTACTCTATCGATAATTTAATTAAATTCATACATAATATTTGCTTATTCGATGACAGGATTTTGCTCAGCCGAACGATTATAGTTGTTCCGAGCTAGTTTGGAATGGTGCTGATGATTTGTGACCAGTCCTGCAGTGGATGCGAGCATTTGAGAATGGAAACTAGCCTGACGGCATTTTAATTGATTATAGTCATACACTTGTTGAAGATCCCAGGTTCGTTAAGATGTTTGCAAAACCAACAACAACGACACTGGATACGAATTTAATTGGAGCACTATTCATTGATAAACACTTATTTTGCAATAATCACTTATCTGTGGAATACTTTAAACTCGTTTTCCAGAGTATTCGCATGTCTGTGATCGCACTTATTCACTATAAAATTTCCGGTAGGTACTTTCATAGCCGTTTTTTGCTGGTTGCCATATCTTGCACTAGTCGCAGATTTCACTAGTATTGTTTCTATAGAATCAAAATAAACTGTTTCGTAAAGCGATTGTGATATAGGTTTCCTATATAAATCCTTTATATAGGAAGTGCCCTTTTTTATTCCAAAAGTTCTGATATAATCTCGTTTGTAGTACAAGAAAAATCAGACAATAGATCTATTGTTTTTGAGGTAAGTTGTAGAACTCTATAATCATTCATATTAGGTCCTTACATATGAAATTGGGGTTTTGCCGTACTGGCAAATTTGATCTCAAATATCTTCTCTTTGGTTAGGAATTCCAAATCCAAATTTATACAGCTATTTACTCATGTATTTGTATTTTGAAAATTATAATTCATTTGTTTTTTCCTCAATTGTTTTTTTCTTTGCGTCACTCAGTTTACAAAATGAAAAACTTGAAATATAGCGTTATTTACGAGTACGAGTCCCACCGTGGCACCAGTGCTGCAGAAACGGCTCGAAGGATTAATGATGTGTATGGCGACGGTGCCGCAAAAGAAAACACAGTGCGTTTTTGGTTCCAACGTTTTCGTTCTGGAAATTTCGACCTGCAGAACAAGCCCCGTGGACGGCCGGAGACCAAAGTTGATAATGAAGATTGAAGGCTATTGTGGAAGCGGATCCATCGCAAACCACATCCGAGTTAGCTGCAGGCTGCGGTGTTAGTGATAAAACTGTTTTAATCCACTTGAAGCAAATTGTAAGGTGAAAAAGCTTGAAAGGTGGGTACCTCACGAATTGAGTGAAGCAAATCAACAAACGCGCGTTGACTGCTGCGTTGCATTACTCAACCGGCACAAGAATGAAGGGATTTTAAATCGAATCATTACCTGTGATGAAATGTGGATCCTGTACGATAATCGGAAGTGCTCATCGCAATGGCTGAACCCTGCCGAACCAGCCAAACCATGCCCCAAGCGAAAATGGACTCCAAAAAAGTTACTTGTGAGCGTTTGGTGGACTAGTGCTGGTGTCGTTCACTACAGCTTTCTTAAATCTGACCAGACGATTACGGCAGATGTCTATTGTCAGCAACTGCAAACCATGATGGAAAAGCTAGCTGCTAAACAACCGAGGCTGGTTAATCGCTCTAGGCCACTGCTGCTTCATGATAACGCTAGACCACACACTGCACAACAGACGGCTACCAAATTAGAGGAGCTTCAATTGGAATGTCTAAGACATCCACCGTACTCTCCGGACCTTGCCCCAACAGATTACCATTTTTTTCGAAATTTGGATAACTTCTTGCAAAGGAAAAAATTCAACTCCGATGGGGCAGTCCAAACCGCCTTCAAAGATTTTATTGATTCCCGTCCGAATGGTTTTTTTAGTAAAGGGATCGATGAACTACCT
Organism: Agrypnia vestita; assembly: GCA_016648135.1. Taxonomy (NCBI): domain Eukaryota; kingdom Metazoa; phylum Arthropoda; class Insecta; order Trichoptera; family Phryganeidae; genus Agrypnia; species Agrypnia vestita. The sequence continues at coordinate 43,511 of JADDOH010000084.1, read as the reverse complement.
ATGAGATGGCAAAAGTGCATAGATAGCAATGGTACATACTTTGATTAAATAAATATATTATAATAAAAAAAATCGGCTTTATGTTCCTCCCATACTAAACGCCAATTTCGTATGTAAGGACCTAATATTTAAATAAAACCACTTTTTTTAGTTCTAAATTTTTCGCCGTATAAGGGCAGTATCAAGATTGATAATAAAGATTGATATTGATAATGCCCTTGCAAAGCGAAACGCATTTCAAAAACTAAAAATGTAGAACTTAAAAACAAGTGTTTTTATTTCCATATGTATGATTGTGGAGTTCTATATTGATTGTTGATTGTTGATTGATTGACTCCAAAACAATTGATCTATTGTCTGATTTTTATTGTACTACAAACAAGATTACATCTGAACTTTGGATTCACAATATTGAGAAACGTGTCAAAAATAAATGTAGGAAATAGACAAATATAAGTAGGAAAGAAATACAGAACAATTGAAAAATAAATTAAAAATTGTAATTGTAGGAAAAAATGTTCAATAAAGAACATTTTTAATTATGTAAATCATCTGAAAATATATCTGACAAATAAGTATATTCATTTCCGTGCTTTTGTAATCTATTGATCTGTGAATTTAATCTTTGATTTGTATTTGTGATGTGATGAGATGTGATGACTGATCTCCGATAGGAGATGGCGCCATAAGAAGAAGAATAATAAAATATTTTCTGGTAGACGTAGCAGGATCATGATCCGTTATTAATGTGCTTATTTGAGGACAAAAGATTGTTTTTGGAATAAGCCATTAATAATTTGAAAAAGATATATGAGCTCAGAAAAAATTCATCGATCATACAATGTGGCTTATTTGAGTGTTTTCATTAAAACATTACAGTTCAGATCTAAAACAGGTAGGTTTATATTTATATAGTTTAAAATTATTTATAAATTTTAAATATCTATACTTAACCCTTAGTATATTATTCGAATGGACAACGCAATAAGGTGACCATTTACCTATACAGGCCATAGTTATGGCTGGAAGTGAATTAATTTATTATACTATTCTCAATATAAACCCTGTATTATTAGTATTTTATTCGTAATTTCATTCGTATGTGGGATAGAAGATAACTTTTCATCAAAAAATATTCCTAGATTTTTTATTGCATGCTAAGTGGTAATATTTTCTAGTTACACATAATGAAGATTGTAATAATTAAAAATATAAGAGTTTAATTTTTGAAATTCAAATAACCTTCCATTTTCCAATATTGCATTTTAGTCAATTGTCTTCGCAACGTTTTGCAAAGAGGAAAAATAGAGTTGCAATTCACTATATTCTCTTAGGCTTCGCATCCATGTCTTCGTATAGTTTAATCACCAGGAAATAAATACCCAAATTATACTGGTAACAGTCAGAATAATATCTCTATGTACCGTAAATGTTTGTTTTCACTTCTAAGTAACACGTTTTTAAAATAATTCGTACAATGTTCGCAATGTTCTTTAAAAAATGCTCAGCGATGTTTCCCGGTCGTGGCAAAAATATGATAATATTACGTTAAGAAAATTATACAGTGAAAATTAAACACATTTTTTGTGTAATTAGTTGGCCCACTGCAATCAGCCCAGCAGCTGAGAGAAAGTTCTTAATTCTGTCCACGCTAATCTTTATATTATTTAAAGGTTAATGAGCGCTTTCACTTCTTCATTAATTCAGCGTTTCCTTTGTCCCCCGACAGCCCCCAACCCGCCACCCTCCCACCTCATTCGGCGCCGGCTCCCTTGCTGTTCTCTTTAATCTCAACATTCTTTGTTCCAAAAACATTGTGTTAATTAAGTAAAAAACTGTACAGCACCAATTATATTGGATATAAAAAAATTAAATCGAAAGTTGCGTGATAGTCTAAAAACCTCCGTAAAAACTGAAACTCTGTTAAATTAACGATGTACCTATTACGTTACCGATAGATGAAATGATAATGATGCGATAATAATTGAATACATTGATTGATGATAATAATCCTGATAGTTTTATCTTCTAAATTAGTTAGTTGTAAGGAAGAAAACTATCTACCAATATCTGATTACATTGAACATTCCAGATTTTCTCATTCCATACCTGTTCCCTTTAAATTTGGCATTGAATAATTTTATTTTCTAGTCTCGTTATTGACACGATAAGTACCTACATAATATCTAGTTATATATGTTACAGATAATTTATCAATTAATTAAATCGAAAGTGAATGTATGCATACAACTAGTTAATATAAAGATTATCGAAATTTCCACTTTGTCTGTAATATATTATGTATGTATGCATCAACTTTATAACAAATTGATTATTAATATTGTATCCTACCTACTTTTTCTTAAAAACTCTTGTCAAAATTAGATATAATAAAATAAATTATTTTTTTTAGCATTTTTCGACTTATCACACCATCAAGTACCATTTTTATGTTTTACAATGAACGGCGATTTTGCTGTTCAAGATATTTCTCAAAATACGTACCCACGCATTTACTTGATTTGATAAAAATACGAATGGTAAAAATAGCAAATACAATTAATTTATTTGCTTCTGTGAAATGCAATTGACTGACAACAGATCTCCTTTATATTTATAATTGTTTCCTTGTGTTAACACAAAATGCCGATTTCTCTATATTTTATTAAAAATAGGTAGTTTATATAATATTTCACATGCACCCTGACTTCTTGCGTCCTGAAGTAGTACAGCGAGTAACTCCTCCATTCTAACGATTGTTTGGATTAAATTCGAGGTTGGACTCTCGGCGATTTATTAAAACTAGAGTTTTCTAAAGAAGCTTCGCGTGAAGTGTTATAAATTCCGCTCTCACGGGCACTCGGAGCCACGAGAGGTTAATTTTTAATACTCGAGTCAAGTGTGAAGGGTTGCGGTGGAGAGGGGGCGGGTCTCCAAGCGGCGGTGGGAAAAGGAAATTTCATTCTCCATTTAAAGCAATAGACAGTTTTTGTAACTTCCTATCAGTCGTTACGAGCTGAGAGGTCGTTCCCTTTATTGCTCCGGCCTGGCGGAACGGTGCATTATGGATGATGGCCGGCCTAGCCTGGCGCCTGCTCTATTAGAGAACGCTGATTTTTTTCTGAAAATAAATTCCTCGAAATAATTTCGTATCACAAGTTTTTTAAATATAAATATCATCTCTATAAAAGTCGTCACGGAGTTACGAATCATTCTTACAATATTTATGAATGTGAAAAAAGAATACAAATATTTTCGAAGTATATTTTTTTACGAGAAGGAAATGCTACCATTAATTTTTTTGTGATGTTTATAAATTGAAAAATAAAAATACGAAGATCGTTGCATCATTAGCAAAAAAAAAACAATAGCTTATTGCGCTTAAGTAATTTTTGTTGCTATGTCTGCTATGAGTCAAGAAATGTACCTGCTGTAGTGTACATGCTGAAGTGAATTTAAAGTAAAATTATACATACGATACCTGGAAATTTCCCGCGAAAGCTGAGTTTTGGCATGGACCTTGATATAATTATTCTAAATAAAATTTCAAGTCCCTATCGATTCGAGTTACGCTAAGCTTTTTACGAAAGGTCAAAGGTCATAGAAATGTTATATGTAAATATCTTGTTACGTTTTATGGCAAAACTGTTTGTTACCAAATCGTAACTTAAAATTTCTACAAAAACTTTATATTAGTAACCATTTATACAGCGATGCAAAATTATGTATAGTGCGCACTCTTAATATAAGATTTCTAGTGACTCTTTAGTGCGGTGTACATATCATTATACGTTGAATACGACATAAAATCGACGGGCCTAACATTAAGTACTCTATCTGTAAATCTGTTACTTTGCAGGAGAGTGCTTAGATCTTATTTTTTATTAATGAAACTTTTTATATGAAATTATAATTATTAATTATATAATACATAACTTAAGAAAGCTTTAAAATATGCAATACTAAAACCAAATTAATTAATCAACTAAAAGACATGAAAAATCAAATCAAAAAAATATATATTTGACCGGGATACGAACCACGGATGTCCTCCTATCCAGGGCAGGCGCGTTATCCAGTTACGCTATAGCGGCCTCCTGCATTTCAGTGAATATATCGACCTTATCTATAAGTCTCATTTATTAATTGATTGACATTCAATGTTGTACAAGATAGTATAGAATATAGTGAGGGAGCGCATAAACAATATTATCGCTTTTAGCAGGTTTATAAAAAGAGTTTACGATCGAGATACTGCGACACCACCTGTGTACCTCTTCCGTGTCTCTTAAGCCATCGTTGGGCAATCAAAAGTTAGAGCAAACACTGTTGCTATGTAGCTGTAGTATGGAACCATGTATTGTAGTTAAAAAAATTATCTCTTTCTACTTTGAAAGTAAAAAATAGCCTATTACACTCTTGTGTCTTGGAATACCACACTTTCCTCATCCATTTTTATACATATTTTAGTGTGTGTCCTTCGTTCGGTTGTTGAAGCGTTTTTTTACAACACAATTCATCACATCATGCTAGGTTTCTCACAAATGCATTCTATTTTTGTTACTTTCTATACTCGCCTCATATATTATATTTATTTACCATTATCATTACTGGCGTTTTCTTCTTTTTTTGACTACGCCCCAAACAGTATTTGATCCTTATTTGTTAATTTTTCGCTCTATCTATCAGTCTTGCTCATTCGCCACCTTGTTAGCATTTTTTTTTACGCTAAAGAAAACCATGTGATTCAGTGTTGTAAAAACAAACGGGCCGAATGGCCGCCATTAAAAATTTGCTTCCAGTATCCCGACGGTTAACTTCTTGAAAATACAATATGGCGCACATTTAAATAAAAATAAAATTGAAGAATTTTAAATGGAACAAACTAGCTATTGAAATCCTTGAGAATCTCCACTGGAATCCCACACCCGCTGAACATCCCTATACAGTTCCAGGTTTTTAGAGCAGCTTGGCAGATTGGAGTTCTGTACGGAGCCTCGATCTGCGACCTCTAAATGTCGGTTGTATCTTCTCTGGCATCCCTCAATAAAACGCAACTCCAAACAATGTGCTTCAGCGTCTGCCTCACCTAGCAGGGACACCACGAGTCCGGAGCAAGATCTAAAGCATGGAGCTTGCTTCTGAATTTTCCGCGACACGATATCATCCGCCGAGAAACCCGAGGTATCCATTAACACACCTAAGTATTTCATACAGCGTTCGAATTTCACACTCAATTTTCTTATGTACTTGTCAAAATAGTCGAAAACTATAGAGTAAATTGGATGATTTAAGATAGTAAAATGAAAAAATGTTTTTTATGGAATCGACGTAGAAACCGCTGACATGTAGGTGAATCATTTTATTTAAAAAAAATTCTTTATATCTTTTAGAATCTTGATTATTATGTTATATTATTGGTTTTTGTTTCGAAAATAAAATACAATTACTTTTATGCAATAATTGTTTTGTATTTACTTTTGTAATTATTAATCGTTTTAAAGTACCTTGGCTCTTAAGATTAATAAGTATTGTGGAAAAATGACATAATTTTTATTGATAATTTTTATTTAAAAAAACTTATTTTTATATAATTTTGATAACCTTTTTTTTATGGTGTGCCGGAAACAAAAAACAATAATACACATTTATAATCATACAATTATTTCTATTTTTATTTTATTTTTTATGAAAATATGTAGTCATTCCCCACCACGCTCCCGGATTTCCCATCCACCTCCTGCCTGGATTTGTTGGAAAAAAATATTATTTAGAGGCTTTGCAAGACAATGGCACCTTCTCCACACAAACATCGCATAGAAAGCTGGTTTTGTAGAAATTGGGATGTTTTTAAAAACATATAAATAATTAATAATTAATTATTGAATCTGAAATATCATTTTGCTTATTTAAATGATAAATATTCTCTTCCATTAATAATTTGTATGATTACGTGTTAATTTAAATTAATTAGTCACAGAAATGTACACGAGTATCTATAGTCAAAGTACCTAAATCAACCGATTACCTACAAGCATAAGTTGATTGTATTTTAATTATATTAAAATGAACCGGCGGACTTTCATATTAATCAGTGGATTACACACAGCTCGGAAGTGCAGGCGCAGGGCGGCCCCCCTCGGGAGCACAGTATCCGAGCAACCTTGGCGACCGTATTGTGACGTTTACTGTCGCGAAAGTCCCGCGTGCGTTAATAAAGTCAGCGAGCAGTACACCAATACGACGTGTGTTTAAGGATCGCGCTCTAAACTAATAGAATGATAAATATCGCTCGAGCCGAGAAGGAGCCCGGGCGCATGTTTGTGTAATGTACACAATATGTGCGAGGCGCGGTGGGGGGGGGGTTGCGGTGGCGCGGGGGGTGTCCCGGGGGGAGAATGTTTGTAGAATCACTTTGAGGACATTAGTGGCTCGGACCCAACATTGCTGTTCCTCATTTAATTATTTTCATCCCATGTCGTATACCAAAGTAATGAACTGCCAAAATATAGCTTCCAGAATTAGGGCTCACGGAAATTGGTTTTAATGTCCCTTTCTGTTGTAATGAATAAAACGATAGGTTCTTGATTTACACAACCGTGACAGATTGTTTGTGTTTATGTTACAGACAGTGTGTAAATTTTGATACAGTGTACACTAACTTATAGGTAATGCATACATATACTAGTTAATGTATCCGTAATATAAACTTTACACTTTGTCTGTAACATTTATAATACACTGTCGGTTTTTTATAGAAAACTGATTGCAGGGATATAAAAATATATATTTTCGTTGTTGGGTACGAGCGGTTAGCGGATATGATAGCAAAAATAGAATAAACTTTTTTAACAGTTGTATAAAATTCCCTCCTAGGTTCATAATCGAATTGAATAATTCAAACATTTTTTGTCTGCTTCAGTATTCTAACGGAAGAAGTGAACAATTTTTTTTCCAGGTATAACTAATACGAAAAGATTTAAAAAAAGGTTCATTAAGCCTCCGGTTAAGTCCTCCAATATTGGCATAAGCGGTTTATTAATTTACCTTCGATCATAGGGTTTTATTAAAAAATTCGGTAAAAAGACTAATACATTAGCGTTTTGAAATAATTAGTTAATAGCATCTGCGTGGCATCCCGAAGGTAATAATACGAACGCGTAATAAACGGTTGTCTACGCGTAAATAATAGATTTTAAATTTACAATAAGTTAGTTGACAATACTCTTATAATAATAAATGATAAAAAAGTTTTAAGCTTGAGAACAATTGTTGGAGTGCTGAAATACCGTCCGGCGTAAAAGGTTTGCGTGCGCTATTGTAGTCAGCTATATTGAAAATCAACCCCTTTTAGCGGCATGTATGAAATAATATTTTAAGAGTTTATTTGTTGGTTTAATGAGAACGCTTTCCACCCAATCCCCCGTTAGCACTATTTTCATAGAGTAAGCAGTTTGATATAGTTTCAAATTTATCCAAGGGCAAAATTTCTTTAATACAAATATAATCAGTCGCTTTGCGGTTTTAACACGAATACTTGCGTCCTGTCACTATGTTTTAAAAATTATTTTAATTTTTAGTCGATATAATAATGATGGAGAAATAAAAGTCTCCTGATTTATTATATCGATTATAATTTTTTTATTTTGAAAACGTATGAGCATAATTAAAGACTGTTTAAAGTAAAAACTTTAAAATATTTGAAATAATATAGAAGCTAAATTATAAAATTTTTGCAATATTGATTGAATTTACTGTCACAATACTCAATATACACTTTAAAATAGCAGCAATTTCTAGTGTTCTAAAATATACAATTTGGAAAAAACGCAAAACCAATAATGCCGGCATTGGAGCAAAGGCAAACACAATCAGGACTAAAGAAAAATTGAAGAGCTCTAAGAAAAAGACATTAAGGATGACAGCAGGCAAGTCCCTGAGCGATCGCTTGAGAAACACCAGAATAAGGAAGATATGAGAGGCTGATGATATTGTACGATAGAGTAGACAGCGAAAGAGGAACTGGAATGTCTTGTACAGAAAAAAGATAGCACCAGTCTCCCTTGTATCACACTAGATAGTCTTTTAGGTATCGTTATCAGCGGTGGCTATGGAACGTGGGGAAACGGATCGTTGACCTCACAGTCTCACGGAACCCGCCCTAGTGGAAGACTTCCCAAAATAAGGAAGGATAGCTGGGAACCCGCCTCCCAGGGGAAGCTATCCTCTGAAGAACAGACCATATAGGTCTAATAAAAGAACGAAGAAGAAGAGAATTATCAAAGTACAGTACTATGGCTGTGTTTTACATATAACGACATTTCTAGAATCGTATCTTTTGTTTTTATCAATACTGGGCAATCGCAAAGTTGAAGACTTTATACTAATTGAATGTATAAAAAAAAAAACTTTCATGGCGCCTCTGTAAGGGTTAGTATTTGTATAAAAAAATGTTTTTTAAAGGAATATTTTGGTTCCGGTATCAGATTTATTAAATCAATTAATGTATATTGTAGATATCTCACAGAGATGAAACTGTATTTCTTATGGGAAAGTAGGTATAGAAGTCATTTGGGTGTACATAGGACTTATGACCTATCTTATGGTTGACTTAAGTGATCACTTTACACAATGTAACATTCGCCATTTCCACCCATGATAGAATATACCATGCTTATTCATTTTTTGGAAGTTGTATATATGTTCAAATTGCGTGGAAAGCTTTCACATATGAGTTGTAACCACCTTTCCATGCGGCCTGTACAAAGCCATTTTCATTCCCCTAAATCCCCACAGATGTCGCTAATGAGAAAATCTACAATTGATTTACGGAATTTGAGAGCAATATACTTTATTGTGTAATGAAATTCATCCGAATTACTAGCATTACACTAGGATACGCCAGGAAATATTATTTCCAATTTTTGTTAAATTCCTTTTTTTTTTACCAGTATTTACAATTCAGAATATTTTTGAGTTTATTCAAATCTTTCAGAACAGTGCTGGATTGATTAATATTGTCTCTGTGACATAAATCCAGCACTGTTTTGAAAGATTTGAACAAACTCAAAAATATTCAGATTTATTATTTTTCTCTATCTTCACTAAAGATGTATTTCCGTTGCTCTTGGCAAACTCACGTTTCCTCTTCTTCACTTTACTTCAAACTCTTCACGAATTCCCCTTATTGTATTTTCATCCATCCAACAAAACCTGGAAACGCATGACTACTTCACGAAGAAAGTAAACAAAAATTAAAATCTAATTAAACAGGGTATAAAGAATAGAATCGTTTAATTTAAATTTTTAATTAAGTTTAAATCATTTTCAACCCTGTGAGTAAAATCAATTATCCAAATTTGGAATGTCAGTCCGTCTGTAACTCACTCGAATAAGCCTAGGATTACAACAACAACAATTATGATGACTAGTTGCTAATAAGGCCCGGGCGCCCGATTGTGATACGTTAATAAGCGTGCGGCTCATGTTATACGAATAGATCGTTATTAATTATTTTTATGTACCGTGATTGAAATAATTGACATATTTTTTAAGCAAAATATAAGAAAAATTCTTATTTTCAACTTCCCCAATGCTTAGCCAACATTCGTAAAACTAAAGGAAAATTATTTGGATTTGAATTCTTAATTATTCGACCCGAGTGATCAAAGGTTAATAATATTTGAAATATATATGAAGGTACTTAATTATCCAAATGAATGAATGAACATGTTAAATAATACTTAAAATATGAAGTTCCTCTTCTCTTGCACAACATCTTAACGGGTGAAATAAATCATATCTTGCGCTGGAATAATATATAAAAACTAGTACGCCACGAGATATATAATATTTTATCTTCCAAGCGGAGAAGCAGCAGTAGCGCGGGTACATATGTACCGGTACCGTTATCATTAAAATAAATTGCCTCTTGAATTAATAAAACGGCTCGGCTGAATTCGCGCTGCGTACCTCCCGATGAGCAATGTTTTTTTTCGGCCCGTTTTTTATATTTGAAAGACGAATATGAAATACGGTGAAAAATATCGTACGTATAAATAAAATATTATATTGATGTCGATTAAAAAAACTTAATAATATTGGGGTGCGATTTAAAACCTCCCGCGCATTCATTAAAGCCCCCGGCCCTAGCGCCGCATTGTCGAGCGGAATATGAAACGAGGCCTACCTGCGTCCTTCAGTACTGCTGCTACACGCTATACATTTATTGTGGCATCAAAAAATGAAGGGATTTTTAATTTTTAAACGCAAAATATAAACAGTTTTTTTTTAATTCGACATTTGAACAAATCACCTTCGATGACGAAAAAATACTCGTGCGGGCAACTATTAGAGTTTTTTGATACCAACTTGTCAGGTAGCTCTCTTTGTAAAAGCTAAACCAACACAAAAGCAAGCATATAAGTACCTATTATATAACATATAAATCATTGTTTAAACTCTCCCACAAATGTAACGAAACAACCCCTACCAAAATTATGTTTATTATCGCATCGAGTAATCCACACCCTAGCGTTATCGAGAAACAATAACAAAATGGAAAAATCATATAGAAATATTATATCTATATATACAAAATGAAATTAAATACGGACAAAGTAAAAGGTCAGTTAACAAGCTTTATCTGTGCATGCAGGCGTACATTGTCGCCTGTAAACTCTTATTGGACTGATCTCAAGTGGAAATCTGCAACGCATTGTAGAAATAACAAGTCGTCAGCAACCACCGAGCCCTGCTGTCTGCGCTCTTCAATAAGTCGAGATCTTCGAGAATGTTTCCTGGCCCAGCCTCCATTGTGATTTATCTTAATCGAGCTACGTGTTGCGGGACAGGTGAGTCAGTGCTCCCGAAACCACTAAGTGTACCATCATTCTTCTCATCTATATATAAATGTGTATTTTTATGCATCTGAATACTTCCTGGACTTCTCTACCCACTGCCCGGGTCTACTTGGTATTTTCTTGACGAGAAATAAATTTTTACCTGGTATTTACTGTTATTTCTTAAATTTCGCTAGAAAGGGACCACTCAGTTCTCTCCTGGTTAACGACTCATAGAACGATAAAACTTCAAGCCTTATTTATGCCAAAAATCACACAGTTGCACAAATATCTCTTGTTATTAAATTAAAAAATATATATAGTAAGTATATCTATAACAAAGAGAAAATTTACGGCAAAACCTAAATGAATATTTATTTTATTATCATCCTAATTTTAAGGAAATATTCCTTAAAATTAAGAATGATAATAATAAAAAAAGGATAATAAAGAAAAAATAATAAGGAAAAAAATAAGGAAAAAAGAAAAGAAAAAAGGAAATAAGGAAAAAATAATAATTAAGGAAATATCGCCAAGGAATTTAATATTAAAATTACTATCAGATGTTTTTGTAGGTTTGGGATATATTAGTTTTAAGGTGGTTTTTTATCACGTTTATTAGGAATTATTTGAACTTCGTCCGTACCGAGGACATTAATTTTCGCTATAATTGTTATCGTATCTATCACAGTAAAAATTAGACTAGGGTTACTCATGGCGAAAGCTGAATCCAGTGCATTTCGAGGTCAGCTACCTCATTCACAATTTACTCAGTTTAATGGCAGAAGGGATTTTATTCCACTTCATTATTTCCGTGTGTCGCGATACATAAATATACGGAAAATCCTTACAAACGCCTTTCAAACTCACTAAAAGAGTTGTAGTAATGTCTCTACTCAGATGCATTATGTTTTATTCCAAGAACGTTGAAAAGACAATAGTATAAAAACTTAAGCATTTGATAAAAAGGAGTTAGAGCCTCAAGTCGGTGTCTGAAACAAATCATTTTGGTAGCTTTGGATGGCAGATTTTAACATCCCAAATGCAAATAATGAAGTGTTTTCTGTGCAAAACAGGGTACGACTTTTTAAAGAATAATTACCCCAATATTATAATATAATGTAAATATATTTAATAATATGGGAAAAAATTACCAACCTGAAAATAATCTAATCGGACTTTCAACAATAAATATAATGACTTTTTCCAAATTGTCGCATAATTTAGAATTAAAATCGAATATCTATAATTTTTTTATATTTAAGAGGGACACAAAGTGTTGACCTGCGTAATGAAATAAGTACTTTGATTATAAATACTGTACAGTGTATTAATATACAAATAATATTTTTTTAAGTTTTATGACGACACAGATTTTATCTGATTTAATACAATTTCATATCTCTGTCTCTAATAATTCAATATTTCTCTTAAGGAAAGGTTAACTTAATTATTATTATACATGTTTCTATACTGAAGCTCATAATTAGTATTTGACGATACGCGAGCTCCTTTATAATTTAATAATAAACACACTAATTTAATTTCTTAAATGAAACTAAATGGAATCGGTTTCAATGAAGTGTGGAATCCGTCGAACTGATTAAAATGTAGCGCCGCCCTTCTGCCGGGTTGAGCGATTAATAAAGCTTCATTTATAGCCCGGAAAGAGTTTTCTCGTGTAACGTTTGTGAGCATTGGGCATCAATACGATGTTTACGTGTTCCAGTTATATACAACTTCCTTTAGGAAGACGCTTATTGAGAAAGTTCACAAATCCTGCATCTGTCCAATTAATCTTACGTAAGAACAAATACCTTTACTTTAGAGCAGCTGGTCCATGTTCGGCTTTGGAGATGAACAAAAATAGTGAAACATAAAAAACTAACCAACTCATCATCACGCCGTTTTCCCGCAGGGGTAAGCAGAGAGAATAGATCGCCGTATTATTTTATTTAGCCACACCACTTTTGCTTCGGCTACATTCATACGTCTTCTCATGTAAGCTCTACGATGGTTCAGGCTTTTAACAGGGCCATAATCCAATATTTGTAGTATTTGTTCATGCCAGGTCTTTTTCGGACGCCCTCTATTCCTGTTGCCTTCAACACTCGCCGCATATATTTTCTTAACCATCTTTTCCTCGCTAATACGTTCTACATGACCAAGCCATCTCAGTATTCCTTTCTTTATTCTATCTAGCGCACTACAGCCAGCACTACATTCACTTCTAATTTGTTCATTCCTCACTCTATCGACCAAAGATTTTCCTCACAAGCACCTTAGTGAACGCATTTCCACCGCATTCAGTCTACTTTAATTCCTTTTTTGCCAATTCCAGGCTTCACTTCCATACATCAGATTTGGCACTAGAACGCCATTATGTACCACAAGTTTTGTGTCTTTTGACAGGTTCTTATTGACCATAATAGTATTCAGAGCACCATTAACATTGTTACCCGTAGTCACTCTCCTTTCGATATCGTTCTCAGCCTTGCTACTATTTGTGGTGTATGGATGAAAAACCGCCACTATCTATATGGGCTCCATACGGTTAGTGGCGGTTTTGCATCCATACGCCACAATTATACGAATTGAACTTAATGAAATAATATCGTATAAAAATACAAGATTCGGTGACAGGTGCTAATCCTTGTCACTTGATCTCGTAGCTAGCGAGCTCATACCGTGTCTGGGATCACGTCTCAGAGTTTATTTAACGATGACTCATGGTTTTAAATTGTAGATTAATATGAAAATACGATGTGCCTAAATGATAAAATGCAATGATATTTATCTAGTTTATCTGTAAACTTAATGTTAACAGAACGCGAGGATTACTCGTCTATGATGAGTGCACTTTGAAAACTTGCATTAGAAACTGACATTTTCCATTATGTGAGCTTACTTGGTGGTTGTCGTTGGATTATCACCATCTCGATGAGCGACCTGTATTACCAGCCCTACAGTCATCTTCCTAATTGGACCTCGTTGGTTGGGATTTAAGATGGCGGCCGCAATTTCCCCATCTGCATTCAAGATTAGAGGTATATTACCAATTTATAATAGACAGTATATTACATTCATTAAACAAAATAGATTTCCCGGTAAGATGATTCTAGGCAAAAGCTAAAGCTACAGGGGCTGATACTAGTATATTCCTCAAAAAAATGTAATTCTTCAACTAAATTAGCCTTTATTTATGCAAAACATAACGTTATTAAGTTAATCTTATTAATTTAAATTATCAATAAAATAAATTACGATTTATAGCTTATTTATAGCTTCAGAAAAAAATATATGAAACACGTAATGCGTGTCTATAAAATTTGAGGGTTGCCCTTGATTTCTCTGGGATTCCATCATCAGATCCGGACTTGGTGACAATGGGATCATCTCAGGAGTAGGTATACTCTATCGAATAAAAAAAGAATTTTGAAAATCGGTCCACAATTGACAGAGAAATCGGTGAACATACATACAAAAAAGTACATAGAGTGGAACATAGAACCTCCTCCTTTTTTGAAGTCGGTTAAAAACACTCCATCTAATGCTTATATTAAGGAAAACGTATTTCTTTAACAAAAGTTGTAGAAAAAAATGTCTCACAAACTGATGGTGAATAAATTGAAATTCATATTTCATATTTCAAATTGTGACAAATGTACAAATGTCCATTTTCATACATTCAATTTGAAATTAAAAAAATATGACCGATAATTAATTGCCAAAGAAATCAAAATTGTAGATCATCGTTACTGCGATGGGTTGTATGATCCCGGGCTGATTAGATTTTGGAAACTTTCGAAAAGTGTTGGTAGGAATCTGATAACTCGACAAGCTCACGAGTCTCCACCACGTCGGTTGTGACAAGATCCGCTGACCTCTGTTCCGGATGAGCAATGAGCAGCGAGAGGCTGGAGACCCTCTGTAGGAGCGCTGTAGGTGGTGCAGGCCGGTCAATAAGCTGATTGAGAAGCGAGCATCGCGAACCCCCACCCTCCCCCGGCCCGCCCATCGAGGTCTCCGCGCGGAGGGAGGGGTTATTTAATAATCTTCCGGGTTATTGAGTTTCAACTTTTGAGAAGTTTCCCGGAATATGAAAGTTTATCGCGACACACCGAAGATGGAGTGCCATCTCCAGTGTACACGGTGAGGAGGGGAGCGAGCGGGGAGCGGGAGAACATACTTTAATATTTCGCGAAGCTCGGCTCTCATCGAACTTTTTAGTCTCTTGATTTATTTCCCGAAACAGGGATGTTCAATCGTTCACCACGATTTCATTTTCTCTCTTCGATGATGTGCAAACATCGCGAGAAAAAGTAAGGCGCGCAAGTGTGTGATTCAGAATAAACGATGCATTTCATGAGCGTGACGCCTGGGCAGGGAACAATTTGTCCATCGGAAAAGTTGGACTGCGGAGAGTAAGTTGTTGATTTATTAATTTATTCAAACGTAATTAAGTTTTTTTACAAAACACAAAAAAGAATCCAAAAAGTAGGTTAGTACCATAATTAGGCCCTCGTCGCTCTGTTTTACACTTTCAAACACCTGCCCTGCGCGAGAACCTCCCTCGAGAAGGCGAAACTTGAGGTCTAAACCAAAAATATGAAAAGGGCGTAGGGAAGCCTTTAAAAAGGAAGGACGAAGCCATGTGGACTCTTATATTTGATATATTTTTCATTCCAAATAAATTTCTTGTTAACTTTCTTAACATCTTAAAAATTTGAGTTTTTGATCCTTTATTAGCAAGTCTTCAATAATAATATGATGGTCTGAAATATAAAAAAAATATTCGTTTTTTAAATAATTGTCCCTGCATCTGAATAATATTTTAGCGATTCGGAATCTATCAGAAAAATTAAAAATGATAATTCCTCACATTATGGTGCAACAATTGATAATCCTTATTTTTGTACATTATTGTTGGATATAAATTGAAAAAGTATTTTTTTAAATGTGCACTAATTATTTATCATGAAAAAAGACAACATCTATCAATATCCTCTCTCAAAGGCTTCTCCTTGTTTTTTTCTTGCTTTATTAGGTGAATCATTCTTTTAAAAATTCTAGCACATCGAACTTAAAGTTTGAATAATCCTCAATTACAGTTCCGACTCTTGTTTAATAAGCTATTTTAATATATATTTTAAAAACATCGTTGGCAAGTCATTGCTGTTCTGTTTATATTTACAACTTTGGTTGTCCAGAGCATCGTACTATTTTAAGAGTCTATCGGTCAATCGATATGCAGGAAAACTACACAGAATCATACTAATTTTATTTATTGTTAGATATTTTTAATATCAAATTTTCCTCCAAAGTGCCTACATATAATGATATTAATGGTCAAGTTATTTAAAATTAAATTACAGAAGTATTTAAATATAAAAGTATCATTTTACCAACTGCGAAATCTATGTATATTGTTTCATAAGAAAAGATAGCAGATGTCACTAGCATAGCCCCTTGATATAAAAAAAATGGAAGATTTCTATTTGGAATATATATACATATAACTTTCGAAAATTCGATGTGTGAACGGTGAACGTTAATGAAGGTGAATTGGTGAACGTTACATTGTGTAGAGTGATCACTTAAGCCAGCTCATACAAGTTGTAAGCCCTAGACCATCGTACAAAAGACTTTCATACATGTTTCTTATATAAATAGCTACATCACTGTAAGATTTCTATAATTTATCTTAATTAAAATTAAATTCATACTAAAGTTATATTGGTTCAATTTTTTTCTGGCATGCTGGAATCTAGTTAATAAAAAAGTAATACAGGAGTAACTATTTTAGTAAAAAAGTATTTTATGAGTGTTACGGTTATGAGTGCCTCGCTTATAGTTATTATATTTAAAAAAATCTTTCACAGTGTGCGAAGTCAGTAAAGGGGGCAGAAGCATAATTTAATAAAAATTAAGAAATAGGTTAATAATATAACCAGTGTTTGTACTGTATAAATGTTGTCATTGGGCTGATCAATTTATTTGATTGATAATATTGCGTATTTGTAATATTTGGTGTAATTTGATTTTATTATTAAATTGTTTTCTAAATCAATAACTTTACATAATCCTCAGTAAATATTTATGAAAGATAAATATTTTGTCCTTTTTAAGTGATTCAGGAAGAAGAAATATGTTCTCACGATACAATTGATCATACCTTCTTGTAAATTATATTAAGTGTTCAAAAAAAAAAATCATATCAACATTCTTTTAAACATGAACCTTTTTGAGAATGTAAAGTTGTTTATCAAACTCAAGGTTATGTGTTTTAAACTGTAATACTAAACGAATTAACGAAATCAATATGCTAAAAACTCACGGAATCGCCTAATGCTGTGTAATGGTTCGTGATAGATACTTTCGCTTATAGTTGTCGCTTCTCGTCTCAACCACTCTTCTCGTCGTTTTCACATTCATTCTCCTCTGTTAGTCTTTGTATGACTATATAACTCTATTTTAGGAGACTTTAAAACATTCATTCAAAGTGTAATAAGAAATTTACGCTACTAGGAAAAATCTCGCCAATGGTACTAAAAGGGAGCATTGACCCTGATAAAAGGACCGTTGGCCCTGAAAAATTTTGACTATTCAATAAATAGTGGATTTTTGAGTATTTTCATTTTATTAATAAAAAATTACAGTTTGTGAAAGAGGGAAAAACTAAAATAAAACTAATGATGTAGGTAGCGTCTAAAACGACTATTTAAAAAAATAAGCTTTGGTGCATTTTAATTTTTTGATTACTTTTCTTTATAAGTTGTAGGAAATTTTACAAATTATTTATTTGTTCTTGAAAAATCTTAATACTCGATTGTACGCATTGCGTGACTTGTGCAAGTTATATTATTTTAAATGTATTCTACCATATATATTTTTATTTCTAGGAGCCTTTATATAGTTGCTTATAAGTTACGATATCAATTTTTAATTATTCTAGGAATCTTGTAATAAAATTTTGAAGATAATAATATAAAATAATTTATATAGTACATATTTTATGATATATTTAAAGTGTAATGCTAACAACGTACTCATTAAATGAGTAAAACAATTAATAACTTAATGTATAAACTTTTTCGGTTCCGGTTACCGAAACAACAACGAAAAGTTGCTTCAATATAATTTTATTTACTTACTTAAAATAACAGTTTTTTTTTAAGATAAGAGTTCAAAAGGGATTATCAATAAACCAAAAATTCTCACATGTTAAAAATTTGGCTGTTTACTCAAAAAAGTACATCCATAAACACAAAACGGGTGGCAGAACTAAAAAGTAAACACAACCTACTCACAAACAAACTACTTTTTAGATGTAAACCTTGTTCACATACACGTGGAATTAAACGGTATTATAAAATGGTACACGTGTGAAAAAAATTCGTCACCAATTTTGTAATGTCTCAGAAAATGAATAAAAAAAGAGCGTTTAAACAAATACAATGGATTTGCGCGCCATGATAAATTAAAATTGCTAACAACTGATACGGAAAAAAGGGCGTACCGGGAAAAAAATAAATATCAACAAGAGACAGAGCGAATGTAATTGTTGTGATTATTGATAATTATGATTATGATTAAAATGTAAACAACACAAATAATTTAAAGTTCAGAATGCAACAGGAGAATCCGCATCCGATTAGTATTACATTTCAACCTCAATCGCGACCAGCTTATCAACCTTTTAAAGTACATCAATTTGTTACTTATATTAAAAGATTTTTAAGAAAGACTTTTGATAATAAGCTCAATATAGGAAGGTTGATTTTTGTAACCTCATGCGTGTAAAAAAATCATCGTGTACTCATGTACGAGCGGTAGAAGTTATACTTCATAAAAATCTTAAGTAAAAATATTGCCAGAAGACTAAATATAGTGAACATGGCAGAAAGTCTCTAGTGAACGCAATAGAGAACAGTTTACTAATTTTTGAATTGCTCCTAATTTTACCAACAAAAACAAAAAAATGTCCTTATTGGGTATGCTTCATTATATAATACTAGCTGTTCACACCCGGCGTTGCACGGGATAAGGATTCAGTTTAAAATAAATTTGTGAGGGTAAACAAAGTTTCGATTCGAACGGTATAGATTTGCTTCGAAAATATATCAGAGGGAGGGAAAAAAATAAAAAAATAAGGGGAAAATGTCACCAATGTTAACCACCGGGTCCTAAAGAATAAGTTTCCGAATATTCAGTCCGATCGATCGAACGGTTTAGATTTGCATTGAAAATATATCAGGGAAAAGGGGAGAGGTAAAAAAATGGGGGGGGGGAAATGTCGCAAATATTACCCACCGGGTCCTAATGAATAAGTTTCCAAATTTTGATTCCGATCGTGAAACGGCACAGATTTGCATCGAAAATATGTCTTGGGGAGAGGAAGGTGTATGAGAATAGGGGGGAAATGTTGCCTATGTTACCCGCCGGGTCCTAAAGGGTATGCAAAATTTTAATCGAATCGGACAACCGGTATGGATTTGTATAGAGAACAGACTGACAGACATTGAGTTTTATAGGTATAGATTTGAAAGGTTTGGGTTTGTTTGATTTGATAATTATGAAAACATATTCATCATCTCGGATAGATAAAGACTGGAATCAATCAAGAGATATTTGCTACACATACCTATATATTTTTTATAACAAATTTTCTTGCTGTTTTCAAGAGAAAAGACATTCGCGTTCGCACCGTCAAAGGAAACGGGGGTTGAGGCAAGAAGAAACTAACCACATTCCCGTGTCAACCGTGAAGGCAAACCGGGTTCGTACACTTTGTATTGCTGTTTCGCATGTATGTCGTCGTATTGCGGAACGGTGTCAGATCGCATGCCAGAATTAAACACATTGTTGCGTGCTGCCGCCGCGCCGAGCCGCTGCAACGCCTTCCGGCCAGATATGTTTTTCCTTACTGTAGTTACACTTGGCTCGGGAATGAGCTTATCTAATACCGAGTCCGTACTATCGCACCAATAACACATTTATCGCGACATTATTGTTGAATTATTGGCCGAAGTAAACGGCTATCAAGTCTCACCACTTCCTTAAATTTAGAGTATAGAACGAACAATGGATGTAGAAATGCAGCCTAACTAAATGTTCAACTCTCTAGATATACTTATTACATAAGCGATGACTGTACAAATTCTTTTGACATTTTGTTTTTTCGGATTAAAGAAAAAATATTCGATCTATCGATCGTGTCATAACACCTTGTTGTGTTATTCTCTAAGAAATAATACATTCTTATAGGATTATGCATATTATTTATAAATTACACAGAATGTTACAAAATTAAAATTGAAGACAATTAACATCCAAAGACAATCAAATTAATCGTTAAAATTCATTAATTGCAGCGGATACAAATGTAAAATATATTCCGACACAGACCTGATAAAATTTCGAATTACCTTAAAAAAATATAGGTATAGACATGTACATTAGTTGAGGCGGTTCCAGATGTAGTAGTTACAAAATAATAATGGAAAATACCACATTACAAATGAATATAATATTTTTTTATATCGGTATTTTATGAAAAAATTAAAGATTGAAATTTTTAAGCTAAAATGCACAGATAAAAAATAAATAACTCGTTGAATTATCTAAATAAGAATTCGTGCTTTTTACACAATGATGAGTATTATTAAACTTTCAATTTTCTATGTAAAACCTTAGCAGAAAATTAGTCGATTGCATTTGCAGCAGATTTCCCGTTTGTGCAGTAGCGATACACTGCAGCGATCCTAACTGGCTCTGTGGGATTACACGTAGTAGCAATAATCGAACTATATATAAAGCTTAAACAATAGAGTACTTTAATTTGTGAATGTCAACTCGTAGTGTAGCATAACAGGTTTTCATTAATTTCGTTAAGTTACTTTTCACTTGATAGTGCACACACTATGTCATAATATTTTTAACTACGATGTCGTGTGACGATATTGGCAGAAAGCAGGAGAGTAAAATTTTTTTTGTATGGCGGCTATTCTGTCATATATACTTTTTACAGTCTTAACTTTTGAATCACTTATGTTTGTATCCGTGAATCAATTTAGCCAATTGAATAAAAGTCTTAGAAATAATGCTTTAAGGTTATTCAATAATTTAGTTTATTTCTTAATAGAAAATGCCACATGGCCAGTACTGGCACTATTACTTTTGTTTTAGTTTTAGCCATGGACATGGCCACAACTGGCTCACATAGTGCGGTTGTTTTGGCCACCTTTTTTGAAAAACATTATTAATTAAGTAATTACCATGAAGTTCGATTATTAAAACTATGGCCATAAAAAAGAAGCATGTATTTGAACACGCGTTAACAAGTCTCAGCTCTCCTGGAGTACCTGGGAAGTAAAATCAACCAGATCTACTAAAACATTTCTAAGATTTCTATCGAAATGGTTCAGATTAGATTAATTGTACTAAAATATTAATGATATATACAGTATGGATAGCCTCTAAAGATGATAATTCAGTTCAGCAGTTAAGAAGAGTACAATCGTCGAATGATATGAATTCTTCTAATGCACTTTCTCAAAAATAAGTTATTGTCAATGAAACCCAATTGTCCTTTGACGCATCAACCACTGATTTTAATTCAACCACTACAGGAGATCCAATAAGTTTTATTCTGCACAAAGTACTAGTTCCAGAAGAGTCATTCCATAAATAAAATCATTCGCACTTACTTAAATATATCTACTTCAGCAGCTTCAACAAATGATGTACAGAATGAATTGTCCACTCAAGCAAAATCATCTGACAATTTATACCATGTAATCATATTTCTATTGGCTCTTCTTCAAAAATTATTATTATTACAACTACTATACGTTTTGATAAAAACCATTTAATCTGGCCAAAGATAAAAGTAGTAATATTATGCGTAAAAGAGAGTGTATTTCTTCTGGCAAGTTCTTAATGGCACTTAAAGAAATTGCAGAAATGGAAGACAAGGAAAAGAAAAACAATTATAAAATTAAACATCAGCCCTGATGATGGACCTTTCAATTTTATCCGAAACGTCTTTCAAAAAGGTCGTAAAAACACGGCATCCCAGAAGACACAAACCAGAAGATTCCGAGCGGCCGTGAAAGCCAAAGAACATTCTTAAAAAAACTCAACAAATGAGGAAAAGTTGACAGTTTTATAAAATCAAGACCTTAAAAAAATGAAGAATTAGAAAAAAGTCCAAAAGAAGGAGACTGTGCATTAAAAAATATTGTACTCTGTTACGTTGGAAGACAATGATAACGGTTGTAAAATAAGTTATTTCAGGAAAGGAAAAAATAGTAATACATTTGTTACGCCACAAATGTCTAATCTTGCATCTGTTGCAGAAAATAGTATGAAAATAATAATGCTATTACATACCTGCTTTCACAAAAAGGGACAACAGACAAAATTCTTTTTAAAAATCTCCTCAGGTTTTCACGGCCATTTAGAATCGTTTCGTTATAGTATATATATATATATATAATATATATATAATATGTTGGGAATATTCGTAGGTCGATGGAATGAAAGAGCGATATGCTGTTACTGTTTATTTCTTCCCGGAGATAGGCCCCGGAAGCAAGTTAAAGTGTACAAGAAATATTTTATGTAATGACGAATAAAGAAATAGATGACGCGCGGAAGTCTGCCCGATCTTACGGCAGAAGCCCGACTGGTGTGGTATCGCCAAGTCCCTAGCTCAACCCTTTTGTTTATATCGCGGAGATTTTTATTATGTTAATATAAACAAAACTCTGGGTCGGGCGTTAGGTACATGGCACAGGGTTGAACAGGTACCGCTACATATATATATTAATCGTTTCGCGTATAGTTTTTTTTAGATATTCTACCATGTTTATCTGACTTCTCTGGCCGACGTTCCAGATCCAGCATCAGTCCTGATGATGGACCCTGCAATGTGATCCGAAACTGCCAGAGAGGTCAAATACACACGGCAAAATACCTCCGAAAACTACACGCAGAAAATTCTTTCTCATCTTTTCAAATTAATCTGTCCGAATATAGTATGGAATTATTACCTTATTTTTAAACTATAGGCAAGACAAGATCACAATTATAAAACTCATAGTTTTATTGCAGTTACTTACCTTTCTTGTTTTATTTTTATTCAAAATATTAAGAAATTTTACAAAAACTGAAGTGGCCAGAACTGGCACAATGACATGCCCAAAACTAGATAAAAGTGGCCAGAACTGACATATGTACCTACATACATTTCAAGTTTGATGTTTCAATTTTAAATTTTATATACTTGTTTTCTACATTTTCAAAAAAGGACTTAATGTGCTATACGGATCAATTAAAAAAAATCGATTCTGAATATTTTTGAGTTCATAGTCATGCAAAAAATATCTAAAAGTGTCAACCCTAATCAACCCTATCTATCGTAACATTGTTCGTGCTTTGGATTGATTTTTAAGAAAGAATGATGCAAATAGTAGCGAATTACAAAGCTTAGCGATATAATATTGTCTCTTATAAGTGTCTATTCTAAGTGTCTATTCTAATGATACAAGATTCCAAGTGTGGCACCCGGTGGAGACCACCACTGGTAAGGGGGGGGGGAGGTGCAGACCCTTGCCGGGGGAGGCTATGAATGATTCAGAATTTATTATTAACGACACAAACTTTTATTCGACTTTATGTTGGTCTTACTCGAGTTTCGCAAGGAGAATTTTTTAAATGCCTGAAATTTAATATTCACAAACCAAGTTTCCACATAAACCGTACTGTTTAATTTTAAATTTTTCGGTCGTTTTCACATCATTTTTTGTCAGTTGATTTGATTAATGAGTTTTATTGTCACGTCTGATCTGATAGCGATAATATCAAAATTCTTGTTAGTCAATGACATAAATATATAATTAATCATTTATACATAAATAGAATATTTTATACATAAATATTAATCATTTATACATAGACATAAATATATAATTAACCTTTCTTTGCTATATCTCATACATATCTTGTAAAATGGAACAAATCGCTCTTTAAGGGCGGAATGCCTAATTTTAAGAAGGAGAAGAAATTACAAGTACAATCACGATTTACTTTAAAATATTACAAATATATAATATTTACCAAGTAGAATTAAAGTGGCAGAACTCATTAAAGTTTGCCTTCCTTCAACGTAGTTTATAATAATTCTAGTCGAGAGATGTCTCCAGTCAGCGGGAGTTTGTTGTTTATGAACCTCGGGCTTCTCATGTGGGTTAGTCACTTATGCTCCCAGCCAGCGCAGGAACCCCTCCAACATTTTGTAATTCTGTAGCAAAGTCTTGAAATTATAGCAAAACTACCATTTTGCCAATTAATTATTATCAAATGCTTGTTACTAATTGTTATCTCTGGTGTTTTTTCTCATAAAAATTATACATTTTGCTCATTTAAACATAGATTCTTTAACCTAACGAAGACATCCATTTTGATGGTAAAAATGTATGTGATTTTAAAAATTAAATAAATATTATAGTGCATAAAAGTATTGTCGTTCATAATTTTCCCGCTCTCGCTGACTTACCCAAACCTTTTTTTGAGTGTCTGTAATAAGTTGTGTGTTCGTAGCTTTATTTTTTCTCAAAAAGAAGAAATAAAACTACGAACACACATATGGTGCCATCTCAAATCGAAGGTCGGCAATCATTCTGGCGATGACGATTTTATTTACCGCCGCATGGAATATCTGAGTCGATTTACACTTATAACAGTCTCTTAAGTTACACAGCCATTAAATGCAACGTCTTCCTAGGTTTTTTACCATTTATTTTTCCTTAGATTATGAGTTGGTTAAGACTATATTTTTGTCCTCCCATAAAATGTCCAAGATAATCTAGATTTTTTATCTTGATAGTTCGCAACACTTCTCGGTCATTTTCCAAGCGCCAGAGAATTTTATCATTCGTCACTCTATCCACCCAGGAAATTTTCAACGTTCGTCTATAGATCCACATCTCAAAAGCCTTGACTTTTGGATTAGTTCTTGGTTAAGTGTCCATGTCTCTACTCCATATAAGATAATGGCAAAAATATAACACCGAACTATACGCATTGTAGGCTTAGGTCATGATTAGAAAATAACGGTCTCATTCTGGGAAACGCACTTCCTGCCATCTCTCTTCTTGAGACGGATCCCAGTTCTCATTCATCCGTACACCTAGATACTTCTTTGCGTGAATATTTTTTTGAAGGGATATTTATGATGTTTTGTCTCGCAAGTATTCATCCTCAGGTCAAACTTGTTACTTGCTTCATTCATGTTTTTTACTAGTGCATTGCCTGCAAAAAATACTGTATGGTCCGAAAATCTAATATTATTTAATGGTTTTCCATCAACCAATATCCTTAGAGCGGTCAAATGACACCCACCGCATTCTCAGAGTCGTTTTATGAGTGAAACTGACGATAACTAGAGTAGTATTATCTAGGTCTATCTTAAATATTGACTCGGAGAACAAATTAAATAGAATCGGTGATAATATGCATTCTTGTCTTACACTAAGCCTAATTTGGATGTCTTTCCTCAGTGCCCTCAACTTTAACATTTACTATTTGGTACCAGTACATATTTTTGGAATTAGAAATAATTATAGTTGTAAATTGTTTATTTGTCATTCTGGTGAACGTGACTTATGTCTTCCGTTGGAACCTAAAGAATTAGTATGAAAATTTTGGATCTGATCTTACAAAAGATTTGTATGGATAACAGACAAACAGACAGACATTAAGTTTATAAGTATAGATAAACAAGAAAGTTGAATACTACAAGCGGTACAACATAAAGGTTGACATCAATAATATTTTGTCTTCTGAGGACAAAATTACACAAATTACAAATTAATTTACGTTAGCTTCATGTGAAAAATGATATTCATGTAGTTCTTTTTGACGTAGGCTACTATCTTACCATATCTTATATCCTGATCCACATTGCTTGCTTGCTTGCTCGCTAATTATACCTAATTATGCCATTTACTTTTACGCTAATTATACCTAATTATGCCATTTACTTTTATTTTATTTACATCACACTTATTTACAACTTGATTATCTAGTACCGAAGATATCTGCTGTCAAACAAATTTAATGCTGGGTTACAACTATGAATTCTGTCATGTCATCATTTTGAAAGTTTAAATTAATAAAAAATAAGGAAAATGAATGATAGTCATGATGATTTTTTAACAAAATACAAATATAATTTCAACTGAGTTTAGCTTCAAAGTTAACAAGCCCAACAATACAAATTGTAAGTAAGCCCATTTTTTCCTTCTTTTGAAGGTTTAAATTTTTGGTGTGTGTACACAAAGTGATACTAAATCAGTTAGGCAACTGATCGTATTAATATTTTACCCGACGCGATATATTCGCGCAAGTGCTGCAACTTGTCATAAAAACTAGTTCGGTGGTGCTAACGTCCGGTAAATTTAATGTGAATATTTACTTAGACTCTTAAGCGGAGAACGCAAATTAATTAATCCTTTTTTAAACACAAGTCTTTATTTATATTGTTCCAGGACGCCCGTTCGAGGACATTCTTTATGAAGTGCTTAGATGTAAAAATATGTTCAACATTACGATATGTTAATTATTTTCTTCTTCTTCTTCTAAAATATTACTATAAAATAGAGTATTTGACTTGGACAAAAGAGTTTTGTTAATTTAAATTAATATTTTAATCACCTCATCAATTTCCGAACTCTCAGGTTATTTGAAAAGTTTGCGGGTGATGTCATTACGGGCCAACCCCGTATCTAAGATGACACGACGTGCCGAGATCCCTCGTCAGGGCCGCCCGCGGGGCGGACACATCACGTGGAGCCCATCAAACTTTCTCCGGGATATCATCATCATCGGTCCTCCCCCCTCCCACGCACACAACACCGCAAGTTAGATAATACATATTGTACGGTCGGTATGTTCCTTAAGAGATTTTCCTAAGATTAGCGACGGATCTCCCCTCTCGACAGATGGCGCTAAAGCCTCAACGTAGTTTACTGATCGATCATTTCGTCCCGCATTCCACGGCGAGACGAAATCCGGCGACCAGGTGAGAAGTGGCGTCGAGTTTAATATTTATTATATTACTCCTTACTGAGCGGATCGATTATCTCCCATAGCGGGTTTACGTTTGCGGTTTGCGTTAGTGGAATTATAATTCCCAATTAAATGTTCAGAAGACTTGAGGATTAACGAGAGGCACAATATTTCATAATCACGATGGTAAAACTCGCAGTTACGTAATACATTTCGTTTTCCCTTACGATAATTATATTTCCACCACATTTCAGTAGGCAGCCGGAGACTGCCACACTGCAACCAGCTGTAGAATTGTATAGATTTTAGGAACCAGAAGCGAGCGCGACCGTTCTTCAGTTGAGCCTTGGTGTGATTTACTTTCTGCAAAATTCACGACTGCCGATGACATAGATCTAGGTCTTTCTGCATCTTCATCTTCTTTAAGCATTTTTGCGGTCAGATAGCGATCCTGTAACAGCTCTAAGTAGTCGGGCCGTGGATTTAAAATCAAAACAACTCGCGGAGGACCTGGCCTGGTAAACCAGCAGCAGAATCCGGGGTTAGTTGCATTACTGACAGGCGCCATCCCAGGCGCTTGCCCAGCTTACCAGCAAGTAATCACCCGTTACCTGCACCCACGCCCTGAGGAAGTGTGTACAGAATTGCTTGAGCGGATAGAATGCCGTCCGCTCGAGAATCCCCGTTATATTCTTATATTTATATTTTTATTTGCTCGCAAATTCTCTTTGAATTGTGAGATACACGATCTTGTATTATTCTGATTGTCTCATGGTTATATATACATATGGTTAAAATATTTCAGTAGTTTAATATTATAAATCCGACTTATTTTCAAAATTGTTCGGTAGATACACATTGGAGACTTAAATTCAGGTATCCAGATTCTTATGGAAGCTCGTTGTTTTTTGAAAATATAGTATTGGACTTATTTTTGCTATTATTTGGAGCTATTTTAAAATTAATTTTACGCAATTTTTAAAATTATTTTTTACTGTCATTGTCTCAATATATATTATGTCCATGTAAATAGCCATCCGCTTTATTGAATTTAATTTTATAATAATACCTCTCAATATGATATCATGCGAAAATGAAAATTACGTTTCCTCTCTCTGAAAACATACATGAGAAAAATAAAATACGCCAGAAAATGATCACTGGCCTGAGAAAGGCTATTTTCTTCAGCTTCGAAGACAGTCGAAATCGTCAAGATCTTTGTGCCGCCCTTTTAAGCAGATATCTTGAGAAGTTACAAAAGTTCCCTCACGTTAAAAAATAACACGCAAAGGAATATAACTGGTGAAATCCAGGAAAATAATGATCACAAAAATTTGCTGATCAATTATTATATTTGTTCGTTCCATGTGAAAAAATGCACCCACCAGAAGAAAAACGAGAGTGATTATTTTGGCGCAGTGTGCTGTGCACCAGTGCAGGCTGACCATTACGTATTGCTTCGGATTTATTAGGTCCACAGAAGCAGCGTCTTGTCCATATAATATGGAAAAATCAAATATGCCTCCGGGAGAGGTTTTTATATTTTTAATAGTTATTTAATCACTATTCATTTGAGAGGTATATACAATTAGCTATTACGTCGCCTTTTCACAATGTGCAATATTATCCTGATTTTGCTGTGCCTTGCAATCTTAACATGATTTTTTGTCTGTTATACAACTCATTTTCGATATTTGTGTGTTATTTAATTTCACAACTATGTAAGTGCATTTTCCCGTATACTTGATCATACATAAGAAAAATGTATTGTTTAAAATGCATTCCTGGTATAAAAAAAATACCCATTCAACTGATATGCAGACTACTACGGGGACAATGTGATGGTGGTGAAATCATTTATGTATTGTGTTATTATGTACATATGGTAATGAAAACCCAAATTAATAAAATATTATTAATAATAACTAATAATAACAGTAGGTATTTTGTGCCTGATTAGAAGATACAAAAATTAGGCAAGGAAATAATCTCAAAATCCATTGATTTTATCAAATACGAATATTATTTGTTGCCGTTTTTCAATTGAAAAACGATTCAACTATTTCTGCCGTACAGTTCAGCGAGATCGATTTGTCTTAATTCAAAAATAGTATACCTAAGTAGTTTAAAATTTTTCAATTTGTTCTTTGAAAAATTTAATATCGCCCGCTGATATGAACACAATAAAAGCGAAATCAAAAAATATGCGAAACAGTTGAACGATCATTTGTTATCCGGGGATATTTCAGTCAAATAGTAAGGCCGGGGCGGACTGGCGCGGCGGGAGGGGGGTTCTTTATATTAATTTTCAGGGCAAAATTAATATCAATTCCGCCAGAACTGCGGGGGTTCGGCGGGCGGGAAGGGGGGACAAAACAAGAGTCTGTTTCATTACTTGACCCCTCGCAGGACCCGGGGAGCTCGAGGAAGACGAGAGCGGTTTCCAAGTCCAACTAGTTGAAACATTTTTAAAAGTTCGATGGGTTCGTTTTCCTGAAGGAGAGCTTGTTCTATCGAATCCAGTTTGTGGGGTTGATGGACAAATGGTCCGAGTGATGACGGTCAGTTAATTTTAAGGAACAAATCAATAATTTACACATTTCCAGTTAGATTATTGAATATTTGCCGTAATCAGGCATTCTATCCAATAAATTATGTAGTTCTGTTTTCAGGTAATCTATACCTATAAAATTAAATGTCTGTCTGTTCCCTATAAAAATCCATACCGTTTGTCCGATCTGACTCAAATTTTGCATACTTATTCTTTAGGATCCGGCGAGTAACAAAGGCGATACTTTCCCACTCCCTCTCTTATCTAATTAATTTTCAAAAATAAAATTACTTATCTTCATGCAACGAATAAAAAATTACAAATAGTAAAAATATAAGTGATAAAATTAAATTAAACACTCTTAAACAACTTGAATTTGGAAAAATGGACTAACTTCTACAAATGTAATAACATTGATGATTGCTGTAAAATATTTGAAGATAGATAACCTAAATTTATGAATGCCGCTAAATATACCACACCAAAATGCAAATCATCAAAATAAAAATAAAAACATTAAAACCCAGGATCACCTATGGCCTAGTTATATCAATAATATATAAAGAAGATTTAATTTTTAAAAACAACCAAATAATTACCAACTATATAGATATTTTAAATGAATATTAAAAAATCTCATTCCTAATAAAAAATACTAAATAAAAATACTATAAAAAAATCTTGTTGCATTCTTATTTTTTAGGACTCGACGAATAATGTAGGCAAAATTTTCCCTCTCCTCACTTATCCCCCCCCCCTCATATATTTTATGTAAAAATCTAAACCGTTTGACCGATCAGATCCAAATTTTGTATACTTATTTTTTCGGACCCGGTGGGTAACTTAGGTAACTTTTCCTCCCCTCCTCTTTACTCCTCATCCCCTGATATATTTTCCTTGCAAATCTGTATCGTTTATCTTATCCAAATCTTATCCAAATCGTGTATCTTAAGACCTGGCGGGTAAAATAAGCGATATTTCCACCTTCCTCCTTTACCCTTCCCCCCACTACTGATATATTTTCAATGCAAATCTGTAGCCTAGATTAAATGGAAACATTGTGTTTTTTTATAGGCTTTACAAAACAACGGAACCTCGTATATCCGTAAAGTTAAATGTTTTGAATGATATTTTCACAATATCAAAACAGAGTATACAAATATCAGAAATGTCTGCAATGGCACTTTTTATTTGGCACAATATGTTAAAAAAAATAATTTAAAAAAATTAATGACCACCATCTGCAGGATCTTCTGATCTGAATAGATTCTCTGGCTCTGTCCCTCGCCTCGCCTTACCGGCTGCATGTGCTCCTGGTCAACAGAAATTTCTTATTGGTATTTTGTAAGCATTTGTACAAATACATTTATAACTAGCTGTTAGTACCCGGCGTTGCACTGGTTAAGGATTAAGTTGAAAATAAATTTGTGGGGTGGAAAACAAAGGTTCCATTGTTTTGAAAAGCCTCTAATTAAAACAATGCTTCCATTTAATCAAGGCTGCGATGGATAGGATGTCTAGGAAAGAAATATGGCATATTTTTTCCGTCGGGAATATATATGCAAAATTTAGTTCCAAACAGTGAAGCGGTGTAGATTTGTAGAGAAAATATATTTGGAAGAGGGATGGGTAGGGAAAAATTCGCCTATGTTACCCGCCAGGTCCTTAAGAATAAATTTTGAGTCTGATCGGTAGAATGGTACAGATTTGCATTATAAATATCGGGGGAGGAGAAGAGGTAAAAAGTTAGGAGGCAAATTTCATCTATGTAACCCACCAGGTCCTAAAGAATAAGTTTCCAAATTTTGAGTCCGATCGGTCAAATACAGATTTGCATTGAAAATATATCAGTGGAAGGAGAAGGGGTAAAAAGGGACGAGGGAAATTTTGCCTATGTTACCCGGCGGGTCCTAAAATATAAATGGTGTAGATTTGTGTAGAGAATGGACAGAAAGACAGAGTTTTATAGATATAGGTAGATAGAAAAAATACCGTCTCCCGTTCTATGTGTAAAGCACTTATTTCATTTCTTTAACAATTGAATAAAAACTAGCAGGAAAGCAATCGGCTTCGCCGATTGCTTACTGCTAGGCCCTGCGGGCGGCTATTGTGGCCGCTTCGCGGCCAATGACGGCCGCTCCGCGGCCAGGCCATGGCCATGGCCGCTGCGCGGCCAATTGTGTTTGCTGTGCAGCAAACACAATTGTTTACCTATGCCTACGTCAGCCGCTTCGCGGCCAATTGTATCTGGCAAATTTCCATTTTTGCTATTGTGGCCGCTTCGCGGCCAATGACGGTCGTCCCGCGGCCAATTGTGTTTGCTCTGCAACAAACACAATTGATTTCCTTACTGTTACAAAGTTAATAGAATTTGATAATTGGCCGTATTCTGAAGTAAGCAATATTTCTTTTTTTGTTTCTTGACAGTTACTGTATAATATTGTGATGCTGTCAACTCTGAGTTTTTAAGTTTGGCTGGTTTAAAAATAATGAATTCATCAACATTGAGGAGAAAAAAATCAGGTTTTAGTGTCTATGGTAGCTGTCAGTGACAGACAAAATTTCAGTGAAAAAATCAGGTTTTACTGTCTATGGTAGCTGTCAGTGACATACAAAAAATGAAACAGCTATCGAATTCTTCTATGTATTTATTTTTATCGATAAAATTACAGCGTCTTATTTATTAATAAATTACATAGCATTTTAGTTTAATGATTATTGATAAATGAATGTATTTTAAAAATATATCATTTTGTAGTCCATTTCACGACCATCATCTTTAATACTATCCACATAATAAAATGTAAAGATTGGACCTTCTAAACGCCCGAGTACATCTTCGTTAACCAATCGAGCATGTTCATTCTTTGGATACAGTATCGCTCGTTTACTCATTAGGGGAACATCCGCTATAGAATGTACTTCATTATATATGCTTTGAACAACATTTTGACTTACACTTTCATTTGGAATAAGCACTGATGATGCATACTTTCCTTCCACAGGAGGCAGCTTTCCATCGCCTAAATCTAAAAGCCACTATGTACATGAATTTTTACCTTCTAAAGCGGGGACATTAGTTTTCAAATTGAAAATAGTAAAATTTTTCCAATTTTGGCTGTTTTTAATATATGTCGCTACTAACTGACCGCGAGAAGCCCTTCGAGAAACTGGTAGAATTTGTCTAGTCGCCGCCCAAAATGATTACTTTATTGCCAAAAATATCATTATTACCCATTATATCGCGCAGAGTACGTTCAATTATATCTAAAGCTATAACTGGCGCCATCGGTGCTTCATCCCAGATGATAACATCAGCTGCACTTATAATTGCACGGTTCTTGGATGTCACTCTGCATGTTGTGTTATTCTATAAATCAAGAAGTAAATTAAAAGCCATGTGACATGTACGTCCACCTGGTAATAAAATTGCTGATATTCCTGTCCAAGCAACAGATAAAACTTTCTTAGATCTTCCTCTTCAAGTATGTATAATAGTCTTATAAAGGAACGTTTTACCTGTGCCACCAGGACCGTCAATAAAGAAACATTTTTTTGTTTCAGATACATCTGAAATTTTTTACTTAATATACTGTCGAAAGCACAATGTTCTCGATTGAGTTTTCCAGCCATCTCTGACCCTAAAGAACTTTCTAATGCTAAATTAATATCAACCACTTCATTATAAGTATTGCTGTAATCTGGTCCCGGCAAACCCTGTGATGTGCAAGAAGAATTTTCATTTATTAATGCCTTTTGAATATACAAAAGGGAACAATTTTGTGCAATTTCTGCAGTAGCACCTTGACGACTAAAGTCTTCTGACATCAAATCTTTGAAATCGTTCCACAGCTGCAACGGATCTGGTGGGAGGCAATGAATCATTAATAAGACAAATAGGTCGCGAAGAGCTTTGGGCATCATATACGTTGAAGCTTCAGCCATGCAACGCTGCCATTCTCCAATATCATCGATGAGTCCTAATTCTCGTAGGTAAATGTAGGAAGTAGAAAACCATTAACAGTCCGCAAAGATTCAAAGGACGTAGCGCCAGTCACTTGTAAAAGAATAAGTCTTAAATGGTATAATTCTATATTACTAGGAGAAACGGGGGACATGCGACCAGTAATCTTGTCCCCGCCACATTGCCTCTTCTTCCACTGCTTATTGCTAGAAAAAACATAGAAATTAGTTAAATCCTGATACTTAATATTACATGCCTCATTATCTTGTTGGTTAAGTTTAAACCATGCAGTTAATGTTGTATTATTTAAGGCTGTAGAGTCCAACCAAATTCACCTGATGGAAATAACAATGGAAAAACCATCGGATCTAAATGTTTTGATAACATATTAATACGCTGGAGACCTCCTACATTCTTAGGGTGAACAGCAAAATCTACGTTTGGCGGTAACCTACCTTCGTAATCTGCTACATACACAATGGCGACTTCATTATTATTAGATGGAGCATTATACCTTCTTTGGTCATCTAACGAAGAACGCGTAAAGAGTAGTTGAATATTCCGCATCTGGCCCCCGTGCTCTGCAACTATAGATTCTTCTTCCTCAACCGCTTCTTTCAACCTTTTGTATTGGAGAGCATATGGACTTACACGACGGATGACATTATCAATAGTTTCCATTATATTTTGTTGACATCTAAGGTTAGACGGATGGCTCATACGTACCCTGACTGCTTCATCCGCATCGTAAACATATAGTTGCGCATATGCCGGCACCTCTCCATCACTCTGCAAACTTCTAGACGTTCTATGATATACTTCACCTGAAATTTTTAAACAATACGGGCCTACACCTGGTATGTCACTTATTTGCACTCCGAAAGATGCAAATGCATTAGCACAGTTGTACTGCACATTTAAAATAAGATTTCGCATTTCTTCCTTCAGCATACACTCTTTGCCTAGCATTTTTACGTTCCCGCTGGTCAGCATTCCTTCTTTCACATTCCTCTTCTGTTATGTTTGACAGTCTACGTCTGGCATTTCTTCTTTCATATTGTGAACTCGAATCGCATTATCAAATTGCCGGTTTGTGATGTTGAGTCTTCCATCGGAATTCTGAAAAATAATAATATTTATGTATAAATACGGAGAAAATGACACGTAAAATGACATTCGCGCCACGCGCTGTGAGTCTTTTGAGGTTATATGAGAGACGTTATGACGTTAATCTAAGGTTAAGTTCACTTTGCAGTTTAAATAAAATATAAAGCGTAATAAATGTTTAATAAATAAATGTTTTGAACGTTTATTGAAGCAAGATTAATGCAAAAACAATAAAAAGAAAAGCGTAAACGTATACTTACTGTCAATGTCATAAAGCGTCATTCTGTGGTATGACCAGCACAAAAATTCGTTGACTGCAATTACGTTGGCTGTTTTAAATACACGGATTCCACGAAAATATTTAAAAAAATCTATAAATTGCGATATTTTAATTTTCGATAATTTGGATTTGGATGTTTTTTGATATCAGTTTGTTCGTATTCCTATATTTTTTAATCTTTTTAATGTACTCTAAAATGTTTTTTTTTAAACTGGCAACAGAAATTATCCAAATGCAGAAACGACATTGGTTGGAGTAATTAATATATAGATTAAAGAAAACACATTATTATTGTGAACTTGCAATTTCAGAACACAAAGTTCTGCGAATGTTTAAACAATTTTGTAACAATTTTAAGCAATTTGTTAAACAAAATGTGACTATTATTGCATTATAAAAAGTCGATATCTTTAAAAAATGGAATAAAATTTTTAATTAATTAAAAAGGGACTACATACGAGTATAAGGTCGAAAGAATTCAAGCTGCCGTGGCAAAATTGGATTACGCGCCACCCCCGGATTGAATGGATGTCCGTTGGTTCGAATCCCGGTAGCAGCTAAAATATTTTTTCGTGAATTAGATTTTTCTGTGTGACGTTTCTTTTTTAAATTATTTTTTAAGTAACCCACTAGGAGAAACGTTGCTTCAAAATTCCGTTTTTATTTTAAATTTGCCAGTCTAATGGTTTTAATCTGTAGAACTTACGCACGTTTTTATAAATGCATGCAAATTCATATGCAATAATTTAATGCCTCACAATTGATCTTAGATATCTTGTAAAGCACAACATTTTGACTACGACTACCTTGAAAGTAACCGGCAAGTCGCCACGCGTCAAATCTTGCTTTAAAGACTGGTGATGTAAACACCCCAAATAAATCAGAACCACTGCATCGGAAGGATTAAAGCTTTTATACGCAGTCCCCAACTGTTTCGACGTATCGAAAGCGAGGCTTTTACCTGGTGTTACCTGACCGTGAACTTATTAGCGTGCAGCCATGCCGTCATGCTCGCCAAATTAATGTTTCGCCAATAGTCGTTTCACGATTACAGATTTAAGCGGATTTAAAGTTGGTCTTTATTGTTCACGCCTTTTAAACGGGATACCATACATAAAAATAAATAGGAAATTGTTGTCTTAAGTGAAATGTTTACAAAGAAAATTTGTTATTTTAAGCATTGCATTTTTTAAACATTCTTGCGTTCAAAAATTTATCACTATTTAAATTGCCGATTGATGTCCAAAAAATCCTATCACGGAAGCAAATTCCCCGTTAAAATTTGCAGACCTTCAACGTCATAGAATTCTAGCCATGAAATCATTATTTTCGTTAATCTCAAATCTGAGTTGTAAGTAGACGATACACGTTTTATTAGCAAAAATCAAGAGGAAACACACATAATCAAAGTTTTCCGAACAATCTAGAAGGGTTTACATTTTTTTGGAAATTGATAGCACACACGAAAATGTACCAGACGCTTCTATAAATCAAAAGTACAAACATGCATATTTGTACTCATGATTTATTATATTACATTGATGAAACAGTTATTTTTTTGACAAAAGCGAAGCTACCTGAAGCTACATATAAAGCGAGCGGGCAGACCGAGAGCGATACCTCAGATTACGAGGCGAGTGAGGTACGTTAGGTTTTACGTTCGGAATTCTCGATGGCGAATCAGTGCGATACATATCCAGAGACGAGCGGAATATTCTCGAGGGCGATAATAGTACGAGTTACAAAACTGGGTTCCAGATTCGTGTCCATTGACTATTGTAAATAATAAAAAATATTTTTATTTCAATTGTTTCATTTCGTTTCCGGCCACCGCGAAAACGTGACATTTTGTTAATTTACGAAGTTACTCGTTGCAAAAAACGACTTCAAATATTATACAGTAGTACCTAATACACAGTTGTTTTTTCAAATAGATTGTACTACACCTATCACCATCGTGCAATACATTTGAGCAGAAATAATATCGCCATTAGATATTTCGTAATGCTTAAACCATTTTTTAATTAATCGAAAGAACTGTATTTTCATGAATATTTATTTAGTTACAAAAATTATTTTTTTATTAACGTTATCCAATTCTATAAAAGGGGTTTCTCGTATTTATTATGCGTTCATATAATTGTAGTACCTACTACCGTCAACTGCAGATTCTCAAATAAAAAACAATCGCCAACATGATCGCTAACATTCAATAATCTAACTAAAATAAGAAGATAACTTCCGTAGACTAATTCTTAGCAGACTGAGAGTTTGAGAAAAATTTAAAGTGCACATGATAAAGGATATTAAAAAAGAGATGTGTTACATTTATTTTGTACATGTATTTGGTGAGAAACAATTGACACGCTGTTATCTTCTTATATAAGGTACGTAAATATACGTGAAACTATCTATGGACTCTAGGTAGGTACTATCGTAGGCACGACCATATATTATAATATGTTTGTTTCAGTGTTCAGACTTACTATTATCAGAATCATTAAAGAATCAGAATTGAAAACTGCACTGAAAACTACGAAGAAAAATCTACGGATGATGATGTCCTGGTAAAAGGAGAACCTTGTGGCTTAAAAACCGTAAAGGTAGATATCTGAATCTCTCTTTTCAGGCAGCTTTAAATAAATTTCGATTAGCCAATAGCGGACAGCACTCGAAAAAATAGTTAAATACTCTTAAAATTTATATACTAATAGTCAAAAGTTACTTTATTATTCAATAGCAGTAAAGTTAAACTATGTAAGTTTTGAGTTCCTTAACTAAGTCATTGTTTCTCACACAATTTCTAGAACATCTTTCAATGTATTTTTAAAACTTGTACCGAACTGGGAAGGACTGCTACGTATGTGGTTACGTAAGTACCCAGTGTGATATTATTTTGGTTTCCAATTGATTATTAGTATTTCGATTCGCAGAAGCGACTATACCTTTGAAACTATAACAATGGGTCTCGTGGCTCATTTCACCCCAACTCACCCACAATAGTCTGTGGGTTACTCTTCAGCTGGACGGCCAGAGGTTTTCAACCATCCATTTTAATGCACGTCTTTAATGTTTGCTATTTTTATTTACTGGTCATCGGTCGCCGACATTTCGCTTACGACTTATGTAGGGCCTATCATCATCACTGTTAACTCAACAACCCCTAATGGCTCTATAACCCCTGGTGGGTCTTGGCCTCCTCAAAAGTCCTCCTCCACTTATCTCGACCTTGTGCTAGCTTTTTCAAAAACATCTAGTGCTCTCGTGTTCTCTAAGTCAGTACCCATGTCTCAACTGTGTATATGAGTACTGGTCTGATGAGGGTTTTGTACTCTAATGTTTCTGTACAGTAGTCTGGATTTTATCTGTTTTTAGAGACGGAAAAAAATCAATGTAGGATCTACAGTAGCATTTAAAACTTGTCATCGGATATAAAAGTTCGGAGTTTCGGTACCAACAATTATGTGAGAAAGTTTCGAGAATATTCCTGGTATTTGGATCCCGCCACTGTCTACTGACTCAATTTACTCAGTTTCTTTTTGTTCTCCTTCAGATACGGGTGATTTATTGTTTATACACTGAGTTAAAAAGTTTAAACATCTATTAAAATGGAATATAAATGCTATTTCAAGGGTAATTTTATGTAGCAATCATAACCTAGCAAATACCCACTTGTTGCTAGGTGAAAGTAAATGAGCAAGCCTGGTACCGACTATTGCTAAAATTTGTAGACGAATAAATGTAAATTGTAAACCAAATGTATGAAAATGAGAGAGCAAATCCATTGACGAAATAATGAAGAATTAAAAAAGTAGCTTGAATATAAAAATAGTAGAAAGCTGATTAGATGCTGAGAAAGAAAAGCGGACTTCCAAAGTTTCGTTATCAGAGAAAATTATTAAAGCATCGGAAATGACATGGAAAAATTGGTGGAGGACCGGAAACTGTCGAGCCCTTGATTTTAAATATAATAAAAAAAAATTGCTTTTCTCTCTATTATTAATTTCTGTGCAGCTTGTAAAATGTTCATTAAACTTATTTATTTACAATTCAGAATATTTTGAGTTTGTTCAAATCTTTCAGAACAGTGCTGGATTTATGTCACAGAGACATAATTAATAATGTCTCTGTGACATAAATCCAGCACTGTTCTGAAAGATTTGAACAAACTCAAAATATTCTGAATTGTAAATACTGGTAAAAAGGAATTTAACAAAAATTGGAAATAATATTTCCTGGCGTATCCTAGTGTAATGCAAGTATTCGGATGAATTTCATTACACACAATAAAGGATATTGCTCCCAAAATTCCGTAAAATCAATTGTAGATTTTCTCATTAGCGACATCTGTGGGGATTTAGGGGAATGAAAATGGCTTTGTACAGGCCGCATGGAAAAGGCGCTTACAACTCATATATGAAAGCTTTTCACGCAATTTGAACATATATACAACTTCCAAAAAAATGAATAAGCATGGTATATTCTATCATGGGTGGAAATGGCGAATGTTACAATTGTGTAAAGTGATCACTTAAGCCAACCATAAAAAGACAGGTCATAAGTCCTGTTACACCCAAATGACTTCTATACCTACTTTCCCATAATTAATACAGTTTCGTCTCTGTGAGATATCTATAATATACACTAATTATTTATTTATTTGAATTGTAATATATTGCTGTCTTTAATAAATCAAAATATTTTATAATAATTCAAATTAAAATAAAAAAATTCTCATACTGTCATTTATGTAACAAACAATATTCATATTAAATTTAAAACCCCCAAGAAATCTTAATCAACTGTAAATTAGGTATCCTATATGAAAACACCTAAACATAATAAAACTTTACTTTTTTCGAATAGACTTAGGTGCATAACATATTCCCATTCTAGAAATAAAAGCCAAGAGATTCATTTATTTATCTGAGATCTTTGTTAAACGAAAAATTAGTACATTTAGCATAACAGAGCAATGTGCATAATATTGAACTGTAATAGGAGAACCAAAATAACAAAAATGTTGAATGCCCTAGGTCTAGAAACAGTAAATCAAAGAATAAAGTATAATGTATTGGTGCAAATATTTAAAATTAAACACGGAATAGTACCCAAATACTTCGATGACAGGATGAAGCTGAATAGGGACATTCATTCTTACAATAAAAGAGGAAGCGACAACATTAGACAACCAAAGAAAATGAAAAACACCTCACAAAATTGTATGATGTATTAAGCTCTAACCTTAGCTTAACCTTTATTTTCGTAGATTTTATGATTTTTTTTCAATTCCAACATATTTCATCCCATATATTTTACTATTTAGTAAAATATTTCAGAGCCACCTTTAGTAGAAACGAAACATGCAATAGTGGAATGTTCGATGTCCAGTGAGATTTAAATGTTTTCATTAGCGTAGCTGTTAGGGGGGACCCCATTGTGATGGGGGAGGAGAAATGAAGGGGGGAAGTAAGGTATAAAGATTTATAGCCTACTTGACCGAGGGGGACAGGAGGTCACTTGGATAAAAGAAAATTTACAATTATACTTTCCGTCATGGGCCAAAAATAATTTGTTGTATTTAAAATGAAAATAACTCATAATAATAATAATAACTCTTAAACTAATAATCATTATTTCACAAAATGAAAACACGTAACAACAACAACGTAGGTAGAGGATAAAAAAATATTTTTACTCGTATCTATCTAGAATACCTACTTATCTCTCTAATATCGCATATAGAGGATACCTTCGTATTGAGAGTTACGTGAAAAAAAATTGGATCGGTAAAAATTTATCTCATCTTCGTCATTCTGTTTTCCAGGTGAGAACATTAAAATAAAAATTCTTGGTGAATAATGAAATTAATGTCACTGGCTTCTCACACCGAGGGTTCCGGGTTAGATTCCCGGTGAGGTCACAATTAATGTATGTGATTTACTCGAGCCTGGGTGTTTTGTGATGTGTTTTGCTTCTGTAATTGGTCCTCCTGGCCTGTTAAAGCGTAAAATAAAAAATTTAAATAAAATTAGAAATTAAAACATTAAAATATCAATATCAAAGCTCATATTCTATCTTTCGAACATTCTTGAGAAATATGCATTGTCAATTTGCTTACATAAATTAAATTTATATTTCGAGCTATTTATCTATTATGTATGTATATATGAATGTTGACATACTATACCTACTGGATTTATTTGATTGAAATCCGAACATAAGGTGGAGTATTTTTAATTGATTAACTAATCTTTTGTAACAAATTTAGTAATAAAATTTTTAATCAAGTCGAATTTGAATTAGATAGGTACCTACTGTAACAATGAGTATATCTATGTTCCTACATAATAACATAATATGTTTATTTTTGTCTCCATTTTTTATTTATAACCATTTATGAGTTTATTAATACAAATACATAAAGTGCGATCCTTTGATCCTTTTTCAATGCTAATTATGATGGATTTATTGAAAAAAAAACTTTTAAATCACACGTAGTACAAAGAAGATTGGTCCTTCAAAGCAGGGCAAGTTATATATACATTGTACTTATTATACATAGGTACCTACTAAATTGTTGCTGTATGCTTATATATATTTTTAGATGTTACTTACTTACATACCATCACAGTGTGTAAATTTTCCGCGGAGGTAGGCAGAGAAGATAGAGATCACACTCTTATGTCCTGACACACACAATACAATTGTTGAGGCTCCTAACAGGACCATCTTCCAGTATCTGGTTAATCCTCTCTTTCTGGTGCTGTCAACTCTTGAGTAGTATATTTTTCTTACCATTCTTTCCTTATTCATTCGCTCAACATTTGTATAAGTTGACGAGTATAATCAACATTTATCATTTTTACCAATTAAAAACGTCGGTAAGATGTATTGTTTTAGAAAAATTTAGTTCCAAAATAGAACATTCTACGACAACTTCAAGAAAAAAAATGAAATATATATCAAATAATATAAAAAGTTACAATAATACAAAATATAAAAAGAAAAAATAATAAATATATATTTCAGTGTTCGAATAACAGAACAGGTAGGCAGTTGCTATCCAATCAAGACTTTGACCCGCGTTTGAAGCACAGTGATCACAACGTTGATAGTGATATTTTTTTATAAATGTATTTCTTATCAAATATATGAGTACAAACTTAGCCCTAATCTGTTATTGAACTTTCTTATCGACTGTGCGGTAGTGTTTCCAGGTGCATTTATTTCATCATAATGCAGGCAGGTAGGTACCGACATATCTGTGTGTTCACCTCCCGTAATCATAATACCTGTAGACGTGCCGCAACCATAAGAATTCAACTCGGGACAGGTAAACATGATGGATGTCTCGATTGACTGTAAAAAATGACTGTTAAAAATATTTCATTATTCTTCACGAAGTTTCGAAGTCGATTCTCAAAATAATGGAACAAAATCGAAAGTTTTCATTAATTTCGTAGGTTTACTATATGAATATAACAATTTTATTATATATTGTATATAAGTCCGCAACTTCCTTGAATTCGCTGCTAAAAAATGAAATTACACGACTGGAGGGAGACTCGAACCTCGGACGCGGAGACGGCAGCGCTGCGACTAGACAACATAGCCACCATCGCTTCTCCGTGGCCCGTCAAAAATATATACTAAACATTGTAAAAACAGGGCTTAGCCATTAATTGACACCTCCTACGTTCGACGATTGGCAGGCTTTTTATTTTATTATGTATAAATAAACAAATAATACTTAAATTATGTCCCGCGATTTTTCACGTGTTTACGCTGGTAATATAATATTTTCTGAAATATACTACGTCATGATCATGACAAATGCGCGCCGACAATCACGCACGCAGACAATTGCGCACGAGGCTAAATCGCACAGAACAACCCCGACAACAGCGCGTAGGCAATTACGCGCCGACAATAGCGCGCAGAACATTACTACAAAATTTAAAATAATTTTTAAAAATGCGCAATGAAAACATTTCTTAATTGAAATTTTAGCTAAGGATCGGACGTCATATTTTTTGGGATAGATACATCGCAAGTTCTAACTAACTAACCACTACGCCGTTTCTCCGCAGAGGTAGGCAGAGAGGATAAAACGCCAAATTATTCTGTCTTTTTTTTTTTTATTTCAAAAAATCCTTGTTTACAAATAAAGGTACTTAATACTAGTTTAACAATAAAATATAAGATAAATTACACTTTTTTTTTTGTTTTGTCTTTGTACACCAGTTTTGCCTCGGCTACATTCATACATCTTCTCGTGCATGCTCCACTGTTGTTGAGGCTTTTAAGAGGGTCATCCTCCAATTTTGTAGTATCTCATCGTGCCAGGTCTTTCGTGGATGCCCTCTATTCCCGATGCTTTCAACACTCGCCTCTTATACTTTCTTAACTATTACGTAACCAAAAATATCATCTCTGTGTGACATTCCATTATTGCTTTACAGTTGTAATTGATGGTTTTTTTCTGTGAATTTATATGTGGTAGGTACTATATGTATTGTAAATTTATTTACTTATTTAAATTGATTTATTTTCTTTTCGTTAGATTCTTCGTCTATGGCTAATTTGTATTAGATATGTTTAATTTTACTTTTTACTCCATTGCTTTAACCCCAAGATACTTCACTGGTGACATAAAAACAATATATGTGAAAGTTATTAAGTAAGTTACTA
>JADDOH010000083.1:0-88752 GCA_016648135.1 Agrypnia vestita | reverse complement strand
AGAGAAAGAGAAAGAGAAATCCCCCCCGAGAAATCTCTTCCCCACGTTATACAAGAGGACACACCCGAGAAAGAGAAAGTAGGTAAATGTGCCCCCCCCCCCCCCCCCCACCCCCCCCCCCCCCCCCCACCCCCCCCCCCCACCCCCCCCCTGCCCCCCATAAATAAAAATAAAATATAAATATAAATATAAATATAAAATATAATATTAATACTAAATAGTAATATAAATATAAAATTAAATATAAATATAATAATTTAATATTTGTTAGTATACAATTGTATCCTGACAAAGGGGCCGTAGGCCTTGAAACATGTTGATATTTTCAATATGAAAAAGTGGTGAGAACTAAGTTTATTTTATTAATTATATTAATAATGTCATCACGAAATTATTTTGCTATTTTTGAAAAAGAAAATATATATTTTTTATAATTTATAGAATTACACTTTGTTTACACCATTTTTTTATTATTGAAAAAATTTAATTCAATTCAATGCGATTCTGTTCAGAAGCTGCCTCATTTTGCCCACCCTGCTCAACACCTTGTCGTTTCCGATATGCTCTGACCAATGGATCCTAACCATGCATCTGTAGCACCACGTCTTGAAGGCCGCTAGCCTCCCGGACGTGTTCTGACCGATGGTCCGTACTTCGCTGCCATACAACAGCACAATCCAGACAAGAGTTTTTATCGAACTCTTACTAACCTTTATATCAATGTTAGGAGTTTCAAATATCTTGCATTTTTTGTTGAAGGCGACTCTTGCTTATATATATTATATTTATTATAGATATCTCAC
The DNA here is from genome assembly GCA_016648135.1 of Agrypnia vestita. Taxonomy (NCBI): domain Eukaryota; kingdom Metazoa; phylum Arthropoda; class Insecta; order Trichoptera; family Phryganeidae; genus Agrypnia; species Agrypnia vestita. The sequence continues at coordinate 87,949 of JADDOH010000083.1, read as the reverse complement.
AGAGATGAAGTTATTTATTCGGGAAAGTAGGTATGGAAGTCTTTGGGTGTTTATAGGGCTTACGACCTATAATATGCCTGACATAGGTGAAGTAAAGTTATTACTTTACACATACCACCCATGATTGACCACTACATCTATATAATTTTTGGAAGTTGTATAATGTATGTAATCAATGCAACGTCACTTTTGACTAACGCTAGCGCCATCTGTGGTTGAAATTTGTCATTCTTATGAAACAGTATATAAATGTAGTTGTTGGTAATGAGGAATCTATTTTTGACTAAAGTATGAAACTAGCTTTTTAACTAAATTATTACATGATCATAGATTATTATAGATATTAAATATGTTAACATTGTTATCTTTACTTGAGTTAAATAATTTTTGTATTTCTTTTACTTCTTAAGTTTCAAGACAGACCGAATCTCATCGATATGTGAAGTATCAATCCCAAGTAGAGATAACAAAGTTAATACTATTTAGTATATCTATAATAATCTATCATCGTGAATAATAATCTCTACAATATAACGCCAAATCCATCAATAATATTACACGTTTAGCAATAAAACAATCTCTAATAAAGCATTACATTAAATAAATGCGACAAAAGATATAAGTTAGTATAAGAAAGTATGTATATACATAGCAATACCAGTAATTATATATAATGAAAACGTAGCAAGTAGGTATAATATTAATAGTAAAATGCATGGGTATAGACATAAGAACACTTTATTTACCACATCAAACAATTCACAAAGAGATCTTGAAAGTTGACACATAAAAACAAGCGAGATAGCTAGCGAGAAGATAACTAGTAGATCTTTCTACAAATGGAATATTTAACACTATTTCTTTAAGTCTCAACAGTTGAAAAATTAGTTAGTAGCTTCAAGGCCAAACCTAAATAACTTCTGGTTTCTCTGAAACTTGTCTAAGATGATATTATTTGATTTTAAGTTCAACTAAATTCAACTAGAAAATTATTTTAAATAACTGCCGTTATAAAGTGCTTCAATATAAAAAAATATTAATTTATATATCGTTTCGTCCCTGCCGTAACGAAACGATATATAAGCCATCCACTACAATCGATCTAGAGGTCACTATCAGGTGTATTAAGGTGTTTTATTAATTGGTAAGCTTTTATCGTTAATGTTGCCTCTTTACTTAGACCCGCCGCTGGCCACTGCCGATACACGACCCACCCTCAGCCGCCCGCCCCCATAAGGACACACCACTGCCACGATAGACGACCTAGGGATTTTTTAAGGGTAGATTTCAATGGAAATACTACTTGTTCGTTCCTATCGAGTTTCGATAAAAAAAATCTGAAAACTTTATAAATGTCTCATCAAAAAACCAGCCTTTAATAGCATGAAATAGCACTTTCATCAACAAAACACCCCCCATATGTCATTTTTTTCCAGCCATAATTAAATGGAAATGGTGTGTCAATTTACTAATATCTACCCATTTAGAGGTCCTATAAATATCAAAGAGGTCTAATTTGAATGTTAAAATAATAAGAATCAATATTAACTACGTTAAGTATTTTCCATTATTTATAAAAAGAGAGAAAATTGATAATACGTTATAAATATTCAAAGTAATGTACATAATTCAGTCTATAACAGATATGTTAGAATTGAAAATTTAATTGAAGTTAATGAAACAGATATATTGTAACAAATATAAGTTAAGTAGTAATGGAATATTCAATAATAGATAAATTGAAATAAGTAATGAATTAAAATAAATTAAATATATATATTAAATTATAATAACAATAAAACGGTTCCGTATTCAAAAATTTCTAAACTATACAACTTTGACAGCCGCATTGAATGTCGAATAAATTAATACTTTTTTATTTTAAAAACAAACATCTGAGAATTATGCCTTTTTTGACTTTAAATCCTTTTTGGCATGGTGGCAAACAAAAAATTCTTAAAAAAGCGACCGGAACATTTATGAACTCACATATAAACAGAATCTGACAGCTGACAATAATTCAGCGTCTTTAGTTCTGGTATCGCATTTCCGCTACATGCTGCGTGCGCAACTTCCGTTACAATAAAAGATTACGCGCTGAAACGTTCAAAAACACATTCACACAGAGGATTTTCTTGAACATTCTAAAATCTTTTCATTCAAATAACAGAAAACATTGTTCGGTATTTCGTGAGCCGCGAGCAGCTAAACGAGGGTTATGACATTGACAGATGGCAGACGATTATAGAAATCAATCGCCCGGTCTGACCCGCTGCAGAGCCTGCTTATAGGACTCAATTTCCTCTGAATAACTCAAAGCATTGTTATTTTCCAGCCTTGGAATGGTTCCAGCATTTGCCATGATATATCTCTTCTTCGCCATTCTCTATGTAGGTTACAATAACCGATCGAACTGGACAGCTCGGCCAGGTCGCGCAATAAAGAATCGTTGGGAGAGAAAAAAAAATACAGGGTGTGCTGGTGTAACCTAATTCCAGTCCCTCGTTTCCATTTTCATAATCCCGGGGTAAGAAAATATTAACGTTCAAAATTAATGTAATGTAACCATTAACGTATTATAATATAGACAAGTTATTTCCATACTAGCCGGCTTTCATATGTAGCAAATATTGCATTGAAAGAGACAACAAAACACGGCACAATTATTACACAAACGCTCTGCGTGTAGACAGAAAATCAGATAATTTGAAGTCACGGTGACTAAAATAACATTCTCATTCTTACAATAGTGTACGATATTCCTTTTTCCCGGGACTTATTTCGGCGTAGCATCCCGCCCGATCTCAAAGAATTCATTGAATTCGATAACGAATGCAAGTAAGGCAATTACCTTACTTTTGAGTTGCCAAGATTTCACGCTTGTAATGTATCTACAGTTTATTATATCATTGAATGTAACTATGTTTACTCTACTTGAGTTTAACTAGGCAGGGTGTAACAGAGCTATTCCACAATACTTTACAGGTGGATTCCTGCCTTGATTATGAGTCGAAAATATTCAAGCAACCGTGACCAATGGTTAAGGATATATGCGACATCAAAATTTGTATTTATTTGTCAATATTTCTGGCATATCATTACAGTAACTTCTTATATTAAAAATTTATTCCCTTTAATACAAGTCAAATCAAATAATAAAAACTTTCGAATTCCAATTGGAAAACATTGCAATTTCTGCATTTCATTTAACTTATGTTGAAACGAATGAATTATTCGTAATCGATAAAGGTTACTGTAATTATAGTTCAACTTTTTGTAAAATATATGTCAGAAATATTTAAAAAAAATTAAAACTCTGATGTCGCATATTGGAGATATACTATTTATATTAGGGCATGTGGTTGCTTGGACATTTTCGACTCATAATCAAGACAGAAATATAGTCCTGCAAAGTTATTAATGTTTTACAAATAATCCTGTATACTTGTACAAACAACTTACACTCTGTATCTACACATATGATTTATTTTATTGTAAAAGGTTTAATACCGTTGAAGTAAATAAATTAATTAAAAGAGTGACCAAATATCCATTTTTGATGATTAGCGCCCAGGCCTTTGAATTGAGGTAACTTCAGAGGATACGGAGGTCAACAGAATCTACGATATCCTGTTAGCAGTAAAGATCAGAGAGATTTCTGAGGTTATAAACATCCCAATTGAATTTATTGTATGCATACAAAATATCCTACGCAAAAATTGGACTCGTAAATAAACAGTTATTTGAAAAACATTCATAACCTCACAGGACTATACTCTTCTCTTGATTATGATTCGAAAATGTTCAAGCAACCATGACATTAATATCAACAGTTATGAAGATGTGCGACATATAAATTTGCATTTTTGTTCATATTTCAGGCTAATTTTTTGTTAAACGTTGGACTATCATTACAGTAGCTCATACCGAATATGAAAAGTTTATTCGAATTCCAATTGGAATTTCTGCAGGGTTTTTGTCATTTTATTTAACTTGTATTGAAACGAATGAATTTTTCGCAATCAGTATAAGTTGCTATTATGATAGTTCAACGATATGTAAAACATAATAAAATTAAAATAATATAATAATAACTATTTATAATAGGGCATTTCGACTCATAATCAAGGCAGAAATATAGTCCTGTGAGGTTGTTAATGTTTTCCAAATAACCCTGTATAATATATCATTTTCTAGATAAAATTAATAATACTCGGTAAAATAATCACGGGGAAATGAAGCCATAAAAAGAAAAAGCTCTGAAGCTTCATTGAATAAATTCTTGAAAATTATTTAATAAGGCGTAACAATTTTCCGCGGTTTTTCAAATATCAATTTTCCATCAGATGCACGAGGCGTAAGATCCTCTCTGGTTTTTCTTATCTACAATTCCAGTAATCCCATAAAGGAAACGTATCTTTGTAAATCTCTTTATGCGCTCTTTGGAAACTATACGTACTTACGAGCCTTGATAAATGGACTTAGGCAGTTTCTGGAATCTATACAAGGCTTAGTAAATATTGAATGTAAAATATTCATATCATCTTAATTTTTTGCATTTCGTTATAAAACTCTTACATTTTTTTTTAACTATTCGTAACTTAATTAAATTATTTATGTTTCTACAGAAATGTTAGAAGATGATATTGACTTCGATGGTATGGAATCAAATGGAGTCTTTCCGAAAACATTAAGATTGCGAATACATTATCACTTTTTTAAAAATAATTAAGGACAAATTTATTAATCAATTAGACTTGCATTCAGAAAAATTAAATCATCGAAAAAATATTTTAGCTGCTACCGGGATTCGAACCCAGATCACCTAGCTTTCCGGACAAGTATGCTACCAATTATTATACCACATCAACCTGGCACTTTTCCGTCAATATATCGACCATATCTGTATGTCTCGTTTATTAATTGATTAACATATATCATCCATTTTTTGAGCAACTTTTTCTGATGCGGTAGGCATAAACTACTTTGTGTAAATGCCGCTAGGGGACGCAGAATTAACCGTTTAATTCATTGATTAAATTGATTTAAAATTTGGTTTTAAATTGCACAGAACTTCGTTCTGAAAAAATGCGACTTCACACTAAGAATGATTAAGGGTGTTATGCTAAATGATAAAAGTGATACTCAAATGTCTTTGGTATCCATCTTGTTACCATTACCCCTACCCTACCATTATTTTGAAACAAAATAATTCTTGAAAACATTTTGTCAACTGCATTTGCACAAATACCCAACTGCCGAAAATCAGTCTTAATTCATTTATTTGCTAATGAAAGTGTATTTTTAGTTATTAAATATACAGAAATAAACATATAATTTTTTTAAATATATTTGCTTTACTTTCGCTATCGCTATTTTTTCTGTCCATGTCTACAATAAATTGATTAATTTTAGAGTTTTACAGTTTTTTTACATGTGTAGTATTTTGTCCATGTAATATTTTAAAGATAAATAAATAATAAAGAAACGAAGATGTGATTGAAAATGTTGACTATGAAGATATATGAATATTTTTCACATATCATTTTTTATAATAATAATAATAAAACGTTTATTCCAGCCTAATCAGGTTGAGCGTGCAAGACCTGGTCCGCCATGTAAGTATACAAAATTACATAAAAATTATAAATGTGATGTAGAAAAAGAGAATTCTATTAAGATACCTACTGTTGTTGAGAAATATCCATTTTCATATGAATGTTTATTTTATTTTAAATTTGTGTTACATTAAATATGCTAGTAGTATTACATTTAAATTTATAAAATAGATTTTTTTTGATTTATCATTTTAATAATTATTAAAAAGTTTATTTATAATTTATTGACAGTATTCGTTTTATGGAATTGTCTGATAAAATCAACTAAAACCCTCAAATAAAATCTCAAATTAAGTACATTCTAAATTTGCATTCAGCATTTGAATCATACTCGTATTTTGAAATTCTTCGGATATTGCCGTTTTTTCTTTTATACCCATCAAATATTTAAAACTTTTAAATAATATTGGTGGATCGACTCGTTTCCATAATATTTGATATAACATAGGTATATAAATTTTTAATATTCTTATAGATTTGAATATTTTTTCTGTTGATTGTCTGCCGATTGAAAGAAATACAACAAGTATATATTTCAAAGGCTTTCAAAGGATAACTGCACTTAGGACGATCGTGGTGGCAAACAGTGCTCAGGGGCTTATCGCATTTATACCTTTTTGTTGCAGACATGCTGTTACTCATTTATATTAAAATAGATTTCTAGTTTATGGCGTAGTGATGTTACCGCGACGGAACAAGAACTGTACTTCTATTTTTCTATTTTCAAGACTAGTTCAGTTTATCATTAATGAAGTTTTCTCTGCAACGATTTAGCAGAATAAAACAGTAGAGATGACTGACGCGTTTGAATAAATATTTTTAAGGTAGTGTCACGGGTCTTGTCTTTGGAAGGCAAATGAATACACTAGAAATTAATTAGCGATTTACTAATTATGATTAATCAATTATCAAATTAATAAAGTCATTTAACACGTATTAAACTTAAATATATTTTGCTCTCGTATACGAACACTTCATTATCGATGGGAACACTTTATTGCTCGTAGAATATTCAATTCTCGTTTGTAATAGCCGCATTTATTTATTTCGCCACTTAGGGCTCGATTATTTCGCTCGATATCTGTCGCTGCGCAATTTCACGACTGGGCACATCTGGCCGTCATCGCACGACTTACTTCGCACTGAATGATCTATCAAAACAAAACTCTCGCGCTGCGATGTAGTCCCGGTATTAATATCCAAACGCTGTTTTTTCGGTTTTAGACTAAGAGCCAGAGATCGCCAGACTTACGTTATAGTATCAAACCTAAAATATTTCTAGTAGATGAACACTATAGTAGGTAAAATAGATTTTATATTATGACATTTGAGTTCGGGGGATTTTGGCAGATCACATATAATAGAGATACAAAAAATACATAATTTAAACATTTAAATAACACTCACATTAACCATTTCCAGACGCTCTAAGATCATTTCTTCCGCCAGACGCTTTGAAGCTCTATAAATAATCATGTCATTTACGTTATACTAACAAATCTGAATTTTATATTTTTTATTCGGGCCACTATTTAACAACATTACCCTATTCCTTATATTTTAATGTTTTACTTACACATTTTTTGTACCTGTATTACCTGTTATCTGCCAAAATCCCCCGAACTCAAATGTCATAATATCCAAACCTTTTTACCTACTTAGCGCACATCCATAGAAAATATTTCAGTTTTGATACTATAACCTAAGTCTGGCGGTCGGTGGCTCCTTCTCTGTTGAAGGTTGAATTTATTTATTTATTTTATTTTTGGGGAAAATTAACAGCAAAACAACAATCTTAACAAGTATGAAATAATGGTTTTTAAAATTATGCCAATTACAAATTTTCCACTGAATATAGTAATTTACTTAACTTACTTTAACAGCGAGTGGAGAGGGTAGAGGGGAATGTGGGACGGGAGTAGAAGGGAAGATATAATGTACGAATTAGTTTGGGTGCGGTAGTGTAGATATTGTTTGTTTTATGTTTCTTATTGTTGAGTTGAAAATGTCAATGTGGTGATAGTTTGTGTTAAATGAATTTGTGGATCTGTACATAAAGGAGTTTTGTTTTGAGTTGGTCTTACAAAAGGGGAGATGAAAAGTAGGTGAATGTCTGTTATTGCGAGTTGGGATGTGGTAAGATATTCGTTGAAGAAGTTCCGGACTATCAACTAGATTGTGTGTTATTTTGAATAGCATCACCGCGTCAGCTATGTTTCTTCGACGAGTTAGGGTCTGCATGTTAAAAAACTTCGCAGTCTTCATTGCTTAAATGAGATCTAAATGAACGGAGGTCTAGCTATCTTAGGAATCTGTTTTGGACGCTTTCAATTCTATTTTCGTGTACTGCATAACCTGGATTCCACACCTGAGATGCATATTCTAAAATACTACGAACGTATGAGAAATAAAATGTCTTGAGGGTACTGATATTTTTGAAATGTTTACACGTGCGTATGACAAAACCAATCATAGATGATGCGTTGGTGGCTATGTAATCGATCTGTTTGTTAAAATTTAATTTAATTTATAATTGAATAGTAAGTATGATACGGACAGTTTATCGGAGAAAAAGGGCGGAATAGTTATTATTTTATTAAATTGACAAAGTCACTTAACGCGTGTAGAATTAATACACCGTTCTTGAAATCAACTATTTCGCAATTTATCACTCGTCTATTATCACTTTATTATCGCTGTGAACACTTTATTTACCACTTGCTAGAACATTTAATACAATTTTCGCACGTAGCAATCGCATTTTTTTATTTCGCCACTTGGGTACTTCGCTCGATTATTTCGCTTAAAATCTGTCGCATCGAATTTCTTGACTAACCACACCGGCCGTCGGAAAAACCTCGAAATTTCAAAACCAACTCAATTGCAAAGCACAGTGCTGCTTTATATACACGGCAAGCTGGTCTTTAGAACTCTCGAGAAGATTATTTTCCTTTCTAGTGTTTAGAAAAAATGACTGCCCATTATCCCAATTACAATTAACTTCGACCTGCTCTAGCATTAACATACATATGTATGTTTTAGAGTATTAATTTAATGTGAACATGTAAAAATATGTAACTTAATAATTGGTTAATATGTTCTATGGGTTTAGGTTATCGTCAAGACAATGGATATTATGTAGGAGTGACATTTTGAATGATGATAGGTCGTATCCATCCATCCCACATTTTTTTTTTCTTCGTGAGTAGGAAAAGTCCCAGGGAGTCTTGTTCAGCGAATATAGAGGGTGAACAATCACATTGGTGTTGATTTTGGCCAAAAATGTTGAATTTTTCTTTCCATCTTTACCCTAAGTTAAAAATCACCGGTCACAAGCGGATATGTGTTACCTCTTCGATAGCCAGAAATAAATTAAGAATCCAGGGACATGTGTACCAATAAAACAACAATAAAAAAAATACTAAATAGACTTTATACAGCCCCCGAAAGTAAAAATTTCGAGTATTTTCTGATCAAATTTGTTTAGCATAGTATGTATTCATGACGGCATATGTATTCGAATGTATTTTGAAAATTTAAATCAAATTAACGCGCAAAATACCGTACTTCCAACTAAAATAAATATCGATATCTAATAATTATTGACTATCTAAACAATCTAAAACTTTTGGCATTCAATTATTTATTTATACATCGAAACATCCTGAAGAGAAATATATGTCGAAAAACGACTTGAGCAATTATAAGTTTGTCAAGTTCACTGTTAATTATAATATAGATCGATTAAATATAAATTTGACTTTGGAATATTTATTATTATGTGTAGCTTAATAATATAAAAGGTGTTAAAATGTCAAATTTCTTTACAGATTTTGGAAAAATGAACAAATGTCAAGTTACAACATTACACTATGGCTAAGGAAGAATGAATGAACACACTGGAAATCAATTAGCGATTCTTTAATTAATGATTAATTAATTATTCAATGTACAAAGTCACTTTACACAAATTAAGCATAACGCTATTGTTTAATCTACACTATTTCGCAATATATTACTTCGTCTATAAACACTATTATGGCTGAGTAACACGTATTTATCGCTCGTGATATATTCAATTCTCGCACATGTTAGTCGCTCTGGTTTATTTCGCCAATTAGATACTTCGCTCGATTATTCGCTTTATTATCGGCCACACTGGACGTCATTTCGTGGCTCGCGGCCGATTTCGCACTCAACGAAATGTCCTACGTAGTTCCTTAGTAGTTTTATGCCCAAATGCTGATATTTTCGTAATTTCTAGATTATTCTAGTGTTTAGGAGAAGGTCCTCGTGGCTTCTCGGTTTTTTCAGGCGTTTTTAGATATTTGTAGACGTTTACTGAAAATTGTAGATAATTGTAAACCATTCTAAATCCTACGATAGTGTTGTTCCAAGTGACATATTAACATCGGTTTGGACACTGCGTAAATGCTTTTTAGCATCTCATTACAACACTATAAAAAAGCGTGTCGGGACTCGTATTAAAGCGAAAGATTTTTTAATATTCAATATAAGTTAATTTAATGATAGTCTAACGCTTTTCATAAAATAATTCAGATACGTTAAAAAAATGCAAACTTTGAAGTCGCTTATCTCAAAAACAATTATTAAGACATGGAACATTTTCGACTTATAATTTAGACAGGAATCTTCTTCCTGTAATATTTATATTAAATTGTGTTCAAAACACCAAAATTTAAATATATAAATGTAATCACATTACACTAAACATTTTAGCAAGTCCGTCCCACCACAAACACCGCGCTCCGCCGTGTACACAAATTTGCCCATTAAAAAAACAAATAGTGCGTGAAAAATGAACAAATGTATTGTGCAAGGAACAGCAGCCGGCATGGAGGTAGTATTTTCCCAAACTGGCTAATTTCCCGGCGCTCTAGGGTAATTTCACTTTGCCGGCAATAAATTGTATATCGGCACTTATCGATCACCGCCGCCGACAGGGGGGCGCCGGCCGCGGGCCCTCAAGCGGCGGCTCGCGGAAGCTTTGAGGGGGGGACTCATTTATTTATTTATTTATTTGTTTACGCCCATTAGGTATAGGCTTTTACATAAAGAATATAATATAAATTTCAAAAAGCACATACATTAAACAATATCTGTATAGCACCAAAACATGAGTATAAAAATTAAAATATAAAGTAAAGAGCAATTTATTTTGGCATTTTCATTCATTAATCCATTACCGAATGCAATTACGGCCAATATGAATCTGTCACAGGAAGCAGTACTGGCGATACATAATGCATTTATGATCAATCTACATTACACTTTAAAGTACGTAAATGATACCAAAGTATTATTTATGTTAGTATGGAACCAATAAAAATTACTTTTTTTGTCTACCAGTTTCAATACTTGACCCCTCTTTGACTAATTTATATTGACATTTTCATTCGTTAATCCATTACCGAATGCAATTATGGTCAATATGAATCTGTCACAGGAAGCAGTACTAGCGATACATAATGCATTTATGATCAATCTAGCCCACTTTCAAGTACGTAAATGATACCAAAGTATTATTTATGTTAGTATGTAACCAATAAAAATTACTTTTTTTGTCTACCAGTTTCGAGACTAGACCCCTCTTTGACAAATTTATATTGGCATTTTCATTCATTAATCTATTACCGAATGCAATTATGGCCAATATGAATCTATCACAGGAAGCAGTACTAGCGATACATAATGCAGTTATAATCAATCTAGCCCACTTTAAAGTACGTAAATGATACCAAATTATTATTTATGTTAGTATGGAACCAATAAAAATTTCTGTTTTTGTCTACCAGTTTCGAGACTTGACCCTTCTTTGACTAATTAATATTGGCATTTTCATTCGTTAATAATTCTATTACCGAATGAATTAAGGCCAATATGAATCTGTCACAGGAAACAGTACTAGTCATACATAATACAGTTATGATCAATCTAGCCCACTTTAAAGTACGTAAATGATACCAAAGTATTATTTATGTTAGTATGGAACCAATAAAAATTACTTTTTTTGTCTACCAGTTTCGATACTTGACCCCTCTTTGACTAATTTATATTGACATTTTCATTCGTTAATCCATTACCGAATGCAATTATGGCCAATATGAATCTGTCACAGGAAGCAGTACTAGCGATACATAATGCAGTTATGATCAATCTAGCCCACTTTAAAGTACGTAAATGATACCAAAGTATTATTTATGTTAGTATGGAACCAATAAAAATTACTTTTTTGTCTACCAGTTTCGATACTTGACCCCTCTTTGACTAATTTATATTGACATTTTCATTCGTTAATCCATTACCGAATGCAATTATGGCCAATATGAATCTGTCACAGGAAGCAGTACTAGCGATACATAATGCATTTATGATCAATCTAGCCCACTTTAAAGTACGTAAATGATACCAAAGTATTATTTATGTTAGTATGGAACCAATAAAAATTACTTTTTTGTCTACCAGTTTCGATACTTGACCCCTCTTTGACTAATTTATATTGGCATTTTCATTCGTTAATCTATTACCGAATGCAATTATGGCCAATAAGAATCTGTCACAGGAAGCAGTACTAGCGATAATAATGCAGTTATGATCAATCTAGCCACTTAAAAGTACCGATACCAAAATGTTATTTGTTAATATGTAACCATTACAAATTACTTTTTTGTGCACCAGTTTCGAGACGTAACCCATCTTTTCATCAGGACAATCACTACACATCACAACCATACACATTACACACCAACTACGAAAAACTCATGTGTATTTCGTTCGTCCAATATATCTGATAATATATTCGGTGACTTGGATCTCATTAAATAAGTGTCATATCAATTATTATAAACAGGTACTAAATTAAAATTTTGTTTACAAACATGCTATTTTTAAAGTAGATACCTTGATAAATTTTACTGGGATACCCGCATAGAATTCATCCATTTTTTTAACAATAATTTGAAACCCTAGAATAAAAAATAATAATATCATTTTATTTGTGATAATTATATCGCATCGCATTAATACTTTGAAAATATGCATGTTGCTATAGCAGACTGAAGACACTTGTAATTGGGATATTAGGTTGTATTTGAAATAATAAATGTATTGTAATATATATTTAATTTTATATTTAATTCTTTTAGTCTCATATACAGGGTTATTTGGAAAATATTAATACCTAATATCAATTTAATGACAGCCTTAAAAACATCGGACAGAAGATCGCTTCCATAGAAAGTGTATTCCTTATATCACAAATGGAGCATGGAAAATAGAGCAATTTGTCATGGAATTACAAAAAAAAAACACATGGCGCCCTATCGGCGCATTTGTAAGTGTGAATCAGAAGTAATTAAGTGTTAAGAGGAGAAGCATTTCGGCACACAGGGTGAAAGAGAGCTAGTCCATAATACTTTACAGGTGGATTCCTGCCATATCAATAGTTAAGGAGATATGTGATATCAAAGTTTGTATTTTTTCAATATTTCTAACTTATTTTTTGTATAACGTTGGATTATCATTACAGTAACTTATATCGAATATGAAAAATTAATTCCCTATTAATACAAGTCTAATAAAGAACTTCGATAATTTTAGTTAACTTCTATTGATACAATTTTTTTCGTAATCGACATAATTTCTATAATGATACATCAACGTTTTGTAAAAAATAAGTGAGAAATATTGAAAAAAAGATGCAAACTTTGATATCGCATAACTCCATAACTAATGATATTAGTTCATGGCTGCTTGAACGTTTTCGACTCATAATCAAGGCAGAAATATAGTCCTGCGAGGTTATGAATGTTTTCCAAATAACCCTGTTTTAAAAAAAAAACTAAATTTTTAAAATCCTTTCGCAACGACTCCAAGTCCGTTCCGAATCCCACCGTTTGGTATGAAGAGGTCCAGCGCTACCCCCGTAAGAGCATAAACTTGCGTCAATATTAATTTCCTTTGGGTAAAGCCTGCAGAGAAGGTTGTATTGTACGAGCCCCGTACCTATCTTCTGCTGTGTGAGGAAATACGGAATTACCGTAGCAGAATACATTTCAGGCGGCCATTATCAAAGGAAATGGTTATTTTTAGTTCGGAAACAGTACAGTAATTTGTAACTGTTAGCTTATAGTTACGACTTAGATATTTTCAATTGTATTTAGCGCTACGCTACACACACTACCGGTCATATTTATGGACACAATTAAGTACGCTGTTCGTACAACGTACGCTCGTTTTGGAATTAAAGGAAAATAAGAGTATCAGGTATCTTCTCCGAGAGATAATTTACTTTATTATTAGAAAAAAATATGTAATACATATTATCAAAAAAATATGTAGACACCATGATATTTAGCCCAATTGATCAAAGCGAGCGTAAAATTAAATAATTAATATTTTTCTTTAAATATATCGGCATTTTGTATTTTTTTTTATTTTGGTGTTTATTCCAGTATGTGGGGAGGTCGGGGCTGTTCCACACATTCCATAGAAGAATATATCTGTATCTTTACAATTATTGTATAACATTTTAATGCCGCCAATTTTGAAGTTTTAATTTTGAAAGGTTTGAAATTAATGAATTCCATCAATTAGAAAGCTCATTATTTATAATTTAACATTTGTTTACGGTTTAGGGCTTTCTGATCTCGATAAATCGGAAAATGCAAAACAAGCTGCATATAATAGATACTATTTATTTCACTTCAATTTTCAATGTCGACTGCCTACCTAAATGATATTTTTGAAGGTAGTTAGCTTTTTTTATGATATATATATATATATATGAATAAATTTCAAAATATATATAAATATATATATATATATAAAGGATTAAATAGTGAGTTTGATCTTGTGAAGTAAATATAAAAAGCAAAAAATTTATAACAAAACACACAAATTTATAAACATATAAGTAAAAAATTAGATGAACATTTACTTCATATAATTTATAGCTAAGAAGAATAATATATATTTTAAATAATTTAATAAACGTAGTCGTTTCCATACTTATGGCCGGCGGTGTAAGCGTATCGCACGCGTTATTCTAGCCTATAGTTATTAAATTAATGGCCGACGCATATTAATTTTTCAGAGGCTTGAAAGCGATATTGCTTTTGTTTTCTTGTTGCCTTTCAAAACCTTATGGAAAATGGAACATTCCGCTTGCTTCGGAAGAAAAGTAGTCCGGGCAACAATCAATCGATACTTATTATAGCAACATCTTCTATTCAGTATTTATGATACTTATTATTTTATTATGTACACTTTAATAATTAACAATATGGTTGGTCTCGGTGTATTTAAAATTCTAAACTATTACGATTTATGGAAAGAAAACATTTTTTTATTTCTCAATTTACATAAAATCACGAACTGGTATATATTGTCACGTGTCGTGGCTGCAGGAGGAATTAATGTAAACGCTGGGATTTAATACAGAATTTATTGAATATCGATTAATTAATTAAACTAACGTACAAAGTCAATAATCACTATAAAATGCAACGCTTTTCCTTAAATTAAACTATTTCGCAAATTTATCACTCGTAAATAGACACTTTATATTCGCTTTAATACTTTATTCACTGTTCGCTAGAAATTCAATCAATTTCCGAATTTATTAATTTCACTTCGGTTTTATTTCGCTACGTTTTACTTTTACCACTTTCTAGAATCGCTGTCGAATTACCGCTCCCTTGGCACCACTGGCTTCTCGCTACTACTACTCGCTTGGCCGGCCTGACCCGCCGCTCGCGGCTACCTTCGCTTGTATTATCGCTGCCAACGCACATGGAAAATAATTCACTCCTTACTCCTGTGTGTCGTATTTATATGGCTAATGCTGTTGTCCAGTCTTTACTAGCAAGTACTCGTAAATTCCAGATGTTCCTGGAAAGTTGCAGACGTCACTCGAAAGTTGGAGGTGATTCCAGATCCTTCGGTAGTATTGTGCCAACTTCAAACAACCGTCACTTGACAGAAGTGCGTGATTATTTTTTTAGCCTCGTTACATTATGTTCATACCACACCCCGAATGGGTGCAAGACTATCACCATTTCAAAAAAAAAGTTTTTCAGTTAAAAATGTCAGGTTTTTTAACTGAATAAAGATCATGTGTGTATTACTTTCCATTATATTTTTACAATGATTGAAGAATGTCTCTGTGGTGGTCCAGACACGTCGCGACTCTAGCCGAACATCCACCAATCAAGGGCTCGATGCGGGTCCCAACAACCCAGGAGGTACAATCACTTGTTCGCCGACCACCATCGCAAACAATATTTCTATGCTCAACACCAATTTGTGATAGTGAATTACTGTGATTAATCGGGAGCATAATTTATAATTTACTATATTCATCATGCTGACTCTAGCACCTCGAGCGTGTGAATCACCCAATTGCTGCTCGAAGCGAACCTGAACATCGCCACATCGCCTGCCGCCTGCGAGCCGAGATTCCGGCCGCGCGCTGATCTACTCTTTCGCTGACCGCCGTAGACTATACCAGCGTTACCTATTGTATTCGTAAACCATTATTGTAATCCTTCAAATCAATAAATCGACCGTTGTAAAATCATGAGTATTTCTTGTCATCTTGTATCTCCATCTGTCCTGCCGTAGATTATCACGTTTACCTACACACATTAAACTCGAGCGCATTATCACAATACATGTAGCATGCCTTATGCGTCACTCGTGCACAGCGCGATTCGTTTCTCTAATAGATGGGCATGATCTTCTTCTTCTTCTTGTGCCCTGTCCGTTTAACGGACGTTGGCTATGCGGACTTTGTTTGTAGATCTTGGGCTTTGTAGACTGACCAAACTACTGTCTCAAGTTTTTCAGCCATGAAGTTTTCATTCTTCCAGGGCCCCGACTTCCGGCCATCTTTCCCTGCATTATCTCGTATTTTTCTGGATGTCTCATCACATGTCCTAGGTATTGAAGTTTTCGGATTTTTATTGTTTTAATAACTTATTTTACTTTATTCATCCGAGTCATAACATCTTCATTCGTAACTCTGTCCATCCAGCTTATTTTGAAAATTCTTCTGTAGATCCACATCTCGAATACCTCAAGTCGCCTCATCAGTTATCTCCCATATTATAAACACGCACCTTCAGCATCATTCATCTCCCTACACAACCACAATAGTCTATTAAACCTCACACCATCACACCTCATCTGTTAAAGAGCTGAGTGTCACTAAATTCATAAAATTAGGAAGACTTAGAATTCAAAAAAATAAGCGGATGAAAGCCAAAATCAATATCAGGAGAGACAATGTCCTCAAAGACATATCTGCCTTAGAGATTCAGAACTGGAGAGAGCTGGCCCAAGACCGAGATGAGTGGAGGAAGACTCTTGAGGAGGCCAAGACCCGCTAGGGGTTCCAGAGGCAAAATTGATGATGATGATGATGATAGTGTTGTCATACTGATTGGATATAATTATTAATTTAAAAAAATAACAAACTTTGTAAAAACCATATTGATTGTTTTTGACGTCTAGCGGGTCTACCCATTATCACAGTATACCCAGAACAGTAGGATATCTCCGGCCTGTCAGCGAGTTATTAGCCTACTAATGCGTTGACGCTAGGATTGTCACTTTACTCGTAGCGTCTGAGATTCCGACGCATAAGGTAGACACGAAACCCGAATAAAATTCAATTTCTTTTAATTGTTCAAAAATTGATGCACCGATTTTAATGTTTATCTGGTCCTTTTCGAACTCTTTGCGAAAGACCTGCTCCATCCTCTCTATATTGGCAACAAAGTCATGAGTAAATTTCGACCTGTCGCATAATTTCTGTAATTATTATACCTAGTTTCTGCACTTAAATTGCAAGAACGCTGATTAACATCAACGTAGACTTTTAAAAACTCACAGTCTTTATGATAATCAACACACCTTTTTAGTAAAGCACCACCAACATAAAAAAGGCATTTTTTTCAGGAAGCGCATTTTTTTTTCTAAAGCGGCGGCTGCGAGCGCGAATGGCACCGAACGCCTTGTGCCCCCATATTCTATGTCAATGTGTGCGTCACAGTGCGTGCGTACACGGCGCCGAGCACGCACGCACCCATTCTAATGGGTAGCGGCCAGTTTGTATGAAGACGTATTAATGTTCTTAGTATGCTGTGCCATTATTCTCCACTGCATCTACATGGACGGACAATCAATATCAGAAGTACATTAATTTTAAAATCAGTACTGTTCCGTATTGCCTATATCTAGGCGCGATTCTGAACGGAACTCGAATTGACGTTGGCCCTTCTACCCTCTTCCAGCCCTATATGAAAATAGTCGAAGTCCAGGTTTTGTCGTGTAAACTGCATTGTCGCTTGTGATGTCAAAAGAATTGTCAAAGTTACCATTGAACATCAAGTATCGCATGTATATCAAACCTTTTCGCTAATTTCGCAGAAGTTACATCGCAGTGATTCAACGTTTGGTATTTCCCTGTCCTCCCTTATCGAATTTACATACAGTTCACAAAATTCGTTCACCTCCTATGTCCATCCCTTTGCCATTCCTTATATCTGTTTCACCTATCCTATTCTCCTGTCGGCGAATTACGTCGCACACAGAAACGTTTATCTAAATTTAGTCTATTATATAGTTGGGCTTTTGCTTCCAATCCCCACATTTATGCTTAGCTATACATAGTAATTTTGAACAACATAATAATTTTTCACGCCTCGCAGCATCGTTTTGTTCTCTGCTTACTACTTCTGAGTGGCACGTGATCCCGGCCAACTCTAGCTGGGAGGAATCTCTCAGGGGATGAACTGTTCCACGTCCGAAATAAGAAGGGTGGGGTAGTCGGGGGTAGGAATCCTCCTTTCTAATTATTTTCATTACGTCGAATAAATATCAACAAAAAAATCCCTCGTGCTTTTTATGTGATGGTAAGACAAAACACATAACATAACATGGTCCCTTTACCAATATTCATAAAACAAATAAAGAATATACAAAAAAAAACATTTTAGATCGGTTTATAATCATTTCAAATTGGCGAATAAGGAATATAAACATATATAAAGCGCAGAGATGTACTAACTTCGCATATTAAAATTTGATTGATTTTTTTAACGTATACCTGGTTTACAAACCTATTATTTTACATGTTGTACTTACTTACTTACTTACTTACCATCACGCCGTTTCCCCGAGGGGGTAGGCAGAGAGGATAGAGCGCCATACTCTTCTGTCCTGACATACAACTTTCGCTTCGTCTACATTCATACATCTTCGCATGCAAGCTCGACGGTTGTTCAGACTTCTAACAGGACCATCTTCCAGTATCTGGTTAATCTGGTCATGCCACGTCTTCCGTGGTCGCCCTCTTTTTCTGGCGCCGTCAACACTTGCATCATATATCTTTCTTACCATTCTTTCCTTATTCATTCGCTCAACATGCCCAAACCACATGTTGTTCTTTTTTTAATTTATAAAATTTAGAGTTGATTACATATATAGGAAAAATGTAAAGTAGTTTTATTTTAGTGAGCATTATATTAAACAATGTAATACACACACGATGAATTATATTTAGTCTCTCTCGTCATCAATGAAATAAAAAGCATTACATAACTGATATTTGGTAGTGGTCTATCAGATGCGTCGCAGTCTCTTCATACAACTTAGTAAGTTGAACTATAATTATTAATTTTTTTAACGAAAATTTGATAGATCTCCTTGATCGCCGCCACGAGTCTGCTTGCAAAGTTTCAGCTCGATTGGATCACGGGTAAAGGGTTAAAAATCGATCCAAAGTTTTTGCGTCAAGCAGACGCCACGAGTTTATATAAAGGGAGTAAAAAACCCTCATTTTTGAAGGGTTACAAAGTACAATAATACAAAATTACATTATTAAGGTTACATGCGCCCTCCACAGTACCTCGGCCGCGGTGCCTGGCCCCGGTATCACATCAATAGTTAGCTTCATTAGAAGACGAGCGCCGGTTGTAACACAATATTTAAACTTTCAGATTTCCTCGGGGAGACGGCTCTTGCAGACAGACGGCTTTATTGCATTCCCTTCAGCGCGGAGACCCCCGACCCCAGAGCCCGGCTGGAGGCGATCCGACGACTCGCAGTTCATCCCGGCAATTATAAAAATATCTCAATTTATCCCGGGTATCAAATGCCGTGGGAAAATACTGAACAAAGTTCCCTTCCACCTTTCGCCCGTAAACGTAGCGCCAGGGCCGTTCCTGGCTATTTTTCCGCCCTGGTTGAAAAATAACCCCCCCTCTCACCGTCACTCTCTTCCCCATCACCCAGGCTAAATTATATGATTAACGCATTAGATGTTGAAACGTACCTAAGTGACGTCTGTCTGATGAATGAGAGTGACAGACGGCATGGAAGAAAGAGAGAGCGAAAGTTATAAAGCTAGAGGCGCCATTTTGCGGGCTCTCTCATTACGTAGCCACCGCGACTTGAACATTACTCTTGAACATTACTCCTGTGGTGGCCGAAGACACACACATACACAAGAGCAAGAGGTACCAAAACGCTGACATCTAATACCATAGGCCTTCACCCTCGGCACAGCGGTCACGAAAAGAAAGCTGACTTCATCAAACATGCAACAATGTAAGCAGGAGCAACAACTGAGAACAAAGGCGAGAGCGGTAGAGGGTACGAACGCGGCAAGAATTCACCTCTGCTGAGGTAGACGAAATATATCCACACGCCATCGAAGTCAAAACAACCCCGGTTTCTTTGTCCGAAACGGGTATAAAAAAGCCCGTCATCAGAGTCAAATATCTCACTTTCTTGTGGCTTTCTAGTACAGCGGAAGCTCTCGCTATTTCACGATTCATTGCTGTGTACTTGTATATCTTTTACTTTTAATTTTGTCACTGTTTATTCTTAAATAAATTCTGTTAAAACACCATGACTTCATCCTCATCAGCATCTGCATTGATAACCTACAACGGGAGATCAGCTCCCACACTCCTATTGTGCGATAACCGAACTATTGTCATTTATAAATCAATAAAATAACTTGAAGCCGACAACGAGTTTCACTGGAATCATCAAGATTTTTCTCCTCACACGCGAGAAAGAACACTACATATTTAAAAAAAACTTGTATTAAAAATTAAAGAATATTTATTTACTAATACACAAAACAATCAACTGGAATAACAAACACGTATTCATTTATTTTATTACATTTATTTTATTTTATTTTATTCAACGTTTCGGATCTCATTGCAGGGCCTATCGTCAGGGCTGATATTGTACATCATTTGTTCACACTGATATGTGTAAGTAACAGTAAGAGTAACTCTCTCTCCATTTCTCCTCCTCCGTAACTAAGATGCAACATTCCCCAGTGCAGGTTTGTTCGAGACAGAAATGAAAATCATCCACTTATTTAGAAAGGAAATATCTACAATTTGTAGAAATTAAATTGCGTCTCAGTCACGGAGGAGAAGCACCACGGAAATAAACATGACGCGGCCATTTTTTTTTCAAAAATTTTCCGATGAAATAATATTTTAATATGAAGGTTTAAGGCATCATCCGGCAAAGTGAGGAATTTTTTTAATTTAATTTTTTTTTTAAATATTTTGTATGCATTCACCGAAAATAACTTATGTACTGAATTCTAGATTTCATGTATCTGTCCTTACCAAAATTATGTTTCCTATAAATTTATAGGCCATGTCTCCTATAAAATCTCGAATTCAGTTCATTATAAATTAGTAATCCTCGATCCCTGCATTATTATTTTTTTTGATATAGCTGCCTTTGCCTTTATGCCCCACATATATATCCTATTTCACTATTCTAATATAATGCTACTAATGATTACATATATGTATATGACAATGCCCCCCCTCTTTTGAACACGAGAATTAAATTCATTTTTAAAGGTGGGTAAACGTTAATATACTCACTCTGCTATTCAAATATATGACATGTAATTAACACAGTTATGTACAATGTAATTTATTAAATTAAAAATTGCCAAATCTTACTCAACGGTTGAAGGAAGACCTCTAGTGTATTTACAATGTGCCCTTATACTGGTGGACTGCAATTCTTCTCAGATAGCAGCCGCTACTGGTTTAAAATTACTAAGTGGTCGGGGAACCTTGTTTCAAAGAAGCAGAATAATTGAAAATGGACAAGTCGCGTTGCTCGGCCAGCCGACGAACATTGGATAAATTAGGTAACCCAACGCTATCCAAGAGGAATAAAAAGACTGAGCCGAGAGAGGAAGGAAAACGCAAGTACAAACAAATTTAATTTTAACAATATTTTTATATGTGGGTATGTTCTAAGAACATCTTCTTTTCTTTTTTTTAATTGCATAACAGATTGCTCCATTTACTGTGCAAATTGTAACTTGGAGTGAGAACCTATATAACTACATAAACTTTGAGGCCAAACGGAAAACGCATAAAATGTACATAAAAATACACAACGAAACACTCACTGAACTAGAAAATACTAAATACTTAGGACTCAACATAGACAGACACCTCAAATGGACCTTTCAAATAGACAAAGTAATTGACTCACTGACTAAACTGACCAGCCTATTCCACAAAATACACGAAATCACACCAAAGACCGTCAAAATTCTGATGTATCAGGCATACGTGAGTAGAATAGGATACTTGATACCCTTCTGGGGCACCGGAAACAAAACTAACCTAAACAGACTCCAACGATAGCAAAAAAAAATATTAAAAATAGTCTATGATCTGAATTATCGGACACCAACTGAAACTGTATACCGTATAACACTTAAAATCATTCACAGACTAGCAATTGGCGAAATACAAGAGGAAGACATAAAATTACACAAAATACACGAAAAACACCAACACAACACTAGAATGGCTCAAAACTATCACATGACACACGCCAAAACAAAAACAGGACAATCACGACTAATTTGCAACGGATTAAAACTATACAACGACCTACCACAACAGACCAAACAACTGACAAATTCAAAACAGATGTGACAAAAATGCTAAAACTCGGCCAACTATAAAAAATGAATTTGTATCTAAACTATATTATTATTTTGTTCCTATATTGAATCATGTAAAAATGTTATCCATAATCCTTTTAGGTTTCTATTATATTTTAAATAAAAAAAATTAAATAAAAATATGGAGGTAATCCTCCACTTGAGGCTTTCAATGCTACTATTAAATACATCGACATGTTCGCTCAATTCATTCTCCTTCTTCGCAGGCTTCAATCTGTAGGATTGGTTGGCAGCAAAGCCTCTCATCTCCTTCTCCATTCCGCTCGGTCTCCGGAGATCCTCTTCAGCTCTGTAGGAAGCACATTTCATATCTTGGCACACTCGCCCAAGATATTCACGGCGAAATTAATTAATGAAGATAAATTATATACATTATAAATATGAGAAACATGTGTGGAACCTGCACGAGCTGGCTTAAATAATCACTCTATACAATACACTTTTAAAAAATATCGAGGTACCTATCATTACCAGCTGCGAAAATCTATATACACTTGTTCATGAGAAAAGACTACAGATTTCTCTAGCACAGTCCATTAAAAAACGAAATATTTTCAGATTTGAACACATATAGAATTTTCAAAATTTTATAATGTGTTGAACGTTGCAATGAACTAAACCAAATACTAAATCGCAAAGTTGAGGCTTTTGAGATATGGGGCTCTATAGACGCATTTTTAATGTTTCCTGGGTGGATAGAGATGAATGTTGAAGTCTTCCAGCCTATGGAAAATGAGTTGAAAATGTTCAAGCAACCGTGACCTACTATCAATAGTTATGGAGATATGCGACATCAAAATTTGCATTCTTATTTCAGTATTTCTGACTTATTTTTTACAGAACGTTGAACTATCATATCAGTAACTTTAATCGAATATGAAAAAGTCATTCCCTTTTATACAAGTAAAATAAAATAATAAAATCCTTTGAATTCCATTTGAAAACATTCCAATTGTAATTCCTGCAGGGTTTTAATCATGTTATTTAACTTGTGTTGAAACGAATGAATTTTTCGTAATCGATATAATTTACTGTAATTATAGTTCAACGTTTTGTAAAAAAATTAGATATATTGAAAAAGAAATGCAAATTTGATGTCGAATATCTCCATTATTATTGATATTCATGGTTGCTTGAACATTTTTGACTCATAATCGAGGCAGGAATATAGTCCTGCGAGTTTATTCCATTAGTTCCATTTATTCCATTATTCAATTAGTTCCAAAAAACCCTGTATTGGCCCTGTTTACTTATAGAGACGCCTTCATTTACTGTAAAACATCCAGGGTGCTGTAAAATTCTCGACTGTATGTAATTATTTCTGTTTCTAGTCTCGTAACTGTATATAGGTTATTTTTACATAAAAAAGTAACTCAATTACTTGATGTACTCGTAACAAATTTGTGAGCGTCATCAGAAGTGCCGTTGCACAAAGCAGTGACAGGAATAATTGCCAGTAAACTGGCTCCGGCGGAGGAGCAATAAAGGGTCGGAGACAACACGCGGCGATTAAAATCAAAACATTAAATCGCATTTACAACCCAGAAACTGACGGGGCGAATTTAACCTCTTCCGAACAAAGCCCTTTGAACAGAACGCGCCGATATTAGTACTAAGCACAGATATTGTATTATTATATTAGGTCCTTACATATGAAATTGGCGTTTAGTATGGGAGGAACATAAAGCCGATATTTTTTATTATAATATATTTATTTAATCAAAGTATGTACCATTGCTATCTATGCACTTTTGCCATCTCATAGGTAGTTCATCGATCCCTTTACTAAAAAAACCATTCGGACGGGAATCAATAAAATCTTTGAAGGCGGTTTGGACTGCCCCATCGGAGTTGAATTTTTTCCTTTGCAAGAAGTTATCCAAATTTCGAAAAAAATGGTAATCTGTTGGGACAAGGTCCGGAGAGTACAGTGGATGTCTTAGACATTCCAATTGAAGCTCCTCTAATTTGGTAGCCGTCTGTTGTGCAGTGTGTGGTCTAGAGTTATCATGAAGCAGTAGTGGCCTAGAGCGATTAACCAGCCTCGGTTGTTTAGCAGCTAGCTTTTCCATCATGGTTTGCAGTTGCTGACAATAGACATCTGCCGTAATCGTCTGGCCAAATTTAAGAAAGCTGTAGTGAACGACACCAGCATTAGTCCACCAAACGCTCACAAGTAACTTTTTTGGAGTCAATTTTCGCTTGATTAAATTAAATTAAAACAGTTTTATCACTAACACCGCAGCCTGCAGCTAACTCGGATGTGGTTTGCGATGGATCCGCTTCCACAATAGCCTTCAATTCTTCATTATCAACTTTGGTCTCCGGCCGTCCACGGGGCTTGTTCTGCAGGTCGAAATTTCCACAACGAAAACGTTGGAACCAAAAATGCACTCTGTTTTCTTTTGCGGCACCGTCGCCATACACATCATTAATCCTTCGAGCCGTTTCTGCAGCACTGGTGCCACGGTGGAACTCGTACTCATAAATAACGCGATATTTCAAGTTTTTCATTTTGTAAACTGAGTGACGCAAAGAAAAAAACAATTGAGGAAAAAACAAATGAATTATAATTTTCAAAACACAAATACATGAGTAAATAGCTGTATAAATTTGGATTTGTAATTCCTAACCAAAGAGAAGATATTCGAGATCAAATTTGCCAGTACGGCAAAACGCCAATTTCATATGTGAGGACCTAATATTTGTATCAACGTGTGTTCATGAAAATAACAGATTGCTAAATCAGTCGAATTTCGTTTTTGCGATTCAGTCTTTTGTTTAGAAGCTTCAAAAATCAATTGAAGCAAAAGTTGTTGTAAATAAGATAAATTGTGCATGTCTCACAGGTGCGAAGCTATTTATATGCAATATGATCTTTTTTGGATGTTTACAAGGCATATGACGTGTAATAGGTTGGGTTATGTGATCATTTTACCCAATATAACGTTCACCGATTTCACCCATGATCGACCACACATCTCTCAAATTAGGAATGTTCTATATGCGCTATTTATGTACCTTACTTACTTTATTCAATACAACTACACTATCGTCATCTAAGGTTAAAATTTTTCATTCCTGTTATTATGTATTAATGTTTTATTTTAATGTATTATCGTAAATTGTAACTGTACTAATCACCTTGTCCTAAATGACTATCCATTAGGGTCATTCTGACCTGTCGATAGTCTTTAAATTAAAAAATAAATAAAAATAAAATAAAATAAATTCATATGAAACAGCATGTAAATGAAAACACCCAAGAAAGACTTCCATACATACTTTTCCCTATAAATAGCAGGCGCGTGCAGTGGGAACAAAAAGCTTGACTTTCCACTAAGCATATATTTTGAAAAGAAACCGAAATATGACATACATCTCTTAATTTTCCCACCACAATAATTAACATATTATTCAGATTTGAATGTTTCGTAATATTCTGCCAGATAAATATTTAATTTCGATTTTATTTTTCCAAATGTTCAAATAAAAGTCATGCTTCTTGTTCTTGTACGCGCCTGATAAATAGCTTCGTCACTGTGAGACATCTATTTATCTTTAAAGATCCCTCTAGGGACAAAATCTTGTTATTGTGTTCTTAAAAAATTTAACATACCTACTCAAAAAATATACCAAAAATAGCTTCATTTAAATGTGTGCAAAAATGAAAAGCTTTAGTACCTATATATTTTTTTGCTTTCAACTTTTTGAAGGGTGTTGTTTTTAGAAGCGGAGAACTTTAAATTGAAATAAAACATAGAAAAATGTTTTTAATATCCATGAAATTGGCTTTATTTGACAGATAATTTTGTATCATTACAAGTACTATTTGAATATGATTTCGGACATGTGACTGCCGCGACTGGCCCGTACGTGGCGTAATCTGGAAGTTCAATTTTGACACACCCTTTGCAGTAAATCAGGCCGTATTTCTGTATAATGGCGTCAAATCGCATGAACGAAGTGGCGAGTTAACAGATCCATTTGGTGAAATTAATTATTCGTCAAATGTTTATTTCTATGTGGCGTCGTGGCGCCATCCTTCTGAAATCACATGTCTGCATCATTAATTCCTTCCAATTTAGGCACGAAAAAATTATTAATCATGTCTCTGTACCCCTCGCCGTTGACTGCGACGTTCTGACCAACATCATTTTAGAAGACATATGGACCAATGATTCCACCAGCCCATAAAGCGCACCAAACGGTGACTTTTTCTGGATATAATGGTGTTTTGGCAATGGCTTGTGGATTATTATTACTCGAATGCGGCAATTCTATTTATTGACATAGCCATTTAACCAAAGTGTGCTTCATCACTGAACACATTTGGATTGTGAAAATTTGATCTCCAGATTACGCCGTGTACGCTCCCGTCACGGCGGCCATATGCCCGAAATCATATTCAAATATTAATGACATAAATTATCTGTAAAAAGAATATGTCAAAAAATTTCATGGACTTTAAATACATTTTTCTGTGTTTTATTTCAATTTAGAGTTCTCCGCCTCTAAAAAAACATCCTTTATATACGCGATTATTTTCATATCTCTTCATATGTATGAATACATATTGGACCACATTAAAAAACACAAACGAAAAGGTTATACAAAATTCGTGCTATTTGTAAAGCTAACCTAATGAAAGAATAGCTTTGATAAAGAACCTTTAATAATAACAGTGAAAAATAATGTTACAGTATTTAAAATGGTAATCTCAATATTATCTCGCAAAGAATTAACACTCGTATCGTATTTTTTTTCAATAAGTTCGCTTTAAAAGTCTGCCACACCTAAAAGGTTATCCAGCATTAAGGCCGTTACAAAAGTTATAAAGAAGTAATAAAACTGTAAAGGGCTTATGTTGTTTGAAGGATTTCAGAGTTCATTTTGTTTTATTATGATTCATTTACTTCACGATGGACATACATACATAGGTAGATCCCTCTAAAACTAGGCGCATAAGTATATATAATATACAACTATTATTATTTATCATATACATAAATAACATTAAAGCTATGTAAAGAAATGTAAAATAAGATTATTTGCTAACGACGCTTTAATATACATAGAGGATAGTGATATGAAAAGAGCGATTTATAATAACAACATAATGAAGAATTGGAAAGAAAAGAGTAGCTTGTTGGTCTTGTGGTCAGGACACTTGCCTCGTGATCCAAAGGTCGCGGGTTCGAACCTCACTCCAGACTAGCAAGTTAGTCCTATTTTCATAGCACAAGCGTTAAGCTTAGTTTAAAAATAGTAAGAATATTGATGTGACACGTATTCCGTGTTCGCATCTCTATTTAAAAAAAAAAACATGTTGAAATAATTTAATTATACCACAGATAATTTCATAATATCAACATGTTTCAGGAGCGAAGCTCCCTTCTTCAGGATAAGTAATGTACTAAAACACAGTATAGAACAATTAACATAATGTGGGGAGAGGATTAGAAGGGGGCGTGGACACAAAGTAATTAAATAGCAGTAAACAATAATGTGGTTTCGTTGATGAAAAAAAATTAATTACAATGGAAAAATATTCAAGATTGGATAAATTGTAAAATTAATTCCCTCCCACATTATGTTAATTGTTCTATACTGCCAAGTTGGATTTAGTACATTACTTATCCTGAAGAAGGGAATTTGGCTCCTGAAACATGTTGATATAATTAAATTATCTGTGGTATAAGCAAAGTGTTTATTTATATATATTGATATAATTAAATTATCTATAATTATATGTAATTTAAATATAATGCAATGCGTATTATATTAAAATTCAACAGAAGAACAAAAATAACAAAATTGCTAAATGAACTGAAATTAGAATCAGAGAATAAAATATGAAATTTCAGCCCAAATATTCAAAATAAAACATGAACTACAGTATATCTAAATACTACAATAAAATACTAAAATTTTCCTTTACCACACACAAGAATTATAATAATAATTATTATTATTGGTGAGGTATACATACAAAAAAAATTGAATTGCAAACATTTTCTAGGAATAATTGTAATAAAATATTATATATATTATTAATTAAATAAATAAAAAATAATTAAACTAAATAAGGATTTTTATTCAATTCAAGAAGTAGCGACAGTATAAGAATATACAGAAAAAAAAACAAAAATACTACACAAAATTTACTAATGTACAAAAAGACTCTAAATCTTCGAAAATTTAATAAAGATGAATTAACTTTAAATTAAATTAAATTAAAAATTAATAGAGATGCGAACACGGAATGCGTATCAACATTCTTACTATTTTCAATATAAGCTAAACGCTTGTGTCATGAGAATAGGACTAACTTGATGATGTCCTGGAAAGGGGCTCAAACCACCGACCATCAGATCACTAGGCGAGCGTCATGACCATTACACCAACAAGCAACAAGCTAGCAAGTTATGAAAAAAATCTTGGTATATTTTCACAATGCAGTAGAAAAAGAAGGAATTATACGTTATCGAGGATTTCTCCATATTCTAGATATTTTACAGTAAAATGGAAATCACTTGAAGGGTATCAAGTGTTAACAAATCACTAGAAGGGGAACAAGCTACTAGATTCGCGAAACATCTTGAAAACTGAAAATGTATATAAGCGGGACGATGGTATCTAGACGGCGATTTCATGTAAATGAGCGAACCCGAGCAATTCACCTTACTCAAGCGATAGACAAAAGTATAGCGAAACAGAAAAGTGCTTACCTATGAATTTGCGGAATAATGTGACGACTGCGAAATCGTGCAAGTTAAAGAGTTATGCTCCAATAAAATTCGTGTTCATTGTCTTTGGCGATTAAATAAAACAACAATTAATTCAAAATGTTTGATTTGCCTCCTACCGCCACATCCTGTGACAATATATTTCTCTCTCATTTGCACTACCATAAGCACCATATAAAGAAGACGGCAGATGATAAAAGAATGAGATGAATCATATCAAAGCTCTCAGCGGTTGACCTTTATATGTTTTATTGTGAAATGATTTATAAATTCACATATTAGGTCATATGTGGGGTATAAAAGCAAAGGCAGCAATATCAAAAAAAAAATAATGCAGTCATCGACGAATACTAAATTTTACTGTACTGAATTTAAGAGTTTATGGAAAATATAGCCTGTAAATTTATAGGAATCATGATTTTGGAAGGGATAGATAGATAAAATCTAAAATTTAGTACATTTTAAATTAGTAATCCTCGATAACTGCACTCAAAACTTCTTTTTTGATATTGTACTTTTATACTAAATAAACCAAATAATGTGAAATGAAAAATAAATTACTAAACAAAATTATTGTCAAAAAAAAATAAAAGAAGGCACGAATTTTATAAATTCTTAGCTTTAATTTATTATTTTCACGCCTCTGGGGCTTTTGTAAGAAAAGTTTACATATATGAAAGTATCGTGTTTTAGCATTAATCCTGAGCCTGAGTAATACGCAGGTCGGGTCCTTAATAATACCTTAATTCTACACAAGGAAGGATAAACACGTATGTGAGTACTTAGAAAAATGTTCTAAGGTTTTCATCCTCTGTGTAGAGTTTTAAGGCTCTTCTGCCATATACAGAATTCATCATCAAGTGTCCATTCAAAAATATTATCTAAACAACAGTTAATAAATTATTTAATAATAATAAAACACGAATTTTCAATAAGTCTTTAACTTAAAATAATTATTTTAGCATTGGCAATGAATGATATTATAATCGCAGCTGGTAATGAAATTTCTATATTTTAAATGTGAAATCTATGTATACTATTTCATGAGAAGAGACAACAGATGTCATTTGTGTAAGCCCTTAAATATACGGATGATTCCTTTTTGGATCATACATAAATATAACATTCAAAAAATTAATGTGTGGATCTTCTTACGATGGAATTGGTGAACGTTGCATTGTGTAGAGTGATCACTTAAGCCAGCTCATACAGATTTTTAGCCCTGAATCCTAGCCATCGTACAAAAGACTTCCATATATGTTTCTCATATAAGTAGCTTCGTCTCTGTGAGACTTCTATAATTTTTCGTAATTAAATAATAATTCCGCAGTGGATAAATCCAGTAATTGAGTTCTCAGAACATACAAATTACTCTTGTTAATTATTTAAATTTAAATTCATAATTTTTATAAGGATTGATGACAATGGCTAAAATAATATTCAGTGGTTTTTATGTGAATCTGTTATTTGTGTAATATTTTACTATCTTTAATTAATTGCGTAATAAAATGTAGTTTTGGTTAATTGATTAGTTTTCTGTGCAAATTTGATAACATAACTTCAGAAAATGACGATTATCTTCGATGATGTCAGTGTTTTTTTTTTATCTAGAATTAATTCCTTTTATATTTTTAAATAAATCACCTATAAAAACATCTCCACCATTCAGTTCTTACTTGCTCGTATTTTAATTAATTGTATATATTTTTCAAAACTGTCATGAATGGGAGGTCGACCGGTCATTTTGTTAAATATGCAGATATAAAATATTATGAATTATAAGTGTAATAGTTGGATTCACAGTCAGAAAACATGTTCATAAATTTTTCTATATAATATCTTCCTCTCCCAGATATTTTTATATTTTCTTCTGAGGCGCGAATTTCCATTGAGTCCCTTTTTCTTTTTTTTCGAATTTCGCTACTGTATAATGGAAATGTTCTCAGTATATTTTTGATATATGATAATTTTAGGAAAAATGCACGTTAGCCTTCGGCTAGATTAAAACACGCATGTCAGGAATATTTTGAGACGGTATTAGTGAGTGAATGGTTATGGTGTGTAGTGGTATTTACATGCTAGTGTAGTTAGTGGCTGTCCTGAAGAGTCAGTTACCTCTCGAACCGGTAAACTAAAAATCTCAGTATGCGGCTATATACTAACCTAACTAACATTTTGTTAAAATGCCTGACTACAAAGTTTATGCTTTAAATACTTAAAAAAATATATTGTTTATTATTTGTATACATCTACTGTTTTATTTAATTATTTACACCAACATGTATCAGAAAAACCTTTCCATCGTCTGGGTGTTGTATAACTGTCAAAATATCAGTTAAAAATTAAATGTCTTTTGTTTCTAAATTATTTGAAAAATTATTTTTAAATATCATTACTGAAGTTCTTGATTACTCGCAATTATTGGAAAAAAAATTAGAATTGGGCTAGTAGTTAAATTTAATTGATTATTAATAATATTTTGTGTACATGCTTTACTAATTTCTAATGATTCTAAATCATTCAATTTCAAACCAAAATTATTTATGTGTAAAATAGAAAGTCCTAATTTTTTATCAAAACCGTGATCATTTTCTAATAAATTATTTGAAAATTCAGAAAAACTGAAAAAAATTATGCAGACAACTTAAATGTTCTTTAACTCTTACATTGAAATTTGGACCGGTTTTTCCCATATAAAACGCTGTACAATCTTTACACGACAGTTTATGAACACCTGAATTGTTAATTATATTATCTTTATCTTTTGCATTTATGAGGAGTTTCTCTATATTATTATTTGTATAAAAGGCAAGTCTAATATTTTTTGGTAGATATTTTGAAATAATTGGAAAATGTATTAATATGTAAAATTCTTCGCCAACAATCTTACAATATTATTATTTATATTTATTTATCTATGAATTATTTATTTATGAATTGTATAAAAATTGGTCAATTAAATTTTTCTTTAATTTGCGAGTAGTCAAGAATTGCGAGTAGTCAAGAACTTCAGTAATAATATGTAAAAATAATTATTCAAATAATTTAGAAAAACAAGAAACAAAAGACATTTCATTCTGATATTTTGACAGTTATACAACACCCTGACGATGGAAAGGTTTTTCTGATACATGTTGGTGTAAATAATTAAATAAAAAAGTAGATATATACAAATAATATAATCAATATTTTTTTTAAATATCAGTCTACAATGTTGCTGAATCGATTGAAAAAAAAATATTGATAATTTTAGACTTAAAATTGAGGTTTCAATATTTCTATAACAATCGAACAATATTTCGCGCCTTTGCTAAGCCCTATTTACATCATCTTTTTGGCGGGTCCGGATATACAATGGTGGCAACATCGATACCATCCTGCGCTAGCATTCGCGCTACCGTGGTTCGCGCCCTACCTCCAGCCATTTAATTTGATTTTTTTAGTTGTTAATTCGAATGAAATTATGAATTACGGACGTTACGCTAAGTTCGGACGAACGGACGGACGGACAGACAACAAAATTATTATGTTTGATATTTCATTAAGAACATCCTCCGCTCTTCAGAAACATTTTTGAAAAATCGAAAATCGTGTACAAATACTATTTTATGTATGAAGAGTTCTAAAAAACTGTATGCTTCACTGTCTGTGGAAATTAAGGCTGTATTTATTGAATATACTGGTTGTGGGTTGTCCAATTAATTTAATATGAATTATAGTATTATTTATTTTATTCAACAAAAACAGATAAATTTTATATCATTATTTACGTTATCTATTAAGCGTTAGTTACATGAAATATTCAAATGAATCGGTTTATGCAAGATATTAGGTATAATAAAAAATTATTTACACGATATTTTTTTCACGACTGCTAATAACTTGAATTCTACCATAGGAGTTTTATTATCTATGAAACTGATAAATACTGAATTAATATCAATTTATTATTTAGTAATAATGGTTTTTATTATTATTGGCGGCCCACGTACACTGGTTTCTCGTACCAGAGATTCCGGGTTCGATTCCTAATGAGGTCATAATACATCTTTGATATTTTCTCAAGCCTAGATATTTTGCGTTTTTTATACCTTGAGTAAAATATTTAAAAAATAGAAACTACCTTAGGAAGGTAAAATATCATATTGAATAATTAATAAATTACATACACAGAAAACAAGTAGAAAACATTCTGTCCCTCTCTGATTTTCTTTCCCTGTACTTATATTGTCTTGATAAAGGTATTTATACTATTATTACCCCGATAAAGATATTTATACTATTATTACTTGATAAAGGTATTTATACTATTATTACCCTGTACTTATATTGTCTTGATAAAACCAACCGAAACTAATTGACGATTATATAGTAATAAAAATGGTTTAAAACTAAGTACTTTATTTTATTATAAATGAAGTAAATGTCAATCCACAAAGTATTTTTTTTGTTTTGAAAACTAAATAAATTAAATATTAAAATTGTGAAAAAAAAATTTGAAAAACAAAAAGTTAGAAAAAAAAAATTCCAAAGGCAGATATTGAGTTTAATAGGAATAGATATGATGTTTATTACAATAAGGTAGTAAGTAAAAGTGTCAAAACTATAGAGCTGATGTACTCGAAGCAGAAGAATAGATCTGTCCTTTCCTATCTATTCCTTATCCCCCTTTTACCTTTAATTCTTTGACTTTCATAGTTTGTTCCAACTTAAAACATTCACTTTTTTTGTTTTTATTGTACAACTTAAGTCATTGTTGCTATATGTTAATGCATAACATATTCTATGGAAACTTGTAAGATGGTCTCTATACTACTCAATAATCATGTGTAATGTGATTTTTATATGTAGGTACTTTTAAAATGTTAAAATAAAATAAAATAGGTGGTCAGGCCGCATGTAGAGTACGAGTATCGTAAACTTTAAGGAATCGGGAATCTATTACTTAAGCTAGCTGTAAATCCTTACTAATATTTTTGCCATATAACCATTGTCACAAGTCAGTAAATAATTTTCAAGTAGAAAACAGACGTTAAACGGATCCTCAATTTTTACAACATCTCCTCCTTTAAAAAAGTAACCCATAAAAACCAAGTTTTTATTATACTCCCTTTCTCATTTACTAGTTGAAATATTTTTTTTTCGCTTAACCTACGCGTTGGGCTTTGGTCGGGCGACGCTACGAAAGGGAGCAACGAACTTTATAAGTTGTATGAAAAAACCATTCAAAATTTGAAAAATCCAAAAATTTATTTATTTTTTTTAACGAAAATTTGATAGATCTTCTTGATCGTCGCCACGAGTCTGCTTGCAAAGTTTCAGCTCGATTGGATCACGGGAAAGGGATTTAAAATGTATCCAAAGTTTTTTCGTCAGACAAGAAGACAAGCAGACGCCACGAGTTAATTAATATAAAGGGAGTAATAAAAGAACGAGAATATTACACCATGTTATTCACTTTGTTGTTAATACATACATATGTGCTACACTTTATCTTTTAATTTAAAGCTTACCCGAGATGCGCTTTTCAGTCAGTATATTTTATATGGAGCGTTAACATTAATTACTTTTTAATGTTAAATTTAGTATTTTTTCTTACTTTGTTATCTCCGGTGAACCACGGCTTAATCTCTCAAAGCGTGGATATTTTATGACCTGTTAAAAATAACCGCCGTCATTCCGAACAGGAAAGGATCTCAAAATCTTTTGATGGTGGCTTTCGTAAAATCTCGGGTTCTTTGTGCGAGGGCGATATCGAGTGTCTTCAATCGTTGTATTATCTTACGCTAAGCTTTACTTTTAATATATGCTGGCTATAACCCATCAACAGTGATGGATGTTTATTGGAACGAAGTTCCTTAACGCGGCTTGCGGTAGGAGATGACTGGTAGAAATCGTCACGTAAGGAAAAAGCGTTATGTCCCCTCCATGCGACTTTCTCTCTCTCTCTCTCTCAATCGAGTATCGAAATTCGAGTAGACGAGCATCGTGCGCGACAGATTTTATAACCATTACTGAACTCATGGAAATTTTGTTAAAGCTTATTTGTTTTAAATTTACGTTAGTTACATTGTCTTATTCTTGCTTTTTGCAATGAATATTAGAGAAATGGAAACTGCAACAAGTATGTGTAATACAAATTAATTTAATAGAATGTATATTTAGACAATAATTATTTTTACTGTTTATATACGTTTAATGTGATTCCAATGTTTACTATTTACAATTTACATACATTACAGAGAGACAATAGTGAAATCATATACTCAGCGTCAAAAAGATAAAAAAACTATAAACCTATTCAACGTAACGTTTCTATACGTAACATAAATAAATATATAAATATAAACAATCTAGATCTCCATATCGAGTTACATTCGAAATTGAAGAAAAGGCGTAAGTAACTTCGTACACGTAATTTTTGAATTTCTACTTTACATTAAATAATTAAGTATTCGAAATAATTTGAGTATTTCTGTTTATATTTTTCAAGAACACAATACTGGATTTTTTCCTCAGGGAACATCATTAAGCATAATGAAATCAGGTATCGAAGTCTACTTTTTTGTGTGTTTATAGGCCTTAAGATCTATCGTACGGCTGGCTTAAGAGAACATTTTACACGTAACGTTCACAATTCCACCCATGATAGACAATCGCGTCTATCATGAACCAGTACAGAAGAGAATTCTGAATCGTATTGTTACTTGTGTTGAAAAGGGGATCTTGTATAATAATTGGAAACGTTCGTCGCAATGGTTGGACTCAGGGAGGGCAGCCAAACAATGTCCTAAACGCAAATTGAATAAAAAAAAAACTCCTTTTGACACTCGTCCACACACTGCACAACGGGCCTTCTCAAAATCACAGGATCTTCGACTGGAAATTCTCCGCCACCCACCTTACTCGCCAGACCTTTCTCTGATTTCTTCTTCCCGTACCCAGAATTTCTGTAGCAAAGGTATCAATGAACTTTCATTAAAATGGCAAAAGTGCATCGACAACAATGGCCAATACTTCGATCGATACAATATATATTTTTCACTAAAAATAAATTGTTTGACTTTTTTATATAAAATTTAATTTTCATAGGTAAGGACCTAATAATAATTATTTTTGGTATGATGCGAAATTTTTATTATTTAACATTTATTATTGTTTACCTTTCGGATTTTTTTTAACCCTTTTCATCGCAATACCAGAGAATTCTGTTACACAGAAGAAGAAAAGAAAATATATTCGTTTACTCGTGTCTTTAGAAACCGAGATCCAATTTTTAGATCGTTTAGCGACTGAATCCATAGGGAAATATTGTAACTTGAGCGAAGCTACCGTGAGAACCATTAAGAAAAATGAAGAAGCGATTTGAAAATTTGTTCTTACTGGCAATGTGGAACGAAATTAAGTGTAAAAATTAAGTGTCATGTTACACAAGAAATCAGATAAAAAAAAATTGTATGAATTTTTAGAAAAAAACATATCCTTGTATCTATTCTTGGTTTTCACACCTGGAACCACTCATCTAGTTTTTCCTATTACATACTTAATACAGACCATATATAAACATGAACTAATGTAAATTTCTTGGTACACGACTTGGTGACACGGCTGTTTCCAATACGTTTGAGTTCAAATAGTTACAACGAACTTGTAAATTTAAAAAAAATTATAAAAAAATCAAACTTAACACTCTTAATAAGTATAATGTACCAGCGGCGTGCAGTCATTAACTTAAAATAAACTGTGCTTAACCACAATTTTTGCGAAATAAATGGAAATTAAATGTATATCTCGTTATATTCTTATCACAAAAATGCCAATAATAATAATTTCATTGTCTGTCTGTCTGTCCGTAACTTCGTATAACTTCTTTTATAAAAACTTTTCTTTTGTTTATTAATTTTTTTCCTCTTTTTTCATTTCTTTTTCTTTTTTTATATAAATTAAATCTAACGAGTTCTTACCGAATCTAGCGAGTTCATACCGACAGTGAGTGATTAAATAAATGTGACTCTTACGAGAGAGAATTGAATGGAATGTTCTAGCGGGAGTGGCTTTGTCAATTTAATAAAATAATTAGTCACTAATTTATAAATCGCTAATTAATTTCCAGTGTTTTCGTCTCCCAAAACCACGACCCTTGACTATGTTTTCGTACGCCTTAAATATTTTAAGCATAATAATTTATTCTTATTAATTTATTACTGGCATTATTCTCCCAACAATTCTCCCCTCTAGGTCCACGTTATTAAATACATCCCTTGATCCAATCAGCTTTCAAAGACCCTCTTTGATAATCGCTTACACATCACTAGCTATTTGTTCAGTAAACTCTAAAAGAGGAAGGTACCTCTTTGCGGTTTGGCTCACCGTCACTGCTTGTAGTCTTATATATTTCTTTGAGAACCTCAAAGGATCTATGATCATAAATAAAGTCGGCTAACATTTCTCTAACTTTCAAACATTATTGAGAAACGTCAAAACATTGTCTGGACAGGACGCCCCTTTGTACAGTGACGTCACTAGATAAAGTGCAGTCTCATTTTTGATATCGAAACATATATCCGGTTATGTTATAGTGACAAAACTAACCGTGATAACGAGACGAGTAGGAGATGGATGGGCATAAGAAATTACGTTTTGGGAAAGGTGCAATTGCTATAGTCTGTTTTTCAAAATAATGTGGAGGATCTAGGCCCACCCGGACTCTAGTCCTTCGACCGTACCAATGGACCAATCGCACTCGAGGCGAGCTGCCAATGAGAAGCCCGAGTACCGTACCGGCGCTCTGCCGGCCGGTACCACAATTACTCTTTCGCCGACCGCATTTTACTTCGTCCTACATTATTGTACAACTTGTTCTTCAATAAATGGACAGTATAAATTCTAAGTGCTTATTTGTCATCCTATATCTCATCCTGCCTTAGCTTGCCACACACATCTACACTGTATTTGATTGCATGCCTTCAGCGACCATACCTAAATGTGGCAGATCACGTTTCGACAAACACACAACCTTCCCACAAACACACAACCAAATAGTTATGGTCTGTGTGATTAAGTTGTGATCTGTGCATAGCTGATGATTCCACAGCCTAACCGACAGAACTTGTAATGAGGAGCTGAAGAATTCAGTGTTATGAATGGGGATGGACAGGGAAGTACTTTCAGCTGAACGGAATGAAAGGCCATGATTAGATAGAAAGTTGAATTTAAATTCCAAGTACTGAGATGAGTAAGGATTAAAACGTACATTATAAAAAAGAGATTAAACATGGATATAATGACTGTCGTTTGTAGGCCAGTGGAAAAGATTACGGAAAGATGAGATGTGGACGAATTTTTTAAGGTTAAGAAGGCGTTCCAGTTTATTTAGATGCTCTACATTGACATCCAGATAATATATCAGCATAAGGAAGAAGTAAAGATGGCGTGTTTGATATTTTGCAGTGAATCAGGAGAAATTGCTTAAACCTGCGTAGAAAGGGAATATTGTAATTTATATTTTTCTGACGTGAAATATATTCACGCCATGAAAGATCTGCATCAATAGTATAGTATGGTATATAAAGAAATAAAATAGCAATATAAAAGAAAGCAACTAAGTAATTTAAAAATAACAGTGTACAAAAATATTTTTATGAGGAAAAAGGTATACAAATAAAATGGTGCATAAAAATAAAAAACGGTTGCATCATGGAGAGAGCAGAAATGAAAATAAAGGGCACTCCCCTCTCTTCTAATGGGGCCGTCTATCGGAGATCGGCGATCATCCTGGCGATTGCCATTTTATTTATTCGCCGCACAGAACAACTCAGTCGAATTACACTTATACCAGTCCCTCAAGTTACCATTGATGCGGCGTCTTTCTACGCTTCTTTTACCACTTATTTTCCCCTGGATGATGAGTTGGTTTAGATTATATTTTGGATCTCTCATAATGTTCGCTTTTATTTATATCCTCCAGCTTTCTTATCTTGATAGTTAGCAGCACTTCTCGGTCTTTTTCCATACGCCGGAGGACTTCATCATTCGTCATTCCCCTTAGGGAAAAAATAAAGGAAATGGAAAATCAAAAAACAAAAAACTTGCGGTTCTAAAAACTCACCGCCTGAAAAAACCTCCCTCTTAAAAGCAGTGAAGAAACAAAGTAGAACAAAACCAAAACATTGTAAAATAATGTTGAAATACAAAGTAACCCATAAAAACCAAGTTTTTACTATACTCCCTTTCTTTGTAAAATATAACAATAATTAAAGACGAATTAAAACATATAACATAACACTAAACTTGCAGAAATATAATATATTTGTAAAATGTTTTGAGATGTCAAGATAGGTTCAATTATCATCAATATTGTACCTTATGAATTTTAAGCGTCAAATGATTTAGTCAGAATCAGATTTGAGTAATGTAGAATTCTTCAAAACTAAGCAGAAATCTAAAAGAAATAAATTATTATTTGATTTTTTCCCAAAAAAGCCAATTTTGCTGTCATCTGTGAACCAATTGTTTTGTAAATTTTCGAAATTCGTAGTGATGTACCTATTATACCGACGGAGTAATTCAAATTTATAAAATATTTCGCGACGTTATCGGGCCGCCGCGCCGTTGCTAATCAAAGTTTTCTAATGGTTCCAATTTGAAAAAAACAATAAAATTTCTAAAAATCCGAAATTATACTATAATTATTAATTTTTTTAAACTAAAATTTGATAGATCTTCTTGATCGTCGCCACGAATCTGCTTGCAGAGTTTCAGCTCGATTGGATCACGGAAAAAGGGTCAAAAATCGATCCAAAGTTTTTGTTGACGGCAAGCAAGCAGACGCCACGAGTTTAATATAAAGGGAGTAAAAAGAGTCACATCACAATGGGAGGCACTCTAAGTTTCTCCCAGCGCAAAACGTACACCTGAATGAAGACTCTGAAGAAGAACAGGTTCCTCTCAACCTTAAGGAGTCTCTACTCGGAAACAGGAACATGGAAGACCTCTATATCTTCTTTTCACATTAAAATTATTATTTTAAAGCTATTGTTTTTTGCCGCTCCTTAGAATTAGCCATCCTTAGGTACCGCCTTACTTGTCTATGCCCGCGGGACGTTCCTGCTTTTGAATTCTTTTCACGAAGAAAATCTTCGCGAGACAATTCCCTAATTTTCTCCTGCATTTCCGTGTAACAACGGGAATTCTGTGACAATATTTTAAAGAGTAGGAGCATGAGATGAATGTTCCTGACAGCTAAAGAATTATCTTTTAAAGAAACTTCATAAGGAATTAGTACCGTTCGGACAGGGGTACCAAAAGAAGCATAGTAATTCTAGGGATACGCGAATGGAATAGTAATTAGTGCAAATTGTTTACTTATAAAAATATGGGAGCAAAAAATATATTTATATTTGAATAAAAACATTATTTCACAACATATTTGGTGTTATTTAAACAACATTAATTTTAAATTATATATAATATATATATCTATATATATATATCTATATATATATATATATGCGACCTTCCTGCATCATTCTAGCAAGTACATAAACGCACTAGATTACAATTATTTATATATTTATTCAAATAATCTCACAACACCGTGATGTTTTAAAATTGGGTTACATCACAGATTACCAAAATATACAGGGTTATTTGTAAAACATTAATAACCTCACAGGACTATACTCCTACCTTGATTATGAGTCGAAAATGTTCAAGCTATCATGACCTAATATCAATAGTTATGGAGATATGCGACATCAAAGTTTGCATTTTTTTTCAATATTTCTGACTTATTTTTTGTAAAACGTTGGACTATCATTACAGTAACTAATATCAATTACGAAAAATTTATTCGTTTCAATACAAGTTAAGTAAAATGATTAAAACCCCGAAAAAATCCAATTGGAATATTTTCTAATTGGAATTCGATGGTTTTTATTTTTTTATTTGGCTTGTATTAAAGGGAATAAATTTTTCATACTCAATATAAGTTACTGTAATGATAGTCCAACGTTTTACAAAAAATAAGTCAGAAATATTGAAAAAAAAATGCAAACTTTGATGTCGCATATCTCCTTAACTATTGATATTAGGTATATCAAGGTAGGAGTATAGTCCTGCGAGGTTATTAATGTTTTACAAATAACCGTGTATAGACATGAACTAGCGGAAATTTCTCGGTACACGATCTCGTTCTACGTTTGACTTATTTAAAAAAATACTAGTAGTAAATTTTAAAACAATTATGAAAAAGTCAAACTACATACTTAGAAAAATTATAATGTCTTCGTAAACAAGTCGCGCTTCATTAAAGAAATAGGTTTTTAGTAGAAGATACTTTAAGGTTTGAATTAAAAAAATAAAAAATAAAAAAATAAATAAATCGTTTTGTTTATTAGGGTATTTAATTATTGTCACGGGATCGAGGCTGTGGAAGGCAAATTGACGAAAATTGACGAATTGATGAAAGAAAAGACCCTCCCCACTACACGACCAGCTCCCCTATTCTAATAGGTTGACAGCATTCTATATTTAGTTTTTTATTAATTACATCTGATGATGAGAGGGATTCATCCTCTCGAAACTAAGCAGTAAAATAGTTAACTCTACGTGTGTATATCACAAAGTTTAATTTAGTGTAAATTGAAATATTAATGTTGCGCCACAAAATGTACGCCGTATAAATTCATAATTTATATTATTAACTTATTCATTTATCTCGTAAAACTACCGGTTATTTCTGATTTGATTTTTATCTCAAATACATTATCCAATTTCAGATAAAATCAATTATACGAATTTGCTATAATTTAATATTAATAATAAATTATTTTATACACAACCATCGATTCAACCGAATCAATATCACGCGTGTACGTTTAAATGCTAAACCAATCAAGTCAGTTATGCAAAAGACAACCAACTCACATAATAATAATTTTACTTCAAACAAAATAGTGCATGAAATATCTACATCAGTTATTATAAAGCAAACCATTCAACATCTAAATTATAGTGACGATTTTATTTTTATAAATACAATATATATAAATAAAACATGGTTATTATAAGGAAATTTGTAAATATTATTAATATTGACACTTTTAAAGACTACTTTTACAGGGTGTCCCGTATCTCGACGTCAAGCCGAAATCGGGTGATAAGCCAAGACATAATATTAGGTCCTTACATATGAAATTGGCGTTTTGCCGTACTGGCAAATTTGCTCTCAAATATCTTCTCTTTGGTTAGGAATTACAAATCCAAATTTATACAGCTATTTACTCATGTATTTGTGTTTTGAAAATTATAATTCATTTGTTTTTTCCTCAATTGTTTTTTTCTTTGCGTCACTCAGTTTACAAAATGAAAAACTTGAAATATCACGTTATTTACGAGTACGAATTCCACCGTGGCACCAGTGCTGCAGAAACGGCTCGAAGGATTAATGATGTGTATGGCGACGGTGCCGCAAAAGAAAACACAGTGCGTTTTTGGTTCCAACGTTTTCGTTCTGGAAATTTCGACCTGCAGAACAAGCCCCGTGGACGGCCGGAGACCAAAGTTGATAATGAAGAATTGAAGGCTATTGTGGAAGCGGATCCATCGCAAACCACATTCGAGTTAGCTGCAGGCTGCGGTGTTAGTGATAAAACTGTTTTAATCCAATTGAAGCAAATTGGTAAGGTGAAAAAGCTTGAAAGGTGGGTACCTCACGAATTGAGTGAAGCAAATCAACAAACGCGCGTTGACTGCTGCGTTGCATTACTCAACCGGCACAATAATGAAGGGATTTTAAATCGAATCATTACCTGTGATGAAAAGTGGATCCTGTACGATAATCGGAAGCGCTCATCGCAATGGCTGAACCCTGCCGAACCAGCCAAACCATGCTCCAAGCGAAAATTGACTCCAAAAAAGTTACTTGTGAGCGTTTGGTGGACTAGTGCTGGTGTCGTTCAATATAGCTTTCTTAAATCTGGCCAGACGATTACAGCAGATGTCTATTGTCAGCAACTGCAAACCATGATGGAAAAGCTAGCTGCTAAACAACCGAGGCTGGTTAATCGCTCTAGGCCAC
The DNA here is from genome assembly GCA_016648135.1 of Agrypnia vestita. Classification (NCBI taxonomy): domain Eukaryota; kingdom Metazoa; phylum Arthropoda; class Insecta; order Trichoptera; family Phryganeidae; genus Agrypnia; species Agrypnia vestita. The sequence continues at coordinate 44,443 of JADDOH010000083.1, read as the reverse complement.
TGCTGCTTCATGATAACGCTAGACAACACACTGCACAACAGACGGCTACCAAATTAGAGGAGCTTCAATTGGAATGTCTAAGACATCCACCGTACTCTCCGGACCTTGCCCCAACAGATTACCATTTTTTTCGAAATTTGGATAACTTCTTGCAAAGGAAAAAATTCAACTCCGATGGGGCAGTCCAAACCGCCTTCAAAGATTTTATTGATTCCCGTCCGAATGGTTTTTTAGTAAAGGGATCGATAAACTACCTATGAGATGGCAAAAGTGCATAGATAACAATGGTACATACTTTGATTAAATAAATATATTATAATAAAAAAAATCGGATTTATGTTCCTCCCATACTAAACTCCAATTTCATATGTATGGACCTAATAGTTATCAGAAAAATATTTTAAAAAATCTAAGTCATGTGTTTTAAAAATTATAACCATTTAAAAAAAATCAAAAAAATCTACACCTGTGATGGTCTTTTCACTCCTGTTGCTACAATCTTTATTTTTCTTCATTTTTTTATTATTTTGTAATCCTGAATAATGCTTCTATAAACTTTTGTCCAAAATTCAAAGCTAACTGCTCCAACTTGGAAGAAAATGTCACTTTTTGACCAAACCAAGTATTCAAAATCAATACTTTGCCCAGTTTTAACTGACTGTTTTTATTATTTTTTTAAATATTTTTCAGATGACTATTATAACTTGGCTTATCACCCGATTTTGGCTTGACGACAAGATACGGGACATCCTGTATAACCAATCTTCTTTGTTTTCAATTAACTAAAATTATTTGAATGCACGAAGCGCGAAACCCGAAGAGTTCGAACACTTTGTAAGTAAACACAGTTCGGTCTCCATATTATAATGGCCATATAGACAGTATTGAACGTGTCCAACGCAAATTTCTCAAACACATTAACTATAAGATTAACATACAAAACAAAATATAGAATTCAATAAACTATTGTAGAGACTGAAATTACACACCTTATATGATAGAAGAAAAATTTGTGATATTTTTCTTCTTTACAAAATTGTAAATAATATGTTGGACAGCCCTGACCCAGTAGCGTGTATCAGTTACAATATCCCATCCTTACATGGAACTTGACAAATTGTCACCTCTTATTGCCACAATTCCAGAAATAATTACCAGTCATATTCTGTGATCAACAGAATATTAAAGACTGGTAATGAATATAGTTATATGGTTGCCTTTTCAATGACAATCTAGTGAAAATAAAATTTTAACACTTAGAGAGACTAACTTCCACTATTACTTGTTAAGATATTTTTTTTACATACACATTACTGCTTTGTTCTTAATATTTTTCTATTTTTTATAAAATATGTGCTATGACTTTATATTTTTATATCTTATCTGTACTGCTTATACCTCATATTTTTTATATACTTCTTTGTATATTACATCATTTTTATATGTAAAAGCTTATAATGAGCGTGAACAAATAAATAAATAAGTATCCTAGTGAGAATACCTATTCAATTGTTTTCTAATCCATTTCTGTATTCAGTACACAAAAATAAAATGTTTTTGTTATCATCGGTTTATTTTTTATGTTGTAACGTGATGATACGAGTCGGAGAAATTTACGCACGATTGGAATTCCTCGTAATATGTCACAATAATATCGAACCCTCTAGCACTTTATACCACATTCTCCTATTATCTACACAACTCTGGAGACGTCTGGGATAGTCTAAAAGCGACGGCATACCTCTCCTGGTCACTGGAAAGGAAAAGAACGGTCTCGAGGATTCGAAAGTCAAACGCGATTGTGTATAAATAACGGGCTGAGGCCGCGGCGCTACAATGTTATTTTGATGTTTCTTCCGACGCGATACTAGCGGCGAACCGTGTCGGAATCAGTGTTACCATCCTGCGTTGTTAATCAAGCGACTTTAAATTAAGTGGAGTGCCTACTCGTGTGCGATATTTGAATAGAAATTACTCTAAAGTGTTACCCAGCGATAATAACGAGGTTTTAGACGAGCGATAAATTACGAAATAGCATGAATTTAAAACTAGTGTTGAATTTAATTCGTGTTAAGTGACTTTGTCAATTTATTAAAATACTTAATAAAATTCATTAGGTACTTAATTTCCAGTGTTTTCATTTGAAACATAATAAATGATAATTTTTAGTAGTCGGACAGTGTGTGACGTTGAATGTTAATAAAAACATTTTGGCAATGAGTGATTATTTGGGCACCTACCACAACAATCTTCTGCAGCTAACATTTTATCAATTAATTTTTCTTTATATCTTTGTAATGACTCATCCAATTTTCTTTTATTTTATCTTTACTGAATATTACGTATCTTTGATATATTTTTATTATTAATACTAATACCTAGTTCTTACATCACGTAAACAGCGTGAAAAAATACAGCCTATTTAACAATAAAACTAAGATTATACTCGTAGATTTATGGTGATATGGGGCCAGAGTCAAGATCAGCCGTAACTAATAAGCCAACCAATCAGAGATCGAAACGAAGCAGGAAGGTCTAGCGATCTTATTTGACTTGAATTGAAGCGAAAGAATTTTTCATATTTTATATAAGTTACTGTAATTGATAGTCCAACCTTTTACATAAGAAAAGCCAGAGATGTTGAAAAAACAATGCATTCTTTGATATTATATACATCCATAACTATTGATATTAGATCATGGTTGCTTGAAAATTTACGACAAGGCAGAAATATACCTGTTAAGTATTGACTGAATGGTACCCACCGCTTACCCAGGACCGTTCTAAGAGCAAAAGCTTCCTTATCGGTCCTACTCAATCGTCTCCAGGTTGACATTTTTTTAAATACTACTTTGTAAAACCGTGCCACCCCGCAGCGGTCTTATAAACTACCGCGGGACCGCACGGCCGCAGAAAAAACCATTCACTGCCCCCACCGTGAAATAATTCTTTATTTTAAAAAATGAAAAAATTACATGAAATAAAACAAAACAAAATAAGAGTCGTGTAACTCAAAAATAAAACACAAAGGAAATCATAACTAAAACAATACAGAATTAAATACAGTGTTAAAACATTATAAATAAAGACAACAATAATAAGAAAAGTGATGGCAGTGGATGGCTTGAAGTCACAATGTAAACCGCCCCTCAAGGGGATAATGACAAACAAAAAGAAAAACACGACGACTTCCGGCAACGAAGTCAGAACCGACAGAAAAACATATACTCAGTGCAGGAGCAGCACTCAACAGAGGGAAAATAATTCCCTTCTGCCCGTAAACAATAATAAACTAAATGAAAAATACGAAAAAAATGTATATCTATGATCTCCTCAGGATCTCCCAGCGGGACACCCACTCCCTGATAAAAGATCGGAAACATCCGAAGTGCCTTTCATTCCTTACCAGGACGTCGTTTGAAGGACGACGCCCTGGTGCTAAAAACACCCCATTCTCATTCAAACTCTCTATCAAAAAATCCTCTCTCGCATCAGGCATAACCATGCGTTCCCAGAGGATGTGTTCCGTTAAGTATTGTGGACTGGCTCCGTTACACCCTGTATATAATTTTATTGAATTTCGTGATTGTGGGTTGGACCACTTCCGCTAGGCTCCACGGCCGCGGGGTCAGCGTGGTGTCCGGCTGATGAATGCGTCCGTGCTGGTCCGTGCTGGTCCGTGCTGGTCGGCAGCCCGGACGGTGAGCGGCGACCTCTGTGCGTGACGGACACCACCAACGGTGGCCCGCACTGCCAGTGCCGTGGAGTGAGGAGGCCGGAAAAGTATATTATAGATATATCACACAGACGAAAGTGTATTTTTATTTATTTATTTATTTATCTTAATAATTAAGTTCCACACATAATGTGTTGGCTAATACACGATTTCACTTGGACATGTTGCATTCCATCTAATCATTTAAAAGTTTTTATAATATAATTTTTGCACTTCAGTTTAAACCTCCTTATATTCTCCATGTTTTGAATTTCCTTTGGCAGGCTATCGAAGATTTTTATACATCATACCATTTTGTGAGGTCTTTTTCTTTTTCTTTGGTAGTCTTATGTTGTCGCTTCCTAAAAATGTGGAACGCTTCACGATTTTGCGTGTCATCCTTGCGCAGGGGCCATGCTAATGAGGTTAAGTAATAATTATGGGTAAGTAGGTATAGAAGTCTGTGGGTGTACATAGGCCTTTCGACCTATCGTACGGCTGGCTTAAGTGATCACTCTACACAATGTAACATTCGCCATTTCCACCCGTGACAGAATACCATGTCTACTAATTTTTGGATGTTGTATATATTTAAATTATACGCCACGTTTCACATGCTATCAAACTTAAAACTTCAAAATTGGTGGCATTAAATGTTATACAATAACTGTCAAGATACAGAAATAGCAATATTTCTTTATTCGGAATACGGCCGTTTAGAAGGGATATTCTTGCGTTCAATTTAAATAAAAATATATCAAATGTTGTATCACTTTTCATTGTAAAACAAAAATGTAAAGTTGCATAAAAATGGTCTTTTGGTACGTAGTAAAATTAAATGTAAATGTACAAATTTATGACATTCTTAACGGTTTTAACATTCTCAAACACGTTTTTTAGGATTGGAAATTAGGCAGGCACTAATATATTTATGCATGTTAACCGGTGAGAGCTTTGGTACGACTCATTCGGTTATCTTCTTCTTTTATATGCAGCCAATGACAGTGCAATTGAGAGAGAAATATAAATTAAGAATGTTTATTGCACGAGTCTTGGCGGTTAACCTATAAACGCGTTTTCTTCATTTAAGCACACTAAAAACGTATTATTTGTGTAAGTTATCATCAAATATTTAAATTGAGTAAAACTATGGAATCGAGAAGTATTTTTTTTATTTCGGTTATTAAATATAAAGACACAAAAAAACAACTCCACGTCACTGCGCCGCCACGAACAAAATCAAAAAGGCTCCACGGCATTGCCCTCGCAGCATCCTCCAGTGGCGGCGGGGGGGGCTCGGGTTATCTGTTACCCAGAGCTGTGATTGGTCGGCGGCGGCAGGTGCGCGTGCGCAGTACTTCGCTGGGAATGACCTAGAGCTGCCGACTGAAAGAGAGAGACCTGGCCACAATTGCATAATTAACAAAATTATTGTCTGTATTGTAAAAAATGTTGTGAATTTTTAAGACATTCACATATGTCCTCTTTTTTTATTGAGTTTTATTTTTTAAACGTGCTTTTGTTAAAGTAATTACTTTTCCATGCTTCACACAGAAGTAAAATTTATTATCTCATAATTCAAGTATAAATTCCAATAACTTAGGGTGGAATTTTCTAGCGATTGGGGGTAGGAAAGTGAAATAGAAATAGAATAATCGAAGCTGCGGCCGGCGTTCTACATAGTGCGTTGATAACAAAATCTGAGCTAAGTAACTAAAAGTAAAACTAACGGTTTTCAAATCTGCGGTCAGGCCCACCCAAATATATGGCCATCAAAGTTGGATCCTAAGGGAAAGAGTGAGAGCAAGATCCAGGCTGCCGAGATGAGTTTTCTAAGGGAGATAGCGGGAGTCACGCCGATGGACAGAGTGAGAAGTGCCGTCGTAAGGCTACACTCGGCATGGAGCCCCTACTCATACATAGAAAAATCACAAATGAGGTGGCTTGGACACGTGCACAAAATGCCAAAGGAACGAGTACCAAGAAGTATCCTCTTGGCAACTCCGAAGGAAGGAAGACGACTGATGAGTCGCCCCAGATTGAGCTGGGAGAGAAAGAAAGTGTATGAAAACAGAATGGGTCTGGGCTGGTTAACTCATATGGAATCAGGACAAGGCAGGAGAATATGGAAACACCCTACCCAATTAGGACAAGGGGATGAAGATGATGACGATGATGACGATGATGATAATTCAAGGCGAAATCGCGAGCAGAATAGGTCCTGGAAGACGAAGGACATCCTGGAAGAAAAAGATTTGTTTTTCTTCTTTTTCTCTTGGATATCATGTTAGCTATATTTTTTTCTAATATCCTAGCAGAAAAATTGCTCCATTGTCTGTCCAAATAGTTGTGTCGTAGATACTTCAGGCATTAGGTTAGGTGCTATTGAAGCAAAATATACTAAATTCAAATAGCTGTCATCAATACGTGAAAATTCCAAGTGACGTCAGGATGTCGAATCGCATTATTTATTTATATTTGTGCATATGATACAAAGCCTTTTACGATAATAAATAATGCTTGTATCTGTAATTGGTAACAAATAAATTCAGAAATATTTAGATAATTACAAAAACAGAGTTGCAATTTTATTAAGTCACGCGCAACACCATATATTCATACGGTTGAAGATCTACTATTTATATTACAAAGTCTCTTCTGCAGAGTGGCGAGCTGTTGTATAATAATATAATAATATTATTGGTATAATGAAATAGTGTATCTTGTGTTTCTAGTGGATACATGTACATTAATTGTATTTAAGAGTACAGGGCTGTTTTTAATTTGTCATGTTATAGTTTTTCAGATCAGTTATAATTTTTTTGGCACGATCTATAATATTAGAAAATATGTATAAATTTAATAATAAATAAATAAAAGAACATAGTGAAGATTTTCATTTTTTATAGATTAATTATTAAAATTTAAGTAAAATGAAACAAAAATGTAAAACAATTGTTAAAATATGTTTTATAAATGAAAAATTTATGGACTTTTAATTTGCGTCGCAAAAATAATTTCGATTCGTGCCACGTTCCAGCGTGTGACGTCACTTGACCTAAACGACGCGGCTCGTGTTCGCTTATTGCCTGTGATGCGACGATATAGACTAGGTCAAATGACGTCACAGATGGCGTAGGCCACATTTGTTCCGCGCTAAAATACGTAAACTTAAATAATCTATTTCACAGTCATTTTTTATTGACAAATTTTAAAAAAAATCACTGGTTTATTAGTTTTGATGTATTAATTGCATTAAGTTAAATACAGTATAATGAACATCATGAAACTTCTTCATTTCTTGATAATTAAAACAAATTGTGTAAACTAATTACCGATAAAAATACACTTTTTATAATAAAGAAGCGAACATGCAATACGTATCACATCAATATTCTTACTATTTTCAAACTAAGGTAAACCCTTGTGCTATGAAAATAGGACTAACTTGCTGGTCTGAAGTGAGATTCGAACCCGCGACCTTTGGATCACGAAGCGAGAGTCCTAACCACAAGACCAACAAGCTACTCTATTACATTAAATCTTTCTATTGAAGAAATACGTAACCAACGATACTTGACTACAGAAAATTGCAAATTTGATTTATGGTAGGGAAAACGTTTTATAACTTTAGACTCCAGCTCTAGGGTGAGTTGTATTAAAAGTGCAAAGTTGTGGAGCGTGGACTTCAAGCATTTATTACACATTCGAAAGACAGTTCACTTTTTACGTATAGTACATAAAATTTCGCTTTTAAATAGAGCCTAAGTCATAAAGAACATATCCAGGGTAGTGTTAACGAAAGGTTTGGTCACGTGGAACGGCCGCGAAAGACCCGGCAAGACCTTGAAGTATTCGAGGATGACCCTGTGAAAAGTTTCAATAATCGAAAAGCGTGCATGAGAAGACGTATAAATGTGGTCGAAGCGAAATGTGGTGCGCTAGGCATTCTATCCTCTCTGCCTACCCCTGCGGTGAAACGGCGTGATAGTTAATTGAATTGTTGGATAATTGAACGGGTATCCTGTTTTTTATTCTAAAATACGATAAAATGTGTCTAAAACATTAACATAAATAAATAAACTATATTTTGTAACGTCATTAGGTTCTTTTTATTGTGAGATGTTTCTAGAGATTACTTGAAACTTTCAAATCTCTTATCATATGTTCCAAGCGTATCTCTTAAAGCTTATCGGTATGACAGAGATACAAGAAATAAATCGTCCCTTTAGAGACAAAACTCGCTAACCGCAATATTGGCCAAAATGAGTTATGAATACAAACATTCATGCTGCTTATAACTAATATTGTTTAATGTATATTTTTTTTAATTTTATGATATATTTTTTATGTAAAAGCCTATATGCATTGCTGCTATTTACTTTATATTTTTAAATTTTATACTCATGTTTTGGTGCTATTCCTGATACTTTTTATATTTTGCTACTTATAACTTATATTGTTTAATGTATATTCATTTTAATTTTATGTTATATTTTTTATGTAAAAGCCTATACACATTGCTGCTCTTTACTTTATATTTTAATTTTTATACTCATGTTTTGGTGCTATACAGATATTGTTTAATGTATGTGCTTTTTGAAATTTATATTATATTCTTTATGTAAAAGCCTATACCTAATGGGCGTAAGCAAATAAATAAATTCATATTTTTTCCATCTCTATTCCAGGTAAAAATCAGTAAGTGAATATTCCGTGTCTATTTATAATTGTTTAGTCGTAAAACTCGTCATATGAATATTTTCATTAATTTTAATAACACCTCATTATTTCAAAATTACTCCAATTACTTAGTGAGTTTTGGTGAACTTAGTGAGTTTTATCTCTAAAGAAACAAAATGCAAAGTTAAATTTAAAGTGAAAGTGAAAATAGTAATGTTCAATGAATACTTCATTATTGTATCTATTATAAAAAATTAAGCCTATGATGTAATTTCCAGATAGTATTTGTCAAATGTACGCCTAAAAAATAATAAAACGATATACTCACCCAAAATAATGACCTATAAGAATTCGACCAGGCCTCGGTACGAACAGTTTCTCCCATCGAAATCCATGGCTGAGGAAACGGACGCATACCACAGAATAGCAATCAAACCGGATTGAGCATTATGAAGCACCGTGTATTTTATTTTTTGGTTTATTTCTACTTCTATCTATACTTTTTGTCTGTGACCCACAAGGCGCCTGTTAATCTGGGCTACACCGGACAAGAACCACGCTGAACCAACCATAAAATATAACACGCAAGTAAAAAATCCACCATCAAGTATTTTCTTTGCCAAAGCTTTGCTTTTACATTTTATCGGTGTCTTTTGTGCGTATCTTTGACTGGATTAGGATTATTTCTTTAAATCGGATTACAGATTCGTGTTTTAAAGTCAATGAACCATGTCTTCTGGTATAATTTGACATTTTTTATCCGTATTTTTATGTTCGAAAGGTCAGCCGTTGTACGCAAAATGTGACCCCCAAAGCCAATTATGTTTCTTGTATTATTTCGTGCGTCTGTGTGTTGGTCGTTTTGTTGATTTAACAAAACATTTTGTGACATTCACGAATGTTTAATTTAAATGCGATACAACACAAACATAACGAACTATTGTACAATCAGTGATATAATAGAAATCTATTTTGATGTAGTAAATATTTTTTGCTTCAACCTCACAGTATATACGAGTAGGTACATTATATTACTGTTTAAACATGAATGCAATCTTATTTTTAACTCAGATAAATTACGCAGAGTCTCGCAGAGACAAAGCTATTTATATGGAAAACGTGTATGGAAGACTTTATGGGGTGGCCCAGAGCTTACGACCTGTATTAGCTGGCTTAAGGGATCTACAACACAATATAACTGTCACCGATTTCACCGCAAGAGTTATTTCGTCTTCCCATTCACATATATTTGATATATCTGCTTGGAGAAGATGGTTGACTGTATCAAAGACTTTGGCGAAGTCATATGAACAGTCTACCACCGGATGTCCCGCGTCCAGAGCTTCCGTGACGTAATTTGTGAAGACCATCAGATTTTTAGGCCATTATCCACCAGAATTTCTCTCCACCTTTCCGAGCAGTCACAACGACAGGTTCAGGTTATAGTAAAAAGAATTTATGTTGCGTAAGAGTAACTTTTTAAATGAAGATAGTGATGTGCAAGAATATCAGCATCAATGTTAGGGTAAGTATAATACATATTGCATATATGAAACATTATTGTCATGGAAGAAAAATAATCAACATTATTTGTATGATAACTTATTCTAAAGATATCCGGGTTTCTTGTAGGTACGGGGTTCAGCTTTCAAATTTATGTCTGATAAAAAAAGAGAATAATTATTATTTTGTTTCACACAGACAGCTGTCGATATTTATTATGTGTGTAATTATATAATTTTCAATATATTCATACTTTGTACTCTAACGTCACTCTAGGACTATCTATTAGGGTCAATAATGATCTGTTGACGGCCTGTTTGTTATAAGTAAACTGTATAAACATTAAGAATAACAATTTTATATCTCGTATATTGCAATATTTAAACACTTTAATGTGATATCTTTTAGGGTCTACCTCCAAGATCTTTTTACAATCTATTGATGATATCTATATGCGTACGTTAAAAAAAGTAATTTCATGTCATGTCAATCATTTAAAAAAAACTATTTCGCGATTTATGTGGGTGTTGGGAGGTGTATGTAAAATTTGTGACAAAAACACCTTTTTGCACTTTTTAAATAATAGATGTAATTTTATATCTTTGTTAGTTTTTTGTGTTCTAACGCAAGATATACGAATTTGACACAACATTAGTTTTTTTTAAGCATGCCAAAGAAGTATAAATTCTAACACGCGTATATAAATACACACACTCATTTTTTCACTTAAATACATAAATAGCTCAAATTTAGGAGAATTTTATGAATATGCTTAAGAATACTTATATGGACGAATTATATAAACAATCAATAATGATTGTTCCGTAAAATGATACGGTTCACCCCAGTTTCCCTTTCTAAAGATTAAAATACCTACGTCTGATTCTTTAACCGAACGTAGTATCTATAATTTCAAAAGAGCACACTCAAATATTCAAAAAGTTTTCCAATTTGAAATTTCATCTTATTTTTTTCATTTATTATTTTGTTTCCAGAGTGATGAAATTTTCTGTGTAGTTTTTCGTTAAATTCCATTTTACTATTTCGTAGAGATCTTTTGTAAAATTTTATTATTTGTTAAATTTCAAATTTTATTTTACACTTATTTTATGTGATGGCTCCTCGAAAGCAAAAAGAAAAATCAAAGGTAAGCTCTATTCAAACCTTATTGTAAAAACTTTATTCGACTTTTGATTCATACAATATTACATATTTATCCATAACAGTCCTAGTCAACAATTATATCTTGTTTTCAGTATTTCGTTTTGCATTTTCGAAAATTATAATTTTATGCGTAAAGATTGTGTTTATGATAATTTATTTGTCTCTATCAGACAGTTGTAAATTATAAATAAAGTGGGTATTTGGTTATAATTAACTATTCTTATTTATATTTCTTTTATTATTACACGAGTATATGTATATATTTATTTATTTTGCAAATGCAATTAATTTTGAGGTACCAAAAATGAAAACATATTTTGGACAACGACAATTTAATTTCATTTCCCCGCTTGTTTTTAACAAGTTGCCATATGAAACAAAAGAAATTACAATACACAAACCTTTTAAACACCGTATGACTAATTTTATAAAAATATCAGGTAGAAGGTATGCTGAAGAAGTGATCCGCCCTTGACCTCCGAATTGGCAAAATCTGCTTTATATAATTTCAAGTGTACTCTTATATATTGTTTATTTTTATACCTACTTCAATTTTTATGTTAACTTTATATCTATTTTTTTCATTTCTTTTAGATTCATGTTTTCCTGTGTTTGCATCTACTACTAAGTTATTATACTGCTTTATCTGCTTAAATTTTATCTTCGCTTTTATTTATTTATTTATTTAATGTTTATGGAAGACCAACAGCACAAAAAAAAGCATAGAAAACATTGATACAATATAGATGGCCAATTACAGGTCTCCACATTTAGAAATATTTCAGTAATGATAAATATTTATGATATACTAAGGCATATTAATTATATAGAAAGAAAGAATAAAAAATTTAAACAAACAGAAATATGTCAGTAATGATAAACATTTATGATATACTAAGGCATATTAATTATATAGAAAGAAAGAATAAAAAATTTAAACAAACAGAAATATGTCAGTAATGATAAATATTTATGATATACTAAGGTATATTAATTATATAGAAAGAAAGAATAAAAAATTTAAACAAACAGAAATATGTCAGTAATGATAAATATTTATGATATACTAAGGCATATTTATATTTATATTTTCTTTTCTTTTAGATTTATTATTGTGTTTGTATCTACTATTAAATTGTTATCCTGCTTTATCCATCTACTTAAATTTTTATCTTCACTCTACATTCATATTTTTTTAACTTTTCGAAGAATATTTTTTCTTCTGTATGAAGGCTTGAACTTTGTGGTGACATTATTATTAAAATAAAACACAAATCACTTTGTTTTCACCACTTTATTAGATTAAACAATCTACATGTTTCGAGAACAATGTTCCCTGCTCAGGATTATTGGAATAAAGTTGATTATAGATTATTTTTTCAAAGACCTTAGCAACTATGCAGAGTTTAGAAATGGGCTAATAGTGGGCAATATCATTTTTTGGTCTTTTCTGTGGACTGGTATAATAAGAATCGACTTCCAAATGTTTGGAACAGCAAAGCGATTGGCAGGCATACAGTCTTAGCAGAATTTATAAGGAAACTTGCAGAAAGGTGGTCGGGTCCAGGTGATTTTGCCAAGTCAAGTTTTAAAAGTAGGTGTTATACGGAATCACTGGTGATCTCTACAGAATGAATATCTGAGACAGTCACGTTAGATAAGGTAGAAGTAGATGAGTGATCGGTGAAGTTTGGGAAATGTGGAGTACTTGATTGTAGAAAAGTGGAGTGAAGTACTCCGAAAATGCATTAAAAATATCGATACCAGTACTTACTTGTGTGTTGCCTAGATTAGATTTATATTTCGCCTTTATATAAGACCAAAAGTTTTTAGGTGAGCTTTCAATGGAATTTTCTACAGAGGCAATGTAGGCGTTATGACAATCATTTTCAAGATGTTTAACTCTGTCACGTAATAGGTCATTAAGTCGGAATGATTGCCATAAGTCTTGTGTTTCCTTCGGTATTTATCTTTTTCTTTAATTGCCTTCACTAGTGCAGGGGAGTATTATTTAGGAAAAGAGGTATTGTGTGTCTTAACTGAGGCACACATTTGTCTCTCAAATTTATGAATGTTTCGTAGAAATAGTTGACTTCTTCGAGAGATCTAAGTGAGAATTGGGAATGCCAATCGATGTCAGAGATTTCTTTATTTATAGAATCATAGTCCGCTTTATTGAATAAATATCTAGTGAATTATTTGGATGTCCTCATTTTTATTTATTTATTGACTAATATAGCATTGTTCTTTTATAATTATTTTCAGTATATCTGGCCTAAAGACTTATGCACCATATGCTTGGGGACGTTTTCTAAAAAACAAATTGGTATTCCCGACTGCTGCCAACACAAATTTTGCCGACGGTGTTTAAAAAAGTGGTCGGAGTCTAGCAACACCTGTCCGATCGATCGCAAGGTCTTCAAGAATATTATAGTGAAAAGAGCGGGCGGAGCAGAGCTTTTGGGGACCATTTCAATCAAAAAATCCCAATATCATTTTCTTCATATATAAATGCCCAGTAATAGCGAAGTAAGTATATTACGAAGTAAGTATATATTAGGTCCTTACATATGAAATTGGCGTTTAGTATGGGAGGAACGTAAAGCCGATTTTTTTTTATTATAATATATTTATTTAATCAAAGTATGTACCATTGCTATCTATGCACTTTTGCCATCTCATAGGTAGTTCATCGATCCCTTTACTAAAAAAACCATTCGGACGGGAATCAATAAAATCTTTGAAGGCGGTTTGGACTGCCCCATCGGAGTTGAATTTTTTCCTTTGCAAGAAGTTATCCAAATTTCGAAAAAAATGGTAATCTGTTGGGGCAAGGTCCGGAGAGTACGGTGGATGTCTTAGACATTCCATTTGAAGCTCCTCTAATTTGGTAGCCGTCTGTTGTGCAGTGTGTGGTCTAGCGTTATCATGAAGCAGCAGTGGCCTAGAGCGATTAACCAGCCTCGGTTGTTTAGCAGCTAGCTTTTCCATCATGGTTTACAGTTGCTGACAATAGACATCTGCAGTAATCGTCTGGCCAGATTTAAGAAAGCTGTAGTGAACGACACCAGCACTAGTCCACCAAACGCTCACAAGTAACTTTTTTGGAGTCAATTTTCGCTTGGGGCATGGTTTGGCTGGTTCGGCAGGTTCAGCCATTGCGATGAGCGCTTCCGATTATCGTACAGGATCCACTTTTCATCACAGGTAATGATTCGATTTAAAATCCCTTCATTATTGTGCCGGTTGAGTAATGCAACGCAGCAGTCAACGCGCGTTTGTTGATTTGCTTCACTCAATTCGTGAGGTACCCACCTTTCAAGCTTTTTTACCTTACCAATTTGCTTCAAGTGGATTAAAACAGTTTTATCACTAACACCGCAGCCTGCAGATAACTCGGATGTGGTTTGCGATGGATCCGCTTCCACAATAGCCTTCAATTCTTCATTATCAACTTTGGTCTCCGGCCGTCCACGGGGCTTGTTCTGCAGGTCGAAATTTCCAGAACGAAAACGTTGGAACCAAAAACGCACTGTGTTTCTTTTGCGGCACCGTCGCCATACACATCATTAATCCTTCGAGCCGTTTCTGCAGCACTGGTGCCACGGTGGAACTCGTACTCGTAAATAACGCGATATTTCAAGTTTTTCATTTTGTAAACTGAGTGACGCAAAGAAAAAAACAATTGAGGAAAAAACAAATGAATTATAATTTTCAAAACACAAATACATGAGTAAATAGCTGTATAAATTTGGATTTGGAATTCCTAACCAAAGAGAAGATATTTGAGATCAAATTTGCCAGTACGGCAAAACGTCAATTTCATATGTAAGGACCTAATATTATTATTAATATTTAAAGCATTAACTTTGTGGTAAGACATTATAAAAGAATGTTAGTTAAATTATTATAAACTACTACCAGATTTAAGGTCCACCGGTTTCGTGTCTTCGTCAGGACCAACACTACACCGCTATGTTCACAACACTACACACCACAACCATAGTATTGAGTGCATGCTTGTCCTTGACAAGATTAACACGCATGTGATAAATATTGGTGAAAAGTTAACAATGCTAAAATTTAATATGGCCAATATAAATTCATAATCAATACGACTAAATAAGAATCCGTATATCTAACTTAAATTTAAATTAATCTACCATAACATTATTCCTGGTCTCTGGCGTCTCTGGTCCTCTCTGTCTGGCTGGTCATAGATCTGAGTCTCTGTTGCGCTTACTGATGGGCTTGGTGTCGCCCCATTCGCCAGTTTAATTTACAATTTATTCCCATTAAGAAGTGCTTTTTTGCATTGATGTTTATATGAATTGTAGCGCAGTACGTGTTTAAAAAAGAACTATCATACATTTTTGATTTTACCTTTGATTGTAAAATTTGTCTTATTAAATCCAATCAATTATTTTTTTTATTTTACAATAATTATTTTGATTAAAGCATACCTAATTCTTATATGTTTTTCAGATCCCAAATGACGATTTGTTTTGTCTTTTAGAAGAAATAAATATATTACAAATTCGTTGAAGAAATACTACATCAATACTACAAAAAACATGTAAATGTTTTGTCATATTGTCACAGTCGTCAAAATGCCAAAAGTTCAAGTGATGTTATAAAAAAATGTAATTTTGTATATAAATATACAAACGTTATAATTTTTTAAAATACAAATGTAAAAATATTAAATAATTAGATAAAAAATACACTTCTTAATAAAATAAAGGTAAAATAATTTTAATTCCGCAAATGGAGATTTAATTTATTGTACTAGAGATGATTTAAAACATTTGCATTTAACTTTGCAAACTTTTTGTGTTGCTTTAAATTATGTAGAGTCTCCACCTTGAAACCTGCAAAAACATATGACACGAATACGTAATATATAAAATCTATACTAATATATTAGGTCCTTACATATGAAATTGACGTTTAGTATGGGAGGAACATAAAGCCGATTTTTTTTATTATAATATATTTATTTAATCAATGAATGTACCATTGCTATCTATGCACTTTTGCCATCTCATAGGTAGTTCATCGATCCCTTTACTAAAAAAACCATTCGGACGGGAATCAATAAAATCTTTGAAGGCGGTTTGGACTGCCCCATTGGAGTTCAATTCTTTCCTTTGCAAGAAGTTATCCAAATTTCGAAAAAAATTGTAATCTGTTGGGGCAAGGTCCGAAGAGTACGGTGGATGTCTTAGAAATTCCAATTGAAGCTCCTCTAATTTGGTAGCCGTTGTGTGCAGTGTGGTCTAGCGTTATCATGAAGCAGCGTGGCCGAGAGGCGATGAACCAGCCTCGGTTGTTTAGCAGCAGCTTTTCAATCATGGTTGCAGTGGCTGACAACAGAAATCTTGCGTAATCGTCTGCCGATTTAAGAAAGCTGTGGTGAACGACACCAGAACTAGTCAACCAAACGCTCACAAGTAACTTTTTTGGAGTCAATTGTCGCTTGGGGCATGGTTTGGCTGTTCGGGGGGGGGGCGCCCCAAGGGGGTTCAGCCATTGCGATGAGCCCACTTCCGATTATCGTACAGGATCCATTTCATCACAGGTAATGATTTCGATTAAAATCCCTTTATTATGTGCCGGTTGAGTCATGCAACGCACGCAGTCAAACGCGCGTTTGGTTGATTGCTTCACTCAATTCGTGAGGTACCAACCTTTCAAGCTTTTTCACTTTACCAATTTGCTTTAAGTGGATTAAAACAGTTTGATCACTAACACCGCAGCCTGCAGCTAACTCGGATGTGGTTTGCGATGGATCCGCTTCCACAATAGCCTTCAATTCTTCATTATCCACTTTGGTCTCCGGCCGTCCACGGGGCCCTTTCTGCAGGTCGAAATTTCCAGAACGAAAACGTTGGAACCAAAAACGCACTGTGTTTTCTTTTGCGGCACCGTCGCCATACACATCATTAATCCTTCGAGCCGTTTCTGCAGCACTGGTGCCACGGTGGAACTCGTACTCGTAAATAACGCGATATTTCAAGTTTTTCATTTTGTAAACTGAGTGACGCTAAGAAAAAAACAATTGAGGAAAAAACAAATGAATTATAATTTTCAAAACACAAATACATGAGTAAATAGCTGTATAAATTTGGATTTGAAATTCCTAACCAAAGAGAAGATATTTGAGATCAAATTTGCCAGTACGGCAAAACTCCAATTTCATATGTAAGGACCTAATATATAGAGGTAAAGTTTGTAAGTTTGGATGTAGGAGGTTGTCTCCGAAACTACTCATCCGAATTCAAATTATTTTACCAATATTTAGAATGGACTTTCAGGGTGGACATAGGCTATATATTATCCTGTTAAAATAAAAGGACTTTTCATGGTGACCTATTTTACAACTAAAGTCGACGAAAAAATGGTCGAGCGATGCGTTTTTTACGAACGCTGCCTTAACGAAGAGGAAGAGGAAGAGGAAAGAGGTATTTTAATACTCTCTATAGAGAAGTTGTTGAACTCAAAAATTCTATAAAAAAGTCTGCGACGACATATAATCTATTCGTTAAGGTTAATACACAATTTTTATACGATAAATTATGACTAAAAGTTGCTAAAAATCTATTCGTGCGAAGCTGCGGGCAAACTATACTATAGATAAATAAAGTTAAAATATGCCGTAGTCTTCATTCAAGATTTTTCTTATTTACTGACATTTTTCTATTTAATCTACTACTGAAAATTCCAGGCAAGATAAAAACGATTATTAATAACATATCCAATTCGTATAGTTTCCAATAATAATTTTAAAAAAATGTTTACGAGGCGTTAACCTCTTTACAGAGCTATTTGAATACAGAGTTATTTGGAAAACTTTAATAACCTCGCAGGACTATATTCCTACCTTGATTATGAGTCGAAAATGTTCAAGCTATTATTTCGTTTTTTTAGCCATGAATTCGAATGTTAAATTATTAACATTTCAATTGCGATTACAAAAACTAATTAGAGCCTTAAATTATATATTTGTATCAGAAATGCTCAGTACCTGTATTAAAGGATAACACCAACTTGAGGCGCCAAAAAATTCATAAAAATTCATTTTTTTTGACGCAACTATTACGCATATAAAATCCATTGTTTACGACGTTACAACAATGAGCTCTATACTCTGTTTAAAGAGCCAAACGTCACAAAATTTATAAAACTAAGAAGACTTCGCTGGCTGTGTCATGTGGAGAAAATATCCGAGCATCAAGCACCAAAGTCCCTGCTGAACTCAAGGCCAGTAGGGCGAAGGAGCTTAGGAAGGCCAAAATTAAGATGGAGTGACAACGTCCTCAAAGACATCTCTGCCTTGGAGCTTCGGAACTGGAGAGAGCTGGCACTAAACCGAGATGAGTGAAGGAAGATTATTGAGGAGGCCAAGACCCACCAAGGGTTGTACCTAGTGCCAAGAGTGATGATGATGATGATATAGATTAATATTTTTCATCAACAAATTATTTTGAAAATTCGAAAATGGCAGAGTTAAGCGCTGTTCCACAGAGGTCATTCTCCGCGACGCTAGCAGGTATTGGAGATAAGCCAGGGTAAACCGGGTTTGAGTGAAATAAAAAACTAACCCACAAAAACCAAGTTTTTATTATACTCCCTTTCTTTGTAAAATATAACAACAATTAAAGACGAATTAAAACTTATAACATAACACTAAACTTACAGTAATTTAGTATATTTGTATAAATGTCAGATGTTTTGAGCTTTGATAAGACACTTCATGCTTTGAAGATTAAATTCTAAAAACATTTGTCAGTCAATTTAGATTTTAGAAATTCGAAGTGAAGTACCTATTATGTATACCGACGGAGTGATTCAAATTTAGAAAATATTCCGCGACGTTATCGGGCCGCCGTTGCTAGTAATCAAACTTTGGTAATGATTTCAATTTGAAAAAAACATTAAATTTTTTAAAAATGCGAAATTGTACTATAATTGTTAATTTTTTAACGAAAATTTAATAGATTTTTTTAATCGTCGCCACGAGTCTACTTGCAAAGTTTCAGCTCGATTGGATCACGGAAAAAGGGTTAAAAATCGATTCGAAGTTTTTTCGTCAGATAAGCAGACAAGACGACAAGTAGACGAGCAGACGCTACGAGTTAAAAGAAAGGGAGTAAAAAGTTATTTATTTTCTTGGCAAATTAAGTAATGTCTGATGTGGTATATCGAAAAAAACATTTTTTTTCGTGCACTGATATCGTTTAAATACATATCGCATCTCCCTGCGGGATCGCCCCAGATTGAGCTGGGAGAGACAACAGAAAAATGCGTACGAAAACAGAATGGGTCTAGACTGGTGACTCATACAGAAGCAGCGCAAGACAGGGGAACATGGAAACACCTTGCCGAGTCTTTGGGCCTTCGACCCTACTAGGACAAGGGGATGAAGATGAATGAATGAATATATCCCTTTTTTTTTCAAATGTTTTTTTTAGATATCATCTCCAAAAGCCTGAAAAGGGGTTTCGAGAAAAACGCAAAAGAATAATGAAATTCGTTTAAAAATTCATCTATCACGGTTGCTTCAAATTGCTTTAACCCCAATTTTTTAATAAGTAATGACTCAAATTATTCTTAGAGCTTCAAACTACAAGATAAACCATAAAAAAATTCAAATGTCACCGTAGTGTAGGTACAACCCCTTAAGTGAAGAGTGATATGAAAGAGCCAATTTTAGAAGAGGAAAAGAAACACAATACCCCGTTTAAAACTCCAACTTGTGGTTAAGTTAATCATTTATAAAATAAAATAATCAAAAATACAAAAATCAACAAGATTAGAACCCCTTTTTCCATTTAAGAAAAAAAAAACGTAATATTCGGCTTCTTCATAACATGGTGGCATTGAAAGAGTCTTCAAGTGTTATTAAAAGAACTTTGACTGTTAATAAACAAAACAACTATGAAACCAGTTTCTAACTAATAAGAGTAATAAATATCAAAAATATATTATATTATTTTTTAACTATTTTCATAATAAAAAATGTTTACTAGGTACTTTTTACTGATAGGGTTGCGGCAAGTAGGTTTTTATAATCATCTTAATTTGAGTAAGCGATTCGTAATGCAACTGAAAAGAAATGAAGGTACATAGCATCAAAATATGTAATGACGTATTTCCTGGTTTGCGTTTTTTTCCACTAAGTTTGACTTAATTACTACGAGCTTATAAATTTTGAATTTTGAAAAAAAACTGATTTTTGAAAAAAAAAAAAGCAAACTAACTACTCTTAAATATCATATCTTGGTCAATAAGACGCGCATTATTAAAAAAATGACATTTTTACTTGAATATACTCGAATTGGACGAAACTTAAAAAAAACTACGTCTACTGTAAAAAATACCTTTTGTTTACTAAGTGATTAATTATGCGTGAATAAATACTTTAACTGAATTATAAATGTGTCTTTAATATATCCGAGGGAGACATTTTTTTTATTTAATTTATGGTACAAATACAGATCTTATATATAACATATCAGATAAAACATTTTTTTAAATACTTGGTAGTCATGTAGACCTCATCAGTGAAGAGAAGCTCTTGAGTCTGAAGAGGGAGCCACAGTTCTTATTCCTTGTTATAATATATAGGTACATAGTGTATACAAGTTATTTATTAATACAGTAAATACATACTTCCACTATGTCCCATTCCTCTGGCCTAATAGAGGGATTTAGTTCAACTCTGTACAATTTTATACTCTGTGTATGAAATATATTATTAAAATTATTTTGCTGTTGATCATTTTTTATATGAATTAAAAAATCTCAAATCATAAGTATAATATAATTGTTTAGTAAGAATAAATAAATTGAAAACGGCTGACATTTTTTAGCCTGCCTCTTAGATGTAAATAAAAAATATTAATTCTTACTATTACTTTAATTAATTTAATAATTCAACCGAGCATATTTGATGCTGGTAATTAATATAGGAATATTTTTCCTACTTAGCTTTCAAATGTATATCCAGAGATATAAATATAATATTAAATAAACTATGAATTCATTGAAACCAGCTTATATTATGTCGCAGGCCTATATAAAATATTAATTAAGCCCCAGATTGAGATGTAAAGTCGTAGTTATATTTTAATTATTTATTTTATTCAACCAGCATAGTTAATACCAGTAATATATTTTCCCTATTCCGTTTACTTTGGATAATACTCCAGAGATGGCGAATAAAAATTTATGACGGTCGTTAGTAATTATTGTTTAAGTAGATACTTATTACGATTCTGATTATAGAAACCGGTTACGGTTTATCCCAACTGGCTCCGACGGAAGTGGACTGATTGAAAATCTGACAGACAAAATTACAATGTGAAGTAATGTGCGGGGCACCTTAAGTCAACCGTCCACAGGGGATTTATGTTAATTTTAAAATAGTTCAGTTGGCATAATTGAAAAATATGGCGGGTAACTCCGATGTTTTCAAGGGCCATTATTCAAAAATGAAATCAAATTGATTAGATCGAAGATATTAAAATCATTCCTGTGTATATCCTTATACTGCGGTAGAAATTATAGTTAAAAATTAAAAATAAAGATAAAATTGTATTTTAACATAATCTTGATTGAACTTTGTAACGCACACACGTTGAGTTAACTCAACACGGCCATAGTTTCGAGAGGGGCAGTCTCTCTCATCATCGGGTATAATTTATAACTAACCTAAATGCCGAAATTATTAAATTATGTAATTCGGTATTTAATTTGAAGTTCTTTATATATTTTTGCCATATTGGCCACTTTAATATTATTAAACTATAGTCGTGTTAAATTAACTCAACGTGTGTGCATTACAAAGTTCAATTTAGCTTAAATTAAAATAATCATGTCGCGCTACAAAGTAACTGCCATATCAATTGATAATATTTAAGAGGCCAGTACGGCAAAATAGCAAAAATGCATAAAGAACAACAAATTAAATACAGAATTACATCAATTCATGATTTCTGTATTTTGGTTAGTTAAAAATTACACCTGATGATGAGAGAGACTGCTCCTCTCGAAAATATAGTCGTGTTTAATTAACTCAACGTGTGTGCATTACAAAGTTCAATTAAGTATAAATACTTAAATTTACTTTAAATCAAGTAATGAGTTTCATGAAAAAAATAAAAAATTGGCGAATAAACCTAGCAACTTTGCAAAAAGTCTTTGGGTTTTTTGTATGTAATGTAGGTATTATTAACTTCTCTGTGTGTATATCTTTAATAAAATTAAAAGAAAATAAACATGAATCTTCACACTTTAACTGAAATTAATATATAAAATATTATAGTTTTTAAATTAATTAAACATTTCAATACCGTGAAAATAGAAATATATATGATGGATGCTACATCGCTTTTCATTTATTTTATTCATATCATTATGCCGTAGTCACAATACTGCCAACACGCAATAATTTGACTATGACATAATGGGCTTTCTTGTATTCCTAATTTGATATATTGAGTTATGCTAATTCAGAATATTTTACTAAAAACACAATTATTATTTCTTAATCAGGGTAAAAGTTTACATTAAAACAGATTGTCATTAGCTAATGAAAGAATTATTTTATATTTTCCGCTCATAAACCAGATACAGATATCGTGTGGGCGCGTGAGATCAATTCGTTTTAGAAAATGTGTCTGTTTTAACTTCCCCGGGTAATACTAACCACTACACTGCAAGAAGTCAAGCAAGAAGCGAAAATAGCAATAAACAGAATTCCAGATTTTTACGAGACCATTAACCAACCATCAGGAGAGTTTTATCTTTGATTTAATTTAAAACATTATTATCTCACATTTTGACACCCCTGATATTCTGTGTTTGCTTATGTTTCATGCGCCTGTAAGTGCTACTCGGATACCTACGCTATTTTATTGTGACAACACTAGAACTAACTCGCATTAAATCGATTGACGTAAGAATCATCAAAATCGGCCAACTCGTTTGGTCTCTAGAGCGCCACAAAGGAACAAACATACATACACACATACGTAGGCTGATAAACACATTACCCTCCTGTGAGTCGCGCAGTCGGGTAAAATGACACACATGAATGTTTACTTGATATTGGACATAGTTTACGTATCAGACACGTCTTGAAACAGCACGACCGAATTACAGAATACCTCGAATTTAAAACGTGAACATCTGAAATAACAATATTTATTTTTTACCTTTCATACATTGCTCGGCAGGTGTGCATTTTGAACATTAACCGGTCGGGTGCCAGAGAGCAGATCTGCGCTCCCTAGACACGCATGCGAATTCGGCCTATTTTACCTTCGTTTATGGGTTTTTACAGCTTATTATTGGTTATAACTCAAGCTTTTGAATGAATGAACGAGTTCTATTTGTCAAGTAACCTAATTTGCCGCGTAAACCGGACAAAAATCATTCCAGATATCATCTTCGAACCGCGCATTAATTGTGTTATTTATCTGTTAAAAAAGTGTTCTTTTAAAATAAAAAAAGGTTAAAATTAAGTATTTTTATATTCTTTAATATATTCAAAACGAAAATATTGAAATACAATATCGTTAGTGTTATTGCTTCCATAGTTTTATTCGATAAACATGTGCGTACATTTCTGTCACTAAATTTCGTTACTTATTTTCATAATTGATGAATAAGTAATTATTGTACAAGTAAGTATTGAAATATAATAATTATTGAAGTCTGTGTGTTAAGAAACGAGATACCGCAACTTTTTAGCGATTATTGTTGATTTTTACATGAATACAATCATCACAAAAAAGTGACTAAAAAACAGCAATCGTGCGTGAAATTGCGCGGCATCCGACCGGTTAAATCAAGTAAGCAAAACCTAATAAATACGCACTGCTCACCCACACACACTCGAATTGTGAATAGAATATGTGATCAATGATCACTAATGGCTCGTGGGAGGGGCCCACAAATTATATTATGGAACTACTGACAATATTAATTATCTTATGTACCCGCTGTGTAGGTACTTCCGAAAATTATCCTCCGAGGTCTAGAGGTGCGACAGCGCAGCGCTCGGCCGATACGATCCAATATGCTCGCACAACACAATCATATGTTTCTTGCGGACATATTAATTGCCGCCGAGGTCGGGTGGAAGCATATTTTTGGCGGGTTAAGTAAGATTAATGATTATTGTCAGGTCGTGATAAATGGCATTTTAAATGCTCGGAGGCGATCGGTTGGGCGCCACCGATTTGTAGGTACATTCTTTGGATTTATTCATGTAATCTAGTAACCAATTGTCCCTTGTTTTAACATAAAATTGATTTATTCAGTGGATCTATCTTAACAATAGAAAATTGAACGTCAAAATCAAATAATATGTATATAAATCGTATTTATTACGTATTCTAATGCGGAAATACATATATTAAGTATATATAAAGTACGTAGTAAATGATGCCTAGAATTGGCAACAGTTAACTAAATGCGGTTAAAATTAGGCTTAGTGGAGAATTAATGAGTCAAAACTTGTTATAGTATAGTAGAAAATAGTTTAGTTAAAAAATCAAAAAATCAGACTGCGTAAAAAGTGAAATTTAAATAAAAACTGAAAAGAAAGAAACAAGTCCAGTAGTCTAGAATTCTTTTAAGGAAGGGGTAAGGTATTATTTTATTTATTTTTTTTTGCAATTATTATTTTTTTTAATGAATGCATAATATCTCAAGAATATTTTGTCAAAATTTCAAGTCAGTTGAAACAAAATTGAGGAAGTTATGAGTATTTTTACACCTGTCGAATTTTTATACATACCCGACCCTAATGCAATGGATTCGTTCAAACACAGGTACAGTGCTCTTCCCGAGGATGTTTTGGATGCCATCAAGCCTATCCTTTATGGACCTGACATTGATGATTCAGTGCGAGGTAAGCCGACAAAATTCGCTTATGAACGTTTTAAATCAGATTTTTTAGTTTTCAAAACTTTAAAGCGTTTTCCCCACAACTCACGTTTTCAAAGTCGGTACCCCTCATAACTTCAAAACTACTGCACCGATCCTTTGAAATTTTGAACACTATTTCTGTACATAATTTACAAGGTAACGCTGGAGAGTTTTTTGAAATTTGTTGATAATTTTTATTTTTTAATAACAAATTTGACGATTTTTTTCGCAAAAAATCGCGTTTTTCCCTTCAAAGTGTTCCAAAAAAGTGAAAAATTGAAATTTCGAAAAATCCTCCCAACGTTACCTGGGGAAAACTATTATCTAACGAATAAACTTTGATTTTTTTATTTCAAATGATCCAGCACCAAGTTATGAGGGGCACCGCAATTCTACTTTTTTCCGAGATACGTCCGAATAATTACTGCCATTGCCGTATTTTTTAATATTTCTTCGTGAAAATTTTGCATAATATTCTTCGAATATCATACTTTAATATACCATTGGTTTTAATAAAGATATTTTAACTGTGTCATCACAAATAATTCACGAAAACATGCCTTTTTTTGCCCCCCCTTAAGTAATATTGAATAACTACACAATTGAAATAGTTTAATGATCGATACACACATAAAAGAAATAAGAAATTCTAATGCGGAAAATAGCGACTTTAACAGTCGGTACCCACTATTGAGAAGATTTGAGCCGGTCTAGATTTTTAATGGGTCCCGACTGTTAAAGTCGCCATGTTCCTTATTAAAATTTATTATTTGTTTTATATGTGTGACGATCATGAATTTATTTTAGTGATGTAGTTGTTCAATACTACTCAACAGAATTCTAGACTACTGGACTTGTTTTTTCTTTTCAGTTTTTATTTGAAGTTTATTTTTGATTTATTTTTGATTTTTTAAATTTACTTTACGTAATATTGCTAGAGTGAAAAATTATAAAAAAGAAATAATGGCAAAAAAAACTTAATTCTATGTGCATATAAATATTCTGTAAATAAGGGTGATTTTTAATACACTGAAAACGAATTTTATGATAAGAGATAATTAATTTGAAAAAATAATCTGCGATGTCGTTTTTTAGTGAAAAATTAAATGACTTTATGTTTGAATCCATATCTCTGGCCAAACCTTGTGGTAATATTAGTGATTCGTTGTAGCGCGTCTGTGTGACTTTAATTTTATGACTTTTTTAATAATTTTGTGACTTTATGTAATTTTGCATGTTTTTATTTTCAGTTTTACGCTTCAACAGGCCAAGAGGCCCAATTACAGAAGCGAAACGCATCACATGTTTGAATTTCAGGATTACATTGTTTAGTTATAAATCAAAATAAAAGGTGAGTTTTACACATGATATAGACTAAAATTTAATTTTCAAAACAAAGAAAAATATTGCATAATCGTAGTATATTTGCATTTGCGTGTAAACAGCGTCATCTAATCCAACGTCTTGGTAGCGTTAGTTACGGACATTGTTACATAGATAATTGTGCATTTTTATAAATAAAATGACGTTTATGTTGTTATTTTGTTAAACAGCGCACGTATATAGGTATTTTCATATAAGCTTGCAATTGAGTTAGTGTGGGTACAGTGCGTGATACGCGCATTGTTTCGTTGTGTTAAGTTTACGGATACGTCCCTCTCGCATCTATCAACTGTTTAGTTGTAGGATTGTTTCTTTGTGTTTACAAAGAAACAATCCTCGTATTGCGCACTGTACCCACACTAACTCAATTGCAAGCTTCTTTGAAAAGACCTATACCTTAAAAATGTTCTCAAGTTTTCACGGCCGTTCAGAATCTTCTGTGTACAGTTTTCTGGGATATTCTGCCGTGTATATGTGACCTCTCTGGCTGACGTTTCGGATCCCATTGCAGGGTCCATCATCAGGGCTGATCACATATTTTATTAAAATATTTCACAAATACCGCATCATCTATATAAACACCACGGGTAAAAACAGAGCAAAGACGAACAGTGATCATAGAAAATAAACAAATTATCTATAATTCCTGCTACGTGACGTCATATCGCGTTTAAATGGAACTGTATTTTTATTACAAAACATAATTTATTACTTCCTTTCTTTTAACTCGTGGCGTCTGCTTGCTTGTTTTCTTGACGAAAAAACTTTGGATCGATTTTTAACCCTTTTCCCGTGATCCAATCGAGCTGAAACTTTGCAAGCAGACTCATGGCGACCATCAAAAAGATCTATCAAATTTTCGTTAAAAACTAATAATAATTATAGTATAATTTTGGATATTTAGAAATTTTTATGGTTTTTTCAAATTGGAATCATTACAAAAGTTTGAGTACTACCAACGGCGCCGGCGGCCCGATAACGTCACGGAATATTTAAAATATGAATTACTCCGTCGATAGGTAGAAATATTTATTATTATTTGGTTCATAGATGGCAGCACACTTCGGTTTTTTTGAAAGAAATCAAATAATAAAGAGATATTTTTAGAGATTTTTGACATAGATATTTGTCTAGACATGTTTCATTTTCAGTCAATCAATTATTACATGATGGTAAACTTAATTTACAAAGAAAGGGAGTAAAATAAAAACTTGGTTTTTATGCGTTAGTTTTTTTTCTGAATCTATTTCATATATTTTCATAGATATCTGTAAAATGTGAAATTACCCTATTGAGACATTCTCCCGCCGTGACCCGATCGCCTCGCCCAAGAAGTGGTTTGTTTCATTTCTGTGCAATATTATATTATTCCGTGGCGAGAACGGACCAATAACAAAGCATCGAGCCAACACAAAGAGACAAAAGAAACGGAACCTTTTCACAGGCGCCCGCGAGGAGCGCGGGAGTGGTTATCGGCGGTGGAGTTTCTTCTTTATCGGCGGTGGAGTTTCTTCTTTATCGGCGGTGGAGTTTCTTCTTTATCGGCTCACTGTTTTAATTGTCGCCTCCGAGTGTTGTGTTATGATGGACGATGGCCGCGCTTCGGGCCCGCACGACCGCCCGGCCTAATTGCCTCCGCTTTGATTTGCCGCCCGGGGTCCGGTCAGGGCGGCATCTGAATTATCAAAAATACTAAACTACCTTAAGGCGGGGGTAAGGTTAATTCTTACAAAATAAACAGTTAAAACCTCTTTATTAAAACCAATGGTACAAAGTATGATATTCGAAGAATATTGTGTAAATTTTTCACGAAGAACTATTGAAAAATACGGCAATGGCAGCAATTATTCGGACGTGTCTCGGAAAAAAGTAGAATTGCGGTGCCCCTCATAACTTGGTGCTGGATCATCTGAAATCAAAAATTCAAAGTTAATTCGTTAGAGAATAGTTTTCCCAGGTAACGCTGGGAGGGTTTTTCGAAATTTCAATTTTTCACTATTTCGGAACACTTTGAAGGGAAAAACGCGACTCGGTAACCGCTGAACCAATAAATTGAAATTTCTAGTGGTTATTCTATACATAATTATCTAATTTTTGTCGTAGGATTTTTTTTAATTAACTTAATTTTTTTATCGGTATAATAAACCCGAATATTTCCCCATAAACGCTATTTTAAATTCAAACGCCCGCCATTTTGTCAAAAATCTATGTTTTCGAACTATAGTGTCAGTTTTGATAATCTTTTTTTTTATTATTCTGATGATTACAGATGAAATGGGAGTGGTCACCGCGACCTTTTTTTTCGGCAATCAACAGAACCCAAAAATTTTCCGCCAATTTTGAAAATATTGAATATTTTTTAATAAAAAAAATTACATGTTCATAAAAGTATGTACTTTCATATAAAAATAATACCAGTACCATAATTCATATGGGTTTCCTTAAAAAAATCACAAAAATAGCCTTTTTTCGCGCTTCATAGGTAGGTATCCCCCCTTAAATGTACTTTATTGGCCCCACATCCCTGAGCGACGATGAAACGACATCTACAATCGGTAGGCAAAACAACCGCTCTGTTTTACTTTTACTGGTGGTCGCTGAATGAAAAAGTTTTGATAATAAAGTAACGGCGGATTGCCTCATTTTAAGAAGAAGAAGAAGATAATATGATATTGTAACATTTAATTAACTAAAATATATACCAAAATCAAAAAAATTGTGAAAAACTTGTTAAAATCCGTCAATAAACAACAGAGAAAAAGAATATTAAAGTTGGCGTATTTTAGCGCTAAATGATTGGCCTTCAACTCGCCTGTGACGTCACGCGACTCCACCGGACGGATCAAAAATTTTCATGCAAAACGCACATTTAAAATTCTATAAAATTGTTAGCTTTTGAAATATCTCAATGTTACTTTCAAGCTTTTGTTCAATTTTAAACAAATTTTAATTTTAATTCATTGAAAAAATAGTAAACTAGTCCATTGTATTATATTATCCGCAAACTATTATCCGCGCATATGTATTGTATATCTACGAATAATAATGAAAAATATGTAACAGAACTAAACCATTACAAAATTGTGAGTGGAATATTTTCAAGCAACAGTGTCCTAATACATATAAGTATATAGTTACGGAAATTCTTCAAAGATTGCATTTTTTTTAATATTTCTGCGTTATCTTCCGCTAAACGTTAGTCTTTCAATTAACTTATATCGAATATGATAAATGCATTTCCTTTAATACAAGTAATAACTGAGTAGCGTGTTGGTGTAATGGTCATGACGCTCATCTAGTGATCTGGTGCTCGGTGGTTCGAGTCCGATTCCAGGATACCAGCAATTTAGTCCTATTTTCATAGCACAAGCGTTTAGCTTGTGCTATGAAAATAGAATATTGATGCGACACGTATTCCGTGTTCACATCTATATTTTTTAAAAACATTGATATTGTCACGGGACGTGACTGTAAGAAACAAATGAAAACACTGGACACGAATTAATCTACAGCACTATTCTTTAATTCACACATTTCGCAATTTATCACTCGTGTATGAACAGTTTATTTTCGCTGGGTAACACTTTCAATTTAATTTTGTTCACTATCGCACGTATTTCCGCTACTTTCTGACTGTTCTAGACGTTCCTCGAACGTTATAGCTAATTCCAGAGTATGGTTGCTTTTCAAGAATTCATGGAATGTACTAGAGACTTCGATTATATTTTTGTATCGACATATTAGGAGGGATTTTGTACGTAATCTCCTTTTACAATCTCGTCACAATATTAAGACATTTTTGCTTGAATATTATGGACTAGTTCTATTTCACCTGTATTTATACTTTTACATTACGTATGCATAAGTAGGTACATTTGCTAGAAAAAACCTGTACAAGCTCTGTTTAGCTCTAACGGACTTTCTTGGGTGGCGGTCTATGGATTAGTAGGATTAAAAATAAACAAACGGATTAATTATATACGAAAATATGATTATGTATTCATTTCTTTTTTATAAAATAGTTTTTAACGTTACTTAACATAATCTTGTACTCGATGCGCAATGTCTCGTTCATTAAACAAACATGTTGATGATATGCAAACTTATCAGAATCGATAAAGGTGAATTAAAATAACTCGCTGCACATTTACATTCCTGGCTGTGCGTCGGGGCCCTAGAATCACTGGCGCCGCCCCTGCCAGGAATGTTGCCAGTAGAAAAATAATACGAAAGTAGGAGACGCCGCGGAATAAGAAGAGTAAGCCTCCGAGGACAGGTGGCGTTGCAGAGTGGGATGCTGGGGAGAACTAACACCTGCTCGCCCCGGATGAGGTGAGACCTAGGAGGAATAAATTATATTATTTACATACCCACAAATTAATGGCGTACTTACGCGTGTACTTGCGTTTATGATAATTGCGTACCTGTATATTGAGCATAATCATGGAGGAATTTATCTTTACATTCGGCCGTATTCTGAAAATAACAAGATCGTTATTTTGAGTGATTTTATTTTAATTATTAAAGGAAACACATTCTTATTGTGAAGTTGCAATTTCGGAACAAAGTTCTGTGAATTATTAAACAATTTTTATTAATCAATTCGAAAAGACATACAGAAAAAATCAAATTAACGAAACAATATTTAAATGCCACCGGGACTCGAACCACGGACCTCACATTCTATCCGGGAATGGCGCGTTATCCAATTTCGCCATGGCACTCTGCTAAGTTAACGAAAAAATTTTAACCTTATATGCAGTCTCTTTTTAATTGATTAACATTTTTATTCCATTTTTAAAGTAATCCACTTTTTATAATGCAATAGTCACGAATACCTTCGCGTATCTATCCTGGAATGGCGCGTTATCCAATTTCGCCATGACACTCTGGTAAGTTATCGAAAAATTATCAACTTTATATGTAGTCTCTTTTTAATTGATTAACATTTTTATTCCATTTTTAAAGCAATCCACTTTTTATAATGCAATAGTCACGAATACCTTCGCGTATCTACCGCTAGAGGACGCCAGAAATTAATTAATTTCATTTTAATTTTTGGAAACATTTGATACAACACATATATATTAAAGGAAACATATTCTTATTGTGAAGTTGCGATTTCAGAACAAAGTTTATTAATCAATTCGAAAAGACATACAGAATTAAATTATCAATCAAATTCACGAAAAAATATTTAAATGCCACCGGGACTCGAACTAATTGGATAACGCGCCATTCCCGGACAGAATGTGAGGTCCGTGGTTCGAGTCCCGATGGCATTTTAATATTTTTTCGTTAATTTGATTTTTTTGTATGTCTTTTCTAATTGATAAATAAAAATTGTTTGATTTTATTTTATTTATTTATTTACGTAAGTAAGTTAAGTATACACAGTGAGTTCAGAGTAATATACTTTAAGATTTTTTTGAAGTTATCTTCTTTTAGGGCATTGAGAGTAAATGTTTTATTGTAACGGAAGTTGCGCACGCGGAGCATGCGTGTTGTAGCGGAAATGCGAGACCTCGAAATGCACGCACCTCTATTTAACTGTCAAATTTTATTCACTTAAAATTAGTGTTCCAGTAATATAAATAATATATTGTCGACCATCTTGAATTAAGTAGGTACCAATCATAAAGATGCTCAATTCAAAAGCTGACGAATGATTGGTTTTTAAATTGAAAATTAGAAGTGTTCATTAGATTACGATTTTAGGTGTGTATGCTAGTGTCGATGTTTTTGCAAAAACGACGTAATTGTCAGTCATTTTCAAAACAAAAAACACATACATTCATTTGACATTCAATGCGGCTGTCAAAGTTATATAGTTTTTAAAGTTTTGAATATGGAACAGAAAAACGATAAAATTTAAAAAGTGGGTGGACACTTTTTTTGAAAATGCATACGTTTTTTGATTCGTCCCATCATATGTTATTGAATCGTCGTGAGATGTCGATTCGAAGACATTGATCTCTTATTACTTCCTTTCTTTTAACTCGTGGCGTCTGCTTGCTTGACGAAACAACTTTGGATCGATTTTTAACCCTTTTCCCGTGATCCAATCGAGCTGAAACTATTGTAGCGACGATCAAGAAGATCTTTCAAATTTTCGTTAAAAAAAATTAATAATTATAATTTTGGGTTTTTAGAAATTTTAATGTTTTTTTTCAAATTGGAATCATTACAAAAGTTTGATTGCTACCAACGGCGCGGCGGCCTTGATAACGTCATGGAATATTTAAAATTTGAATTACTCCATTGGTAGGTGTAATAGGTACCTACTTCACTACGAATTTCGAAAATTTATGACAATTGGTTCACAGATGACAGAACACTTCGTTTTTTTTGGGAAGAAATCAAATAATAAAGAGATATGTTTAGAGATTTTTGACATAGATATTTGTCTAGACATGTTTCATTTTCAGTCAATCAATTATTTAATTACATGATGGTATACTTAATTTACAAAAAAGGGAGTAAAATAAAAATTTGGTTTTTATGGGTTAGTTTTTTTTAGCTATCATAAACCAATAATTATATTTGTACCACTTCAAACATAAATATTAATAATTTAATTAACTACGTTAAAGATTTCTGATTGCTTGATGCTAGACCCTGCGGGTGGCTGTCCGGGCCGCTGCGCAGCATATAGTAGCCGCTGCGTGGCTATTAATGCTACTCGCGTTGCTATTTGCTTGCTGCTTGACAGAGGGTCGGCTATGGTGGCCACTTCGCGTCTGGTAGTGACCGCTGCGCGGCCGTTGATGCCTAGAATTGCCTGCCGCCGATGGTAGATGCCAATTATTTATTAAGAGTATTTCTCAAAATAAATCAATCACATTTTAAAAGGGATATTCTAGCACTAAATTTAAAGAAATATTTATCAAATACATTATATATTGGTGAAACAATAATGGAAGGTCGCACAAATTCGGTATACCTACTAATTTTGCATTTTTGATTTTTGTTGACAACTTTCCTATAACGATATATTTGTTCTATATGCCGTGTCCTAAAATTATTAATGTTCTGGAAAATATTAAATAAAAATAAAGATAAACGATTTCTGAAAAAACCGTCGAAAAAAAAGGTCGGAGTGCAACGTTCTAACCTGAAATATATGAATATGACAGTTAACCAATATATCATAGACAATGTATGTATCTACTGGACGTGTTTCCATAATATAAAATGCGCGACATGATCCAAACTGGAATATAACATATTTCAAAAGTAGCTTTTTAAGGCGATAAACAGTGTGTAAAGAGAAAACGTAAATATTTCGTCCGTCGTTTGACATATGCCGCGCATGCGCAATTGTGCAATGACAGTTAGATTGACCAGTACCAAAAAAGAGTACCTACGCTTGTGGCGAGATTCATAGACAATTTTAAAACACATATATGTATATTATAAATTAGTAAACGTGTATAAATATTAAATAAATTATTTTTATAAATGACCAGAAGATAATATTTTATGTTTATAATATTTCTATATATTAAATATTATCTTAATGTATTTTAAAACAACTACTAGATCGATCTTCGAATGAAGATCACCAGACCTCTCTGGAGGCTATGGAAGAGGAGGAAAGTTACACCACCAGGATATTGAACACATTTTGCCCATGGGATCGACCATCGTTCATGCACATGAGAAACGATAACATTGACATTGATGGTGAACTACGTACCCGAATGACAACTGTACAAAATATATTTTGAGTTTAATATAGAATAAAGGAAGTCACACCGATGGACAAGTGAGAAATGCCGACATTAGTCATACACTCGGCGTAGGGCCCCTACTCCTACATATAGAAAAATCACAATCGAAGTGGCTTAGACATGTGCTCAGAATGCCAGAGGAACGAATACCAAGAAGAAACCTCTTGGCAACCCCGGAAGGAAGGCGGCCGTTGGTTCGCCCCAAATTAAGCTGGGATGAACAACAAAAAATGTGCATTTAAACAGAATGGGTCTGGACTGGTTGACTCATTCGAAAGCAGCGCAAGACAGGGGAATATGGAAGCACCTTGTTGAGTCTTTGGGCCCCGATCTTACAAGGGGATTTTTTTTTAACAAACAGACTATCAACAGGCCATTAATGACCCTAATAGGTGGTCCTAGAGTGAGGGATGAAGATGATGATGATGATGATGATGAGTTTAATATATATTTTTTAAAAACAGCAGATAATTATGTATCAAGCCAATGATTTAAAAATTTTACCTCACCCGTCTCACTCCCCCCACCAAAGAACCTTAATGCATGTTAACCTTCGGTTAGATTAACACGCTTGTTGGGAAGGTATTAACTGTGTGAATAGTTATTAAAGAGTTAAGGTTGCTTTTACGGTCGATAGACATATTTAACTGTAACTGGTTGCGGATATTTTATACGAACCATATGTTTTTCCGAGAAACGATTCTCGACGTTTCGTTGAATTCTTATTCATGCGGTCCGCCCTCTACCTTCGCGGGTAAAGGTCGTCCTCCTGATGACGTTGAATAAGAATTCAACGAAACGTCGAGAATCGTTTTTCGGAAAACCTACGGTTCGTATAAAATATCAGCAACCAGTTAATGTGTGAATAGTACTACGGTTGTAGTGTGCAGTGGAATTTACACGCAAGTGTGGTTGTCCTGACGAAGAGACGGGTACGTCTCTAAACCGGTAGATTAAAAATCTCAGTAAGTGGATATTTATTTATTTATGGGAAACTAACAGTACATATAAAGAGATTATACATGATTATTGAACAGTATAGAGACCATCTTACAAGTTTCGTTGTGTATTAACAGAAAGCAACAATAACTTGAGATATATAATAAAAAACAAAAAAGTGAAAGTTTTAAGTTATGGAAGTTGTATACTAACATAACATACATCTTGTTTAAATTTTTTAAGTAATATGTTTTACTACTGCAGATAAACACTGCGATTGCTCCGATATGGATGTAATCGACGCCATAAATCAGGCGAGCACGGGTCGCTCCGCTTGTGATAAATGGCGGACGATTTTTCAGTTTTGAAAGTGTGTTGGGTAGGTACTAATCTTTGTTTTCCATCGAATGCAGGTCGGGGCATTTAAAATGGAGTATTGCGCAAAGTTACGACCCCCGCGGGATGCGGTCCGCTTCACTTCGGAACATTTCCCGCCCTTTTTGCAAAAATGAACGCCGTGATTCGTTTTATCGACTTAACATCATAATGCTCCCGTTCGGCGACCATTTTATTTGCCCCAGATTAAAAATACTGCATCTGTCTCTTACTATATCACCGCGATAACCTCTCTCTCTACTAGATTAAAATACTATATTATGCATTGGCGTATTATAATATAGACACGTTATTCCCATACTAGCCGACTTTCGAATGTAGCAAATATTGCATTGAAAGAGACATAATCAAGTATTTACGTAAAAAAGTAACCCATAAAAACCAAGTTTTTACTATACTCCCTTTATTTGTAAAATATAACAATAATTAAAGACGAATTAAAACATATAAGATAACACTTAACTTACAGAAATTTAATATATTTTTAAAATGTCAGATGTTTTGGGATGTCAAGATTTTGATAGATTCAATTATCATCAATATCGTACCTTATGAATTTCCAGCGTCAAATGATTTAGTCAGAATCAGATTTGAGTAATGTAGAATTCTTCAAAACTAAGCAGAAATCTAAAAGAAATAAATTATTATTTGATTTTTTCCCAAAAAACCCAATTTTGGTGTCATCTGTGAACCAATTGTTTTGTAAATTTTCGAAATTCGTAGTGATGTACGTATTATACCGACGGAGTAATTCAAATTTAGAAAATATTCCGTTATCGTTATCGGACTGCCGTAATCAAACTTTTCTAATGATTCCAATTTGAAAAAACCAATAAACTTTCTAAAAATCCGAAATTATACTACAATTATTAATTTTTTTAACGAAAATTTGATAGATCTTCTTCAATGTTATCTATGATCTTCTTGATCGTCGCCACGAGTCTACTTGCCAAGTTTCAGCTCGATTGGATCACGGGAAAAGGGTCAAAAATCGATCCAAAGTTTTTGTTGACGGCAAGCAAGCAGACACCACGACTTAATATAAAGGGAGTAAAAATCAGGTAATTTGAAGTCACGGTGACTAAAATAACATACTCATTCTTACAATAGTGTACGATACTCTCCTCCTTTTTCCCGGCGCCTTTTTTTTCGGCGTTGCGTCGCGCCCGATCACAAAGAAGGTCCGTTCAGTAACGAATGCAAGTAAGGCAAACCTCACTTTTGAGATGCCAAGATTTCACGCTTGTGACTTATCTACAGTTTATTATATCATTGATATTGTGTGTCTTACTATAATAATGATTTTACCTGTCCCTCTACTGATTAAAATACTTTATTATGTATGTGTCTTACCACAACACTTCTCCAACCTCTTTCTCTACCGAATTTTAAAAGTATGGTACTACTTCATGCCGTAGATAAAAAATAAATTATTTATATGGAAAAACTTATATGTTTTAGTATTATTATTTAATTTTTAAAAAATTAAATTAAAAAAAGAAAAAAAGGAAAAAAGAAAAAAAAACATAAAAAACAAGTTTTTACAATACTGCCTTTCTCATTTTCCGGTTTCGCGTCTACCATATGCGTTGAAATATCCATACAACTTGTATGAAAAAAACATTAAAAATTTTAAAAATCCAAAATTATACTATAATTATTTTTTTAACGAAAATTCACGAGTCTGCTTGCAAAGTTTCAGCTCGATTGGATCACGGGAAAAGGGTTAAAAATCGATCCAAAGTTTTTTTCGACGGCAAGCCGGCAAGCAAGCAAGCAGACGCCACGAGTTAATATAAAAGGAGTAAAAATATGTATATATTATAATATCATTACTAGCTATAACGCTTCAAAAATGGCGTACTTTTACATGTCTGAATTTCAGTTTAACATTAATTATCTAGTATTTAGATATTCTTTCCTAGCGGTATATAAATCAAAACGCATAATTCTCTTAAACACAGTTTTTTTACATATATTTTTTTTCTATAAAATATGTTCGAATTTTTAGATTTTTAATAATCCTTTCATGACAATTTTTTCGGTCAATGCGCGAATGTTCTCGAAAAATGCACCTTGATAAACAGTATTATAATATAGAGAATTCAATGTACATGGCCGCGAGTTATGGCTGTGGAAACAACGCAATCTAGCGTAACATAGCGTTAGTGACGAACATTTTGTTTATATATCAGCTTTTGGCAGATATAAAGTTCACTTTTATAAATTGTCATTATGTTTATTAGTTATCTTAAAAATGAACGGTCTAATGGGCAAATAGTTACATAACTTATTTCTTCAGTTTCAGAATGCTCCTCTCGAGAACAAGCCCGGATATGTTTACAATGTGGCATAGTTAATTGTAGCCGGTTTGTGAATGCTCATGCTAAAACGCACGCGGAATGTGAACACCAACTCTGCATGAGTTGTGAAGAATTTTCTGTTTATTGGTAAGTAAACAATATTTTCCTCGTACAAATTTCCTTTTTACAAAATGGGATTTTTGAAGAATCCTTTACAAACTTAGTGAAAATGAGATCTACTATAGGTTTAGTTCTCGTAGTACCAGTTTAAGTGAAAGATTATTGAGCTGATCTTTGTTTTTTCATCTGATCCTAACCTAACTCTGTTCCTATACGAAAACGAAAAATGAAACAGAAACAGAAATGGAATTTTAGATAAACTGGCTGCTTTGGCTTATATTTGACATAAAACATCCGATGCTTTCACTTATGTAATGATTCTGTCTGTGAAATATATTACAAATTTTTATTACTTCATCGTGGTATTGTTTTTGTCAATGTAAGCTTATTGTTATTGCATATATTATAAACAATAATTAAGCAAAACGACAAAAGACGCCCGAGTGATCTCTGACTGTTACATTTTCATTTACATATAAAAATTTAAACAAAAAACATATAATAACCAAATTAATTAATCAATTAGAAAGATATACAGAAAAATCTAATTCACGAAAAAATATTAGGTTACTACTGGGATTCGAACCCAGGTCACCTCCATTCCGGGGCCAGTGCTCTGACCACTAAGCTATAGCAACCCTCTATGTTTCCGTGAATATATCGACCTTATATGTAGTTCTTATTTTTATTAATTTTTATTTTTGTCCATAGAGCAATCCACCGTTGGTCAGAGCACCGGCCCCGGAATGGAGGTGACCTGGGTTCGAATCCCAGTAGTAACCTAATATTTTTTCGTGAATTAGATTTTTCTGTATATCTTTCTAATTGATTAATTAATTTGGTTATTAAATATTTCACAGAACTTTGTTCTGAAAAATTACAACTTCACAAATATGAATGTGTTCTTGAATATATAAAAAATATATATTTTATAAAAATGGAAAAGAGAAAATAGGTAACAGTTATTTGTTTACGATGTCTGTGTACTTCTTAGTATGTTTGTCGCACATTTTTCAAATCTGTGAAGATTCAGTTATCTTGTCTGTTATCGTAAATCTATATAGTTTCAGTCCGTTGCAGATAGTCGTGATAGTCTTATTTTTGTTTGTTTGATCTAGAAGTTTTGTGAATATAATACAATAGTTACATATAGAATTATATATTTTGTTTTTTTTCACGTCATCATTATTTGCACCATCTGGTGACCTAGTGAATAATGTATTTTTAAAATATTTTTTGTACCTTATTATTTTATATATCTCTTCATTATTTGCGCCAATTGAAACGGGCATTGTTCCCTAGCGGATTATGCATTTTGATATATTTATGCTTTACATTTTTCATAATTTCATTTTGCATTGTTTATGGGAATATACATTTGCTGAACTCTTTGAAAGACCGCCACCGGTGGTATCTCGACCACCCAAGAAATGAGATGGGCGGATACGAACAGATAGCAGGTTTCGGCGTGGAGAAATTTGGCTCGATGCCTGCTGAACCTGAATGACCCATAGTGCAAAATTACACGGTGCTCGAATAAAACTCTTAGTTTCATTTGTAAATAGTCAATGACACTTATATATCCGAATTCTCTAGAATGTTGGCGCCTAAAAATGATCACACGAAAATGTCGCAGATTTCATCTTGAAACTTTAAACCACGTCGTCGTCCAGTAGCGTAATATTCATAGCTCCACTGCTAATGAGGTATTACGGGCCAATTCGATGTCTTTTCAGATCGTTCAAAAACGTTATATAAAACTCCAGAGACTTCCGGGCGCTTCCCTCCATATCATGACTATGTATCGCAAATACTTGTGGCCATTCATTAAAAAAAATGTTATTAATGTATTCTCCTTAATTATTTACTTTTTGCTAACGTTCTATAAGTTTTACGATACATCTGCGATTAAAAAAACATTTATTCCCTTGATTAAACGCGAACAGAAGAGATGTCGAAAGTACCTACTCGTTTTTGTGTATTTTGTGGGACGTAGACGTATGTGGGAGGCAAATTTCACACTCAAAATTAATTAAAGTTTTTATTTATTTCTCAAAAAGTCACTGAACACGAACTTACTAAAACACTTTTATCGAATTTGTATAATTCTAGAACGAATTATACAAATTCGTTCTAGAATCTTTAACTTACTAAAACGAACGAACTTACTAAAACACTTTTATCGAATTTGTATAATTCTAGAACGAATTATACAAATTCGTTCTAGAATCTTCGCTGCACTTTAATCACTCCTGAATAACATGTCCCTCATATACTGATGCACGTTATGTAAGTCGCTAAAGTTCGCACTAGAAATCTTCTAGCTTGTCCCGTGGTGGCCGCTATTCATGCATCCCGTTGCAGTATTATTGTATTTCTCCGGACTATTTATTTATTTATGTATTTTATTTTGGGGAAAATTAACAGCAAATCAACATCATAACAAATATAAAATAATGGTTTTTAAAATTATGCCAATTACAAATTTTCCGCTGAATATAGTAATTTACTTTAACTTACTTTAATTTTAACAGCGAGTGGAGAGGGTGGAGGAGAATGTGGGACGGGAGTAGAAGAGAAGATATAATGTACGAATTATTTTGAGAAGACATAATGTACGAAATTTAAGACTTTTAATTTTTTCTAATACAATTTGTTGTAACCATTTTAGATTATATGTTTATCCAGACATTTTCTTCATTAGGGTGATAAAAACTTATATTTTCATTAACTTTTTCTTCAGAATATTTTGAATTTGTCCAAATTTTTAAGTACACAGTACTGGATTTTCTCCCAGTGGGATATCATTAATCAATATATATTATAGATGTACCTATCATAGAGACGAAATTATATTTTTGTATGGAAAAGTAGGTATGGAATTCTTTTTTTGGGTGTTCATAAGGCTTACGACCTATAGATGGATACCTCATTAGTGACATCTGTATTTGATTAGAATGAAAAAGCTTTGGATGCCGGTGGCGCTAGTGATAATTACAACACACATGTGAAATGGGTTGTAAAACTTAAATATATATACAACTTCCAAAGACTTCATAGATTTCTATCATGGGTGGAAATGTGAACGTTACATTGTGTAAAATGATCACTTAATCCAGCCGTACGATAGGTCGTAAGCACTATGAACATCCAAAAAAAGACTTCCATACCTATATTCCCATAAAAAAATATAATGAGACATTTATAATGTATGTTGATTAACTTTTTCTTCTTCTATTTAGGTCGGAAGCCTGCTCTCTGTCTTGCGCTCAGTCGGAAACCGATTGTTCTACCTTTCTTCGAAGAATCTCTTCGTTTGCCTTTTTGCCTTTTTAATCACCCTACAGGCCTTTTTCCCTCTGGTACGGCCGTGAAAATCTGTTTGAGCAGTCTTTAGTGTTTTTAAAGTATTCAATACATTGAAAATTTATAGTGTTTGTAAGGGTTCGATGATAGTTTATTATTATACGTATTAAAATCAATTTAACATTTTTATTGAAGTTTTTAGAGCGCCGCTCGTGATTCATGGTGCTCGGGACTGTTTGAAACCTTTCCTGTAATAACTGAA
This sequence comes from Agrypnia vestita, assembly GCA_016648135.1. Classification (NCBI taxonomy): domain Eukaryota; kingdom Metazoa; phylum Arthropoda; class Insecta; order Trichoptera; family Phryganeidae; genus Agrypnia; species Agrypnia vestita. Next base: position 2,995 of record JADDOH010000083.1, on the reverse strand, counting down.
GCTTATTATTATTTTTATTAGAGGTAAACGTCGATAACAGTTTTGTGAGTTTGCTCGAACGCAAAAACGATCACGAAAACTGCACGTTCAGTAAGACTAAATCGTAAAACTGGCGAGTCATAAGGAAATAATTACGGGAGAAGTTGATATGATTTGCGCGTAGCTCTGAGTTGAGTTGCTAACCTTTAAAATACTATACTGTTGAGAAGCGGATTTTTTAAGATACTAGCTGTAACCCGTCAAAAATGACGGTACTTTTACATGCCGTATCTTTAAAAAAAAGTATTTGCTTATTTATAGCCGATATCCACGAAATAGTAATAACGACTTTTATCAAAATATTTGAACACTTTTTTATATATTTCCCCTGCCGGCAGTTAATGGTACTATTTTAAACCCTGGCGATGGTGCGTGCGTAAAACGCGACAACATAAAATTACACTACACTTATAATCACATTTTAAAATAGTTAATATTATAAATAAAATAGACATCAAAATATAATCAAAAATAAAAAGAGAATAATTATTCAGGTACCGTGAACGAATCCGAGCCTCCAGCGAGAGCCAGGTATCCTAGCCACTACACCACACAAAATATGTCATTAATTGCGGAGAAAGTGTTTATAAAGCCAGTATACCTAAAAATATATATTTTAGAAAATATTTTGTGAGCTCTATAATAATATTTTTTTTGGTACAAATGGTTTGCGAATTTGTTAAGTTGTCTATTTTTAAGGGTGCATACGGTGATTGAAATCTCTGTAGGTTTCCGCGTTCGAATTTTCTCACCCGGGGTTAAAGTCTCATCTCCGGCCGTTTAATTTCCTTTTTAGCCATGAATTTGAACGAAATTACGGACGTTACATGAAATTACAAATTAAATGAAAAAAAAGACAGACAAACGGACGGACAGAGAGACAGACGAACAGACAACGAGATTATTATTATTGGGATTAATAAAAAGCAAACACTTTGAATAAACCTACTATTTATTGAATTATCAACATATTTCGGGGCCAATTAACCCTTCATCTATATAAATAATTAAAATACCTTTTATAATAATAGCAAAAAAACTTTGTGGTAACATTATCCCAATAATGATTATTTCGTTGTCTGCCTCTCCGTAAATTTCAGTATAAAATCTCTTTTTTTTCTTCGTTATCTGTCTGTGTGTCTGTCCGTTGTTCGTGTACGTACTTCATGTAGTCTCCATAACTAATTTTACAAAAAGTTTTTTCTTTCCTTTTTCTTTTTTTTGTATAAATAAATAAATACTTATTATTTAGGAACCAACATGTAAAAGTACCTTCATTTTGATGGGTTACAGATAGTTTATGTTAATTAAAGAACTTTGTTTAAAACCACTATTTATTGAATAATCAACAATTTTTGAGGCAAACTGTCTAATCATTAGGATACAGCGTACCTATATTAAAAATTAAAATTGGAATTATAGATATTAACAACAACAAAAAATAAATATGGGAGTTAAATAACTAATAATTTAAAAAGTAATGTAAAAGGTTACTATTTGCAAAAAAGATTTGATTATGTTATTTATTATATTTAATCCACTAATAATACTTTTTATAATTATTAATTAATCTAGTATAGTTAATCTCTGTAAAGTTTTATACTCTTTATTTAATTTTTATGATGCATTCATGTGTATTTCTGTCTCGACCTTTCATTTTCTTCTTATTATTTTTTCATCTTATCCAAATGCGTATTTCTCTGCCTTATCATGCGTTTCCAACTTAGTACATCTCTCCAAGCCTATTTACGCAACGAGACGCAACGATGTTAAGTCACTGTAATACGGAACGGTAGTACCATATACGTAATTAGCACGAGATCCTGGGATAATTATAATATATTACAAATCCGTGCTAGCTGCGTGCATTCAGGCATGTTTGCAATTACTTAACGGTAATTTATATCAACCGTAAAACAGAGATTTACAAATATCTGAAGTGTTTCAATAATTAAACTCGTTACAGAGTCACCGAATGAAAACACTTTAAATTTTAAAATAAAATTATAAATACCGTGAAGCCGTGGAATGCGAGAAAAATGTTTAACTTAAATTTTAAACTTATATTAGAATAAATGATTAAAACCGTAGTAATACTTCGAAACTATGACTTTAAATAACTTTAAATAAGTCGTGGTGTAAACTTTTTAACAGGAGGCATAATATATCAGATTCTTTGATAACAGTCTACTACGAAAACTTTATTAAGTAATAATCAACATTTTGTGTGTCACAAACGCTATCGGATGTCGCAAATAATGGTAAGGCATATATATATATATATTCTTATACGCTTTCTTTGCACACATTCGTAACCAATTTATTAACATCACCAATGCAATATCCAAATTGGACGTAGTTATGCAGAAATCATCCAACCCGAAAAACATGAAACTGAGAAAATGGCTTCTAAAAATTTGAACCTACAAAAACCTAATTGATATTTAATTCATTATTGTATATATTTTTCATAGAACGCATTGTAGAGATGTTTTTATATTTTTTAATTGTAATTATAAGAATGAAAGAAACTTTTATTTACGAAGATGTGAGCGTTTTACAGGTTGGATTGTTTCTACAAAATGCCTAAATGTACGAGAAACAGTACTTATTTTTCTATGTGGATTCTGTGTTCTATGACTTTGATAAAGCATGAAGTAAAAAGTATTACCTAAGTCGTAGAAAATGTTCAACTCCCTTAGATATTTTCTATTCTATTCTATTATAATGTAGTAACAGTAGAATTAAAAAGTTGCATAATGCATCCATACCACATGGATTTTTTTCAACTAATTTTTTGTTTGTCGGGGAATTGTAAATTTGAAGCCGCAGAACACAAACAAACCACTTTTTAAAATTTAAAAGTTAATTTAACGGTGATGGCTGTGATGTGGGTAAGAAAATATTGAATTTACAAAAAACCATATCACTTAGAGCTTGGACGTTTTCAGCACAG